>CM046426.1:28686199-29025204 GCA_025506505.1 Flaveria sonorensis
ACCACAAAAGCTTAAAGTATTTTCTTTGAACTGAAAGATCTCAATATGAGACAGAGATGATGGTTGGAGCTCATAAAAGACCACGACTATAAGATTCATTATCACCCAGGTAAAGCTAACGTGGTAGCTGATGCCCTAAGCTGTAAGGAAAACCGTGAACCAATTCAGGTGATATCCTACCTGTTGATTATGACCCCTGATGTGATAAAGCAAATCTATGAAGCTCAGAAAGAAGCTCTGGAACCCGAACACGTTAATGAGAATAGGATGAAAGGGCAGGTCGTGAATTTAGAAGAAAACACCAATGGTGTCAAAACTAGATTCAGGGGTATGCGGATCCCTAGTTGTGGAGGTCTACGAGAGAAAGTGTTAGACGAAGCTCACAAGACTCGCTACTCGATTCATCCAGGAACCAAAAAATGTACCAAGACCTAAAGAAGAGTTTTTGGTGGCCGGGAATGAAAGCTGACGTAGTAAGGTATGTAGAAAGGTGCTTGACCTGTCTCCAGGTTAAGGCTGAGCATCAGAAGCCATATGGGAAAATCCAACTCTTGGAAATTCCCATATGGAAGTGGGAGCATATTACTATGGATTTCATAATGAAACTACTTTGTATAGCTAAAGGTTACGATGCCATTTGGGTCATAGTAGACAGACTAACGAAAAGTGCTCACTTTCTACCTATCCGAGAGACGTATAACTTGGAACGGCTAGCTGAATTATTCATCAATGATATAGTTACCCATCATGGTGTGCCTGTGTCGATTGTCTCTAACAGAGATACATGGTTTACATCTAAATCCTAGAAGAAGTTAAATGATGCTTTGGGAACCAGACTACACATCAATACAACATAACACCCACAAACGGATGGCCAATCCAAAGGACTAGACAGATAGTAGAAGACATGCTTCGGGCATGTATCATAGACTTTGGTCGGAGCTGGGACAGTCACCTGTCTTTGGCAGAGTTCTCATACAATAACAACTATCATGCCAGTATTAGTATGCCCTCGTATGAGATGCTTTATGGTCGGAAGTGTAGGACCCCTATATATTGGGGGGAAATCGGACAGAATGAGCTGAGGAGTATTGAGGTTATAGAGACTACCAATGAGAAGCTAGGAAAAATCAAAGCTTACATGAAAACCGCTAAAGACAAGCAGAAGTCCTATGCCGACAAACATCGAAGACCGATTGAGTTTAATGTCGGTGATAAAGTGATGCTAAAGGTTTATTGGGCATTTCAAAATTGGGAGCCCTTGATTTATTAGGCATTTCAAAATAGTAGCCCGTGAGGGGGAAGTGGCATATAGGCTGGAACTACAAGATGAGTTAAGTGGAATTCATTCTACCTTCCATGTATCAGATCTATGTAAGTGTTTAGCAGACGAAGACGCTCATGTTCCACTGGAGGATGTGGAGATTGATGACAGACTGAACTACGTGGAACAACCCATAGCTATAATAGACAGGAAGGAAAAACAATTGAGGAATAAAGTAGTTCCATTTGTTCGAGTACAGTGGAAGCACAGAAAGGGGTCGGAATCCACGTGGGAAGCCGAAAATGAAATGAGACAACATTACCCTCAATTGTTTAATGAATAGCTGGTTTCAGGGATGAAACCCAAATAAGGGGGATAGACTTGTAACACCCCGAATTTTCAAAGAAAAGTAAAATTCTCCCGTAAAGAGAGAGTTCTCGCACGATGAGTAAAGTTTTCATGCGGAAGGAACTTCTCTTGCGACTGGAGGTTCTCGCGCGAGAATAGTTGTGAGGAGAGAGAGACACTATAAATTGGCCCAAGCACCCAATCTTCTCTACTTCATGCAAAAACTCCTGCTGTTGTGCTTGAGAAGAGAGAAATCGGTGCTAGGTGGTGTCCAAGGTATGTATTCATCGATATTCCATGTGTTTATGCAAGTATGAATTGTATGTAATGATATTGCGCATGATTATGTAGCTTCTGATCGAAACACTCTTGGTTTAGTGTTGTTCGTGTGAAAAGATATCATAAGGTGAGTTCTAGACCCCTCTTTTTACGTGTTTTCCATGTTTTAGGGCTAATATGCATACCTTAATGAATGTATTGATAAAGTATAGTAGTATAGACAATTATAGCACGTTTTTGGGCATTGAAATGGCTAAAGAATCGATAACTTGGGGATGAAGTTTCGTACAGCAGAAAAGTTATCGCGCAGAGGGTGAGTTCTCGCGCGAATAGTAGGTTCTTGCGACAAATGGTTATCTTTCAAAAGTTCTCGCGCGATTGAGATAACTTGTCTGGCAAGTTTTCACGCCTTGAAGAGTTCTCGCGCGAAGGGAGAAGTTCTTGCGCGAGTCATAGTGTTCCGGTGTTGATGTTCTCGCGCGAAAACCTTAGATAGCTACGTGTATTTTTACCCCCGTATGGCGTGCAATAAAGATAGTTTAACGATGCACTTATAGCTAAAGAAATAATGTGTGTGTATATATATCTATATATATTATTACAGATAAAGGTTAAAGAAAGATAGTAAAGTCACATGTGAAACATTAAAGAACTTGAGTAATGATTCAAGAACAGTTACCCGTTAAAGCCCAGCTGTGAAAACGTTAAAGTGCGCTAAAGAAGTCTTGCAAGCACTGCTAAAGGAGAATTGTATTCATTGCATTTTTACATAAGAGCTACACCTTGGGTGTGCTCACCTGCTGAAGGCGTTATGCCTGGTGCATTCTCACATAGGAGCTATGCAGGACCATATGAAGGGTGGTCAATACAATCAGTTTCATAATGAGGAGAGATTTAGAACACTTAACAGTTTAAAATGGGGAACCGGGTTTGAGTATGATGATACTAAGAACACAAGTAAGTAGTGAGACAGAACTAAGAACAAGAACAAAGAAGTATGGTTTTCAAGGATGTTGTATAATGCTCTCAAGTTCTATTACAAGTGTTACAAAGTATAAAAGAATTACAAGGACCTGAGACACTTTATACTACATCCTACAACTATCAATACTTAGAAAGACAGTTGGAAACACTAATCTAGACAACAAGATCAATGTAGAGTCAAATGACAAATTGCCTTTTGACTAGTGACTATGACAGGCCATAGCTCACATCCTTTTCTAACATAAAAAGGTTTACAGGTATGATAGTAGGAAGTTACAGACAAAGACCTTAATCTATAGTTTACAAAAGCATGGACTTTTCACCAACTTATATAAGTTGGTGAGTCTTCAGAGTTGCAGCGAAAAGTGCGTTAGCTTTATGTAAAGTAGATCAGAGAAATCATGTCTTCTATGTCTTTGAAAGTAATCAGTCTCTACAGCAATTTGGCTTCGGAAGACTCTCTGAAGCTTCGGAAGACTTCATCTTTGGCTTCGGAAGATTTGGACTTTGGCTTCGGAAGATTTTATACTTAGAGTATTTTTGTGTGGAGAGTGTAAAACTTCCGAAGCAACTTCTACCTTGTACGTCCAGTGCATGCATGCAGGAAGACCCTTGGTTATTTTGGCTTTTTTGGTTGCATCAGCCTTATAGTCTTTTGATATTACCTTACAAACTCCCCCTAGGCTGATGCTACCAAAACAGAGAAGTTCTTCAGATGTTGGCAGTCCTTATTAGGATCAAGACCATGCCTCTCTTCATCATCTGGTTAGGATCCCTCAGACTCTCATAGTATCTTCTCATGTCATAGAGATCATGTAAAGGAAGATCAAGCATGTCTTGCTAGAAGTAGACATATTGACCTCCTTGATCTCTGATTACATACCATCTGTTAGGATTAGCAACAAAACTCCAGGACAAGATGAGTCTTCCAATTACAAAAGGCTCTACTTGAATAGGAGTTGGTTGAGCAGCCCTTTCATGCACTACCGCAGGATGCTCTGACTCATCCTGAGATGTAGAGGTGGATGCCTTGGTCTGCTTCTTCTTTGAAACACTATTCCTGGCCATCCTTTTCCTCCTCTTTGAAGTCTTTAACTAAGAGGACTGGTCTTCAGCACCAGATTATTATGTTGTGTCTCTCTCAGTTGGGTTCTCTTCTCTCACAGGTTCAGAAGGAGAGAGAATAGGACCCTGCTGTGGATCAGAAGATGAAGTTGGCAGAGATGCAGCTGTAGGTTCAGGTTGTGTTGTCTCAGGGGGTTCAACCTTCACCTCAACTTCAAGTTGAGCTGGACTTGGTGGAGAATGCAAGTCAACAAGCTCTCCTTTTTTAATCTTCTGCTTGATCACTCTTATATGCCCATCCATAGTGGATAGAGACATAGGACCAAGCGTCCTTCAGGAGAATCTATACAGCTTCAAGAAGCTCATCATCCTTTGTCTGTCACCAGACTTCTTTTGGCTTTTGTGGATGATGGCCCTTGACTTTTCAGATTCTTCCCTTAACTTTCTCTTAGCAGCTTTTCTTTCTTTTGTAGCTTGTTCCTCCAGCTGCTTTAGATATTCAAATTTTATATACTCAAATGATAAGGGAAGAAACACAGATGCTTGATAGAGTCATGTGACACTCAGGTAGTTGATCATGTTCATTCTTTTAGCTTCCTTATCTACCTAAGGTTGTGCAGTTGCCACAGCCTCTTTCTCAGGACTTTCTTGAACTGGGGAGAGGATAGGAGCATGTTTGTAGAGCCTATTCAGCCTCTTTTCTTCCTTGATCTTGAGGAGCAATGCTGCATCCTCTGCCTCCTTCTTCTTTGAAACACTTTTCCTGGCCATCCTTTTCCTCCTCTTTGAAGTTTTCAACTGAGAGACTGGTCTTCAGCATAAGATTGTTCTGTTGTGTCCCTCTCTGTTGGGATCTCTTCTCTCACAGGTTCAGATAGAGAGAGAGGAGAACCCTGCTGCGGATCAGAAGATGAAATTGGCTGAGATGCAGCTCTAGGATCAGGTTGTGTTGTCTTAGAGGGTTCAACCTTCACCTCAACTTCAGGTTGAGCTGGACTTGGTGGAGAATGCAAGTCTACAAGCTCTCCCTTTTTTATCTTCTGCTTGATCACTCTTATATGCTCATCCATGAGGGATAGAGACATAGTACCAAGCCTCCTTCCGGAGAATCCGTACAGCTTCAAGAAGCTCATCATCCTTTGTCTATCTTCAGACTTATTTTGGCTTTTGTGGATGATGGCCCTTGACCTTGCAGCTTCTTCCCTTAGCTTTCTCTTAGCAGCTTTTCTTTCTTTTGTGGCTTTTTCCTCTAGCTGCTTGAGATATTCAAACTCTATGTACTCAAAGGATAAGGGAAGAAGTCAGCTGCCTGATAGAGTCCTATGGCACTCAGGTAGTTGATCATATTCATTCTTTCAGCTTCCCTATCTACCTGAGGTTGTGCCTGTGCCATAGTCTCTGTCTCAGGACTTTCTTGAACTGGGGACAGGGTAGGAGCATGTTTGTAGAGTCTTTTCAGTCTCCTTTATTCCTTAATTTTGAGGGGCAATGCTGCATCCTCTGCCTCCCTCCTCTCCTTTAACAGCTCAGTGTCAGCCAGCTCATTCAACTCTTCTAAGGGGATAGAGATGAGTTCATCTATGTCGTAGTTCCTGGTCCCCAGGTAGTTTAGCCTGGCTGCCCTCAACTCATCATCTTGAGTGTTTGGCCTGGGGGCAGCCCAGATAGCAGCTTCCATGAAGCCTGGGGACCCTTCTGAACTCTCTCCCCTTAGCTTCCTGTTCCTCTCTCTCTTCTCCTCCTCTCTCCTCAGAGGTCATTTTCCTCTTCCCTTTGTCACGTACAGGCCTTGGTGACTCAGGGTGGAGAGAGCTTTGGCCTTCATTACTTGGTTCAGCAGTCAAGCTCTGGCCAGAGAAAGGATGTGAAGCACCTTCACCAGCTGGTGCCTTACTGAGGGTATTGGGTGCTGAAGAAGATCCTGTCTCAAGGTTCACAGGTTCAACTTCTGGGCCTTCAGTCAAGGCTTCCCCTTCAAAGCTAATCTTAGGGTCCACCTTAACATCTAGTTGCCCAAAAATCTCACCTGCTAGCCTCTGTCTATATAATCTTGATCTCATCTTGAACTCTTCTAGCACCCTTCCTTGAATCCAATCTGCTAATCTTTCAGCTTGTCTGGTTTGGCTTGGGTTGACAAGTGGAAGATCAACAAGATGGATGCACTCAAAGAAACTCAGGTTTAACAAGTTGAAGATTTCCTGTTGGTCCTGAGCTCTAGAGATGACAAGAGCCCTTCTTTCTATGTCATACCTCCATTTTAAGATTGGGTTCTCAGAGTGAAGAGATGGTGTAGGAGGAAATAGAGGTGGTGACAGTGATCAAGAATTTCTTGATGCTGATAACCATTCCATAGAAGATAACATAAATGATGTCATACACTCATTGAATCAATTCTCTCTTGATAAGTGTACTGATGTGGTGGGTGACACTCCATTGCCAGATCTGAATTTCTCTAATTTAGATCTTTCCAATCAACTTGCTGTGATCCCTCAACTCATGATCCACAAGTCACACCTCACCACAAACATCATTGGAAATATTAATGCAGGGGTGAGAACAATAGGACAAACCCATGACAAAAGTGTTTGTCTATACTCTTGCTTCTTGTCCCAAGTAGAGCCAAAGAAAGTTGATGAGGCTTTAAAGGATGGAAGCTGGGTTAAACCAATGCAAGAGGAGCTGCTTCAATTCAAAAGACAAAAGGTTTGGAACCTATGTCCTCTTCCTCATGGGAAGACTACCATAGGAACCAAGTGGGTTTTTAAGAACAAGAAGTATGATAGAGGACTTGTCATCAAGAACAAGGCCAGACTAGTTTTTCAAGGGTACACACAAGAAGAGGGAATTGACTACACAGATGTGTTTGCTCCTGTAGCAGACTTGAAGCTGTAAGAATATTCTTGGCTTTTGCTGCATCTAAGGATTTCAAGGTCTACCAACTTGATGTCAAGTGTGCTTTTTTGTATGGGGTGATTGATGAAGAGATGTATGTCAAACAACCACCTGGCTTTGCAGACCCAAATCATCATGATTATGTCTACAAGCTTGATAAAGCTCTTTATGGGCTATACCAAGCTCCAAGAAAGTGGTATGAGACACTATCTTAGTATCTCTATCAACATGGTTACAAAAGGGGTACTATAGATGGAACTATCTTCATCAAAGGAACAGGGAATGACTTAATGCTAGTTCAAGTATATGTGGATGACATTATCTTTGGGGTCAACTAATCCAATGCTCTACAAAGACTTTGAGAGGCTGATGAAGAATAGATTTGAAATGAGTGCCATTGGGGAACTCAATTTCTTTTAGGAAATTCAAGTGAAGCAAGTTGACAATGGCATCTTTATAAGTCAGTCAAAGTATGTGCAGGACATACTTACAAGATTCAACATGACTGAATGTAAGGTTGCTAAGACACCCATAGCCAGAAACCACTCCATAGGACCTGATCTTGAGGGGGAGTGTGTGGATGAACATCTTTATAGGATTATGATTGGTTCTCTTATATAACAGCCAGCAGGCCTGATATCATGTTTGCCACATGCATTTGTGCAAGATATCAAGCCAACCCCAAGATGTCACACCTGGTTGTTGTCAAGAGGATTCTTAGATATCTCAAAGGTGCTCCCAAGCTTGGCCTTTGGTATCCAAAGAGTTCTGACTTCAATCTGTATGCTTATACAGATAGTGACTATGGTGGTTGCAACATGACTGCAAAGTCTACATCTGGGGGATGTCAATTCCTTGATGGAAGGATTGCCTCATGGCAATGCAAGAAACAATCCTGTGTCTCTGCATCAACTGCTGAGGCTGAATACATTGCTGCTACAAGTTGCTGTGCTCAAGTGCTTTGGATTCAAAATCAGATGCTGGACTATGGATTCAACTTCAAAGAGACTCCCATCCACATAGACAACAATAGTGCTATCTCCATTATAGAGAATCCTGTGCAGCACTCAAGAACCAAACACATCAACATCAGGTATCATTTGATTAGAGATAATTTTAAGAAGGGATTAATCAAATTAGTCAAAGTTAACACAAATGAACAATATGTTGATCTGTTCACTAAAGATTTTGATGAACAGAGATTCAAATATCTTGTATCAGTTATTGGGATGATTAACTTTGAGTAATTTTAAAAAAAAAAAGCTTAAATCAACTTTATTTCTAAAACCTATGTGTCTTAAGTTGTCTATTTTATCATCTTCATAAGCCCAGTTTATTTTGGAAGAAAAATTTTAATGATATTCCTTAGATTTTTGAAAATTTTTCAAAACATATTTTCCTTCGGAAGATTCCAAGTTGCCTTCGGAAGAAATTTACGTCTTCAAATCAAAACTAATTATAAGAAATATACCTTCTGAAGAAATTCTGAGAATATCTTCCGAAGCTTAAATATGCTTCTAAGTACCTGCATGTATTTGAAGGATAAATATCTTCTGAAAGCAATTAAGTCTCGAAAGATTTATTCTTTTTAGAATAAAACTCCCAAGACTTAATATCTTCCGAAATCAAATATGTGTCAGAAGAAAAACTCTCTTAAGTATTTTTCTTCCGAAGCCAAATTTTCACATTTCTTAAGAACATCTTCAGAAGCCAAATTGGCTTCAGAAGCTTTTTCTCAAAACTTCCAAAGCAAAAATTACCTTCAGAAGATTTTCAACTTCCAAGAAAACTACCTTTTTGAGCGTTTTTTTCAGAAGTGAGACCTACTTTCGGATTTCAAAGTTATCCTTTTGCATTAACTTTGTCTTAAATCCATTCTATATATATTCTCAACGATTCCCCTTTTCTCACTTTTTCTTCTTCCACAAATTCTTGACCTAAAATTCTCCCAAGATTAACCTTCTTCTTCACCAACAAACTTCCTTCATGACAGACATTGATCGACAAAACCAACCGGGTTTTACCATGCACCTTCACAGACAACACAATCAGGTTGCTCTGTTGGACTCTGAGAAAGATCCTTATTTCTCAAAGGTCTGTCGATACCTTCTGCATCTCACTACTTCACCTCCCATACCATTGATCCTCCTCTTTATGAGGATCAGTTACTTTCATTCTGGAGGACCTGCCAAGAGGTCACCATGGATGGGGAGAAGGCACTATCTGCTATAGTGCAGGGGAGGACTATCTTCATCACTCCGTCCATCATAAGCTCACACCTTCAGCTGGATGATGAAGAAGGTGAGTTGTCCTTTCCGAAAGCTGCTGTCAACCATTCTTTTCAGCAGATGGGCTATGAGGGTGACTTCTCAGTCAAAACCTTCAGGAAGGGAAGGGTCTCATCCAAATGGAAATACCTCCTCCATGTCATCATACACAGTCTCTTAAACAAGCATGGAGGATGGGATCAAGTTCCAGAGGGCCTCTCCTTCATAGTCCATGGAATGGTTCAGGGGGTCAAATACAGGTACTCTCAATTTTTCTATACAAATTTACTTGATAATTTAGACTCCTTAGAATACTACATGTTCTCGCAATATGTCCATCACATTCTCAACTGTGAGCTGGGCTCACAGTTGAGGGGAACAAGTAATATTCTTAAATTGGGACAGATGAAGCCCAGCATCTTTAAAATACTAAAAAAGCCTACTGTTGGCTTCTCCGGGGTAGAAACAGCCCTGGTTCCAAAAATGTTTGAGCTCATTTCTCAGGGTGGCAACTTAGCAGCACCAGCTAGTGTTGAACCCATACCCTCTACCTCAACTCCACCCCCACAGCCTCAAATTACCATCACCTATAAAAGAAAAACCAAACGAACCCCTGCACCTGCTACTGAGCATGCGCAGGTCCCCATATCACAACCCATACAGGAGGAAGTGGAATCTAGAGCTCCCACTTCCCCTGAGGAGCAGACCACTCCCATCTCTCAAATTATCAGTGCTGAGGTTCCTCATGCTTAGCCTGATGAGCTTACATCCCCAACAGCCTTAAGCCATCACTCTGAGTCTCAACACTCAAGTGATCAACCTTCAGGGGATAGTACCACCCCCAACCGCTGAACTTAAACCACCAGATTCCCAGCCTTGATTTCTATAATGATGAGGACTTGGGTTTCAGTGAGTACAATGAGTCTCTCCTTTCTTCCCACACTCAAGGAGAAATGATTACTCCTGACTCACCCAGGTCTAGCCCATATCATCTACCCACAACTAAGGTGGGTCTTCCTGAACATGTTCAGGAGATCCATATGGAAAAGGCTCTAACTTTAGAAAGTGATTACATCAGTAAGACCTCAACCATGGCAACCCAGCCTCTTGACACTTCTCTGGAAGTTTTCATGATGCAGGGGAAATCCAGCAGCCAAGAACACTATGTTGGTGATGAGGAAGAAGACTTTGGTCCAATTCTCTCATCCCCCAGTGATTCTTCAACTGAAGATGAGGGGAGTCTAAAACATAGGGTGCACAAACTGACAAATACATGCACCTATCTAGTTTCAAAGATAGTTTACCTAGAATCTCAGGTGACTATCTTGCAGCAAAGGGTTAATGACCAGCAACTTGAGATCACCGATCTCAACGGCCAGTTAGCTGAGAGACCCTTAAAGAGGACTCAACCAGGTCCACAAGAACCTATGGAAGTGATGGATGACACCCCCAGCTCACCTATGCAAGAAGGTGATGCTACCAAAAAGGGGGAGAAAGTCCTCACAACCATAGAACCTGGGAGTTCCTCCCAGAGTATGGACATAGAGGAGTCACCAACTTCTCTTGCAATTGTCCAAACTCGGCAACCTCCTCAAGTCATGAACATAGACTTACTCATTCAACACTTGCTTAAGGAGGGAATTCCAAAAGCAATGTCTACTCCCTCTGAGAATCCAATTATGGGATGGGGGTATGACACAAACAGAAGAGCTCTTGTGATCTCTAGAGCTCAGGGTCAACTGGAAATCTTCAACTTCTCACACCTGAGTTTCTATGAGTGCATCAATCTGGTGAATCTTCCACTTGTCAACCCAAGCTACAACAGACAAGCTGAGAGATTAGCAGACCGGATTCAAAATAGGGTGCTAGAGGAATTCAAATTGAGATCAAAATTATATAGACAGAGGCTAGTAGGTGAGATCTTTGGTCAACTGAATGTTGAGGTGGACCCTAAGATTAGCTTCGAAGGGAAAACCCTAACTGAAGGCCTAGAGGTTGAGCATGTGAACCTCAAGACAAGATCTCCCTTTGCACCCAGTACCCTCAGTGAGGCACCAGCTGGTGAAGGTGTCTCACAACCTCTCTCTGGCCAGAGCTTGACTGCTAAACCAAGCAATGAAGGCCAAAGTTCTCTCCACCCTGAGTCACCAAGGCCTGTGGTTGACAAAGGGAAAAGGAAATTAACTCCTAAGGAGTTGGGAGGAGGAGAACATAGAGAGGAAGAGGAAGCTGAGGGGAGAGAGTTCAAATAGGTCCCCAGGCTTCATAGAAGCTACAATCCGGGCTGCCCATGGGCCAAATACTCAAGAAGATGAGTTAAGGGCAGCCAGGCTAAACTACCTGGGGACCAGGAACTACGACATAGATGAACTCATCTCTATCCCCTTAGAAGAGTTGAATGAGCTTGCTGACACTGACCTGTTAAAGGAGAGGAGGGAGGCAGAGGATGCAGCATTGCCCCTCAAGATTAAGGAAGAAAGGAGACTGAAAAGGCTCTACAAACATGCTCCTGCCCTGTCCCCAGTTCAAGAAAGTCCTGAGACAGAGACTATGGCACAGGCACAACCTCAGGTAGATAGGGAAGCTGAAAGAATGAATATGATCAACTACCTGAGTGCCATAGGACTCTATCAGGCAGCTGCACTTCTTCCCTTATCCTTTGAGTACATAGAGTTTGAATATCTCAAGCAGCTGGAGGAAAAAGCCACAAAAGAAAGAAAACCTGCTAAGAGAAAGCTAAGGGAAGAAGCTGCAAGGTCAAGGGCCATCATCCATAAAAGCCAAAAGAAGTCTGAAGATAGACAAAGGATGATGAGCTTCTTAAAGCTATATGGATTCTCCGGAAGGAGGCTTGGTCCTATGTCTCTATCCACAATGGATGAGCATATAAGGGTGATCAAGCAGAAGATCAAAAAGGGAAAGCTTGTGGACTTACATTCTCCACCAAGTCCAGCTCAACCTGAAGTTGAGGTAAAGGTTGAACCCACTAAAACAACACAACCTAAACCTAGAGCTGCATCTCAGCCAACTTCATCTTCTGATCCATAGCAGGGTCCTCTTCTCTCTCCTTCTGAACCTGTAAGAGAAGAGAACCCAACTGAGAGGACATTACTAAACAATCTGGTGCTAAAGACCAGTCCTCTCAGTTGAAATCATCAAAGAGGAGAAAAAGGATGGCCAGAAGAACCCCTACAAAGAAAAATAAAACTAAGGCATCCACCTCTACACCTCAGGATGAGTCAGAACATCCTAAGGAAGTGCATGAAGAGGCTGCTCAACCAACTCCCATCAGAGTAGAGCCTCTTGCAGTTGGAATACCCATCGTGTCTTCGAGTTTTGCTGACAATCCAGACAGATGGTATGTCATTAGAGATCAAGGAGGTCAGGATGTCTACTTTCAGCAAGACATGCTTGCCCTTCCTTTACATGATCTCTATGATGAGAAGATTCTATGAGAGTCTGAAGGATCCTAACCATATGATGAAGAGATATTTGCTACTGATCCTAATGGGGACTATCAACATTTGAAGAATCTCTCTATTTTGGTAGCATCAGCCTAGGGGGAGTTTGTAAAAATCTATCTGAAGATTTTAAGGCTGATGCAACCAAAGATCTTCCAACATGCACTAAGGAACAAGCATGAACTTTTGCGGAAGCTTTAGACTCTCTAAAACTCTAAGTGTAAAGTCTTCCGAAGCCAAAAGTTCAGAAGAAATTACTTCGGAAGCTTTACACTTAACAGAAAATATTCTAAGTGTAAAAACTTTTGAAGTCAGAGGCCAAGTTCTTCCGAAGCCAAAGATGAAGTCTTCCGAAGCTTCAAAGACAAAGTCTTCCGAAGCCATTTTGCTGTGAAGACTAATTTCTTTGGAAGATAGAGAAAAGATGCTTTCTCTGGTCTACTTTTGATAAAGCTGACCAACTTTCTGCTGCAACTCTGATAACTCACCAACTTGTATGAGTTGGTGAAACTTCCATGCTTTAGTGAATAGTAGATAAAGTCTTTGTTTGTAATTTTCTTCTTTTGTTCCTTTAGACTTTTTGTACTAGGAAAAGTCAGTGAGCTATGGCATGTCATAGTCACTAGTCAAAAGGCAATCTGCCTTTTGACTCTAGATTGATCTTGTTGTCTAGATCAGTAAATTCCAACTGTCCTTCCAAGTATTAACGGTTGTTGGTTGTAGTATAAAAGAGTCTCAGGTCTTTTTATTTTAAATCGTGCTTTGAACACTTGTAATAGAACTTGAGATCAATATACAACATCCTTGAAAACTAATAGTTGTGTTATTGTTCTAAGTTCTGTCTTATTGTTACTTGTGTTCCTTGTATCTTCAAAGTTTCATGTTCCCTATTTGAACTGTTAAGTGATCTAAGATCACTCCTCTTATGAAACTAACTGTAGTTAACATCCTAACCCGGTCCTTCATGTTGTTTGATTATAACTGATATGTGTAAACGTATATATATTTTAGTAAGGATTCCCACAAGTGAGTTTTAATTTAAAGAAAAGATTTTCACCTTTAGACTACTATGCACTATAGGCTAGTGACCTATCATATAGTAGCATAGCTTGAGGTAAGAATCAAGTATCAATCCATAGACATGATGGCTCCTAATGCTAAACCTTTATCACTATCTCATTGATCAATTGAGTTTGAATTTGTGAATATTGAAATAACTAGCATGTTAAACTAACAAAGAAAGGAAATAAAGATAAAGATACACAATCAACTAAAGATACAACTTGAACTTCTACTCCACTTAGCATAGAAATAATAACTAGCACAAACTTGAGGTGAGAATATTTTTTACACATGATACATGGAAGTAGCATAAAACCACATCAAGGATATCTAGATATATAACTCTTCAGAAAACCAGAATGATAAACACACAATATCCACCTAAAGTTATACCATGAGAACAAATGATATAATTATGTTAATGTTAAAGATGAATTAAACTCACGTTAGGGTTTTCTAATTCCACAAATTTTTGAAAAGTTAACACGATAAACACATGACAACCAGCTCAACTTGCGTAAAGCAGACAAAACTATAAACACCATGGTCTTCTCAAACATAAGCATAAGGATGCATATTTGTCTAATTTTTCTAGATATTCGACCTTCATTCACTATTCTTAGTCAAATGTCACAAATTACATATTAAATATACAAATCATATGTATAAGTCTTCAAAAAACATAAGGTTTTCCAACATAACATGCTTACTACACCCACAATGTTAAACATTTCATCAAACTAGAACAAATACGTATAATTTTTAAAGAATAATCAAGCTTTATCATGACATCAACATAAACAACACCAGAAACTAAATTTCATCTAATCCAAGTAATATACGAATTTAGCCCATGAGGTTTACAAAAAAAACATACCCACACTCAAGAACATGGAGCAACTCATAGTAGATCTAAAGAAATTTAAACCAATTTGAGTGGAAATGGGGCGAATGATGTTAGATCCTCCTTGAAAGTGAGATTCTTCAATCTTACCTTCAAACCTCCCAGAACTCGTAAAAAAAATAAAATCACTTAAGGGTTTGAAGGAGGCTAGGGTTTTGTAAGAAATGAAAGTTATGTTGGAAATAGCGTGTATTGGGGTTATAAACTCGTTTTTGTCCAAATATGAACATATCCAAAAACGATATGACCATATTGAGCTTCAAAATTAGCTACTTGAAGTCTGGTGGCTGATATAGGAATACCTAGTTTCGATATGCCCATATCAGAAACATTTTTCCTCTTGATCTTGAGTTTTCTTCACAAAATCACCGAGTCTTCTCTAGCAACTATAAAATTCAAATAAAACACAAATAAGTTTCTAAATAGATGGTTTTTTATAACAAAAATTACTTAAAATGCTAAGAAATATGTATGGTTTACATATATAATTATTAACATATTAATAATTGTTAATAGAGATTCCACATCAATTACATATATTTCTAATAGAGTCATTACATATAATAATTGTCCAAACTTCTATGATAGCATTGAAATTTATATATCAATACGAAGAACAAGACCATTTATGCATTGGAGAGACTGTTTCTTATTTTTGGCCCAAGCTTATCCTTATCTTTATACGTATCCAAACTATCCATTGCTATCAATACGAATTTTAGTTTCAAGCAATGGATAGTTTGGATACGTATAAAGATAAGGATAAGAAGAGACAACATTGTTCTCTTAATTGATTACTATGATATGTCGGTTTGCAAGTTAACACGTTACACGACCACAACGGGCGTGTGTTGTTCAACTTTTTTACACTTATTTTTTCCCGTTAAGCGGCCGCAACACACTGGTTATAGATCGGCTTATTGTTTTATATGGACCACAGTTCCCTGCGTGGTTTGACGTTTTAACGCCTACTTTTCATTTGGTTTTATTTTTTTTATTTTTTTATTTATTTTCTTGCATAATATTTGTTAGTGTTGGTCACCGGCGGTGATGTGTCATTAATATTACTTGGCATAGTTTTACGCCTCTCGTTACAATGCAAGAGGGCTTAATACTAGTTTATAACCATCTACTATTCAACCAAATCCCGACTTGTGAAAGAGAGAAAAACGTAAAACAATGTTTTTGAAAGAATATAGTATTTAGGAACATGTTTGAGTTTTGTTTTACACGTAAATAAAAAGCTTGGTTATATTTTTAGCCATATCAAACTGCTATTAAAAAACAAAGCACGTTACATGGGATAAACCCTATCATCCTGAATGCCATGCTATAAGAACCAAGCTGTTAAGCATTCACATCCATGACCATGTAAAAACCCACAACAGACTCCATTTACATTACATAATCTTTAGTTGTTTTGCTCCGAAATCAGTCTCCAGCAACGGGGTGACAAAACTAGGTACCGCCTTAGATATCTGCCTGGACACCAAAATGCTCCTTCAATATATATTTAGAGGTTTTTCCAAATCCTTTACTGACACCTTGCATTGCAGCCATCTTTTCAAATTCATTCTTAATTTGATCCATTATCTTGAAGACATTATGGACTAGTGATGGGTCAGTTGATGGAGAGCAATTTGCAAGTTTCATTTTTTCTTTTTTAAGCTCTTGGTAAAGGTATAGAAGATGATTTTTTTGAGTTGTGAGGACATCCTCTGCAATTCTATACTCGGTTTCCTGAGACTTTCCAAGCGAGGCAAGTGTCTTCTCTACCCTCTGCTCAAGTTCTGTAGATTCTATTCGGTAATCGAAGTTTGTAAATGTTATACGGGTTGGAGCCGTCACTGCTTCAACTTCCAATGTTTCACACTGGGAAACTTCACCTGAAGCAAATAAAAAATTTCTTACGTATATAAAGGTTTAGGGCAGAACACTGGATTGACTTAGATGGGCCGACTTCAACCCATTTACTCAACAATCAGCCCTGTTTTATCTCAAACGGGTTGAATTATGAAAGTCATCAAAAATCTCATTTCAAAGAAAACAGCAGATTATTATTGTAATAACTTTGTTTCTGAATCGCCTTTTAATGAAATAAATTTCATAAACATACAAATGTTTGCAGGTCAACCCAACCCAGTCTAGCATGTTCGACCATATACGAAAAAGTGATATGTTACCCAACCTGCACCACCTCCCACCTGCCAGCTGTTGGGCAAACCATGAAGCAAATGGCTTACATCTGATAGTACAGACAAGGTACCTGTGGTGGCAGGATATATGTCTGCCTGTTTCCATATATCTTCATAAGTGCTTCCTTCCTTGAGCTGACAACGACAAACTGATTAGTAGATGCAAACATTTTCTCATCAAGACAACGACTTTCTTGACCATCTTGGCTTTTCACGAGGAAAACGACTCTTTCGGCAAACGATTATGTTTTATATCGAACAAGTAAAAGTTATTTAAAAGGAAATGGGTGGAATGTTGCCTAGGATGTATTTTTGAAGCATAAACATCTTAGAAGATTAGATTATTATCCTTGAAACTAGAAATATTAAGCACACCTTACACTAAAAATTGACAAAAATTTTAACCTAACAACCAGGCCCATCTAAATATTACCCATTTTATTATCTCTAAGTAGAATTATACCTTTGCCACAACAGAATTAACATGATGTAACAAATTCTTGGCACTTGTTTTGGTAGATCCTCGCAATATAATAACACAAAGATTAAGGATCTTCTGCATTTTATCACCATAACTAATCGACTCACAGCTCCTAAGAAGATTCTTGACATGTGGAATCAAATCAGTAGTTGCATCACATCGCCGGCAGTAATACTCTGCATCCAGACCAATGGTTCCACCAACCGTCCCAGCCATATAAGACCGAATACTGCATTCTATGTGGCAAATGTGTCCACAGATGAACCCATCTTTGACCACGGCTTCACATTTAATGAAAGTTTGATCATTACCATATGTTAAATCTACTGTTTTAGAGCAAAGTATACAGCAACAGTCATGACAGAAACGAGGCTCAATACAGCAAATATCACAGGCCATTATATTTGAATGATGAGGATCGTTTGTTTCAAGTAAACTGGAGCAATTTATATTTCCCGCCTTGCAGCCTGCAGGATCAAACTTTGGAGTGCAATCCGAGAACATATCTGTGTTTCCTGCATGATTTTGGTCAGGGAATTTGATAAATGAGAACATAAATGCTTCATAACTTTGGTTATGCGCACTTCCTTATTCAGCTTCATGAATAACATCTTCAGGATTTGTAAATTACAGAATCTATTAAAATCCATGTTGTACTACAATTAGTTTAGAGAAAATTGTTCAATCTTAGACCCGTTTACTAATGAACGGTGCAGTCTGGGTTAGGTTTATCTAACACAGATAAAACGTGAGAAGTTGCTTAGCAAGATACGGTCAAATGAATCAACGTCGAAAGTCATTCAGGATATGTTATTAACGCTTTAGGCCTCCAATATCATTTTCTTAAAAAAATTAGAATACATTATCATCATACTAAAGGATTTCATGACGGGTATCACCAGTTTTCAAAATACAAGAGAACCTAATGATGAAATGTCCCGTGAGGAATGCCTCCTGCTGTGTTAAAACGCAACGGCAGACTGTTGCTGTTGATTACAGAATAATAAGTCCCTAGAATTCCCATTCTGCCATCTCTATTAAAAAAGCTATAGGGTGTTGACCAGTTGACCTTAGCCTTCCTATGATGGATGCTGTGATCGACACCATGTCTTTTCTCGTTGATGATGAACTTCCCACTGCCATAAAACTGGGAACCTGCTGACAGAATACTGAAAATTCCCCCAACTAAACCTTCAGTTTCTTTTTCTAATTTTGCCAAAAAAATAGCCGGTTCTCTTTGCGAGTGAGTGGTCAGATCCATCCAACCAAAATACAGACTATTTCCTCTGCTAGATTACCCGTAAAACAACCAACCCTATCAAACAGAAAACCACCTATTTCCTCTCTCCAGGAAACCACAAAAAAGACGTGCCAACTCATTAGCATCATGTTGCTGAGGATTCACATCCTAGTCGAAGAACAATTGCTTATCGGTGGAAGTTCTAAGGCATTATGTTTTTCCATTAAAAGTTTCACATCTTTGTTCATTTGAGTATATAGTTTTGTGCAATTGGTTCCAGTATATATAAGAATGTTGGTTTCAGCCCAACACCCTCGTAAGGTATGTGTGTTATTCATTGACTATGTCATCATACATTCCACTTATTTAGCTCATGACAATGATGTTTGTTTGTCTTCCTGAACTGATTTTGCACATTAAAAACCCTTTACTATTGCATTGAGGAACCTTAGCAGCAAAACAATCTTTAGAGAAAGATCTGAGTATAGAGATTACATCAAAAAGATGGAAAATTACCGAACCTGACAATTGAATAAGCAGCACTAATAGTGGATGTGAATATGCATGAAAGGTATGATGAAGTCGCTTCTTGTTCTTATAGTAAATCCTTTAAACAAAAAGGAGCTTCATATATCAAGTGAAGGTGAGAATTAAAATTTCAGTTTCATATGCATTAATTTCATCATACTTAGCATATATGAGGATGCTAAAGTGGAAGCGTGAGCACACAAGGTTAGAACAGAAAAACAAATAAATAAATAAAAATAAAAATAAAAAAATAAATTCAGATTTTTAGAGACAGGTTAGGAGTGGCTAGTGTAGCGCATAAGATAAAAGAGGGGAGACTGCGATGGTCTGGGCATGTGAAAAGAAGGCAGACAACGGCACCGGTTAGAGCCATAGAAACTCTCACTATGGAGTGGAGAAATAGAGGCAAACCCAAACTAACTTGGGATGAAAGGATCAAGCAATATTTTAATAGGATTAAGCACACACTAGCGAAAGCAATAAACGACACAAGATGTAACATGGTTCGGTCTAGGCTGACCTACGTTCACAAGTGGCAACTAGGGTTAATCTTGGGTTAATAACTTCATGATTAAGAAATCACTATACGGGTTGTGCTTAAGGTCGACTGCCCTACGGCCCTTTTCTTTAAGCCTACAAACCCAACAATCTCTCACTTGAAAGCCTTGAATACTTTCGTCTGCACTCCTATCGTACTTTTGTAATCAGATCGTCAGTCTTCTCCTAGTTGCCACCACCTTTTCATGAGTTAATCTCAAGGGTTGAAGCCTATGTTGTCGAAGGCGCAAAGGCCTCACCTATCGCCTAGGCGCAAAGGCCTCACCTATCGCCTAGGCGCAAGGCGCAAAGAAGGCACATGCCCAAGATATAAAAAAGCGCACTACCAAAAAAATAAAATATATATATAATAGGCATAAAAATTATAAAATATATATGAAGTGAAACAGAAAAAATTTAATTATTTAGTAATAAACAAATTTAAAATTTAAAAAGTTAATGAGGATTTTACTTAACTTGTACTCTGCACACAAGGACTCTTTCTCTGCACTCAAAGTACTGACATGCACCTTTTTCTCTTCCTGTCAACTTTTTTCAATATATACACAAAATCACACACCAAACCTGTCCTCCCTACCTCTCTCTTCTTACCGGCAGTCACTTCAAAGACAGAAGAAAGAAAAAACTCATCGGGGCCGAACTCTGACCGAAAATCGACCGGTATGTTGCCGCAGTCTTGACGGAGTGCCTGGACTCACAGCAAGGCGGTTTCCTTGCGCCTCGCCTCAAAATGGCACCCTGGCATGCGCCTTTGTCGCTTTTGACAACACAAGTTAAAGCTACCCTAAGCTTCCTCATAAATCATGGCTTTGTGTGCCCTTTGCTCATTTTCTATCTATGCTTGCTCCCACTATAATGAAACTGTACTCGCCTCTGCTGAGAACACTCCATTACAAGCAAGAAATCATTGAAAAAATCATCTAGAGAGACCGGAGAGATTTTCACAGCCGGAATACCGATTTTCTTAACCCAGAATCGTGATGGAACTGCAACTAAAGCAGGATGTGCTCCCACAGTCACAAAACGCTCCAACTGTTTTCCTGAACCCTTTTGTGCTCGCTCAATCTTCACTTTGGCTCTAAGTGTCGCTCTTCAAAGCTAACCCTCTTCTATCCATGAAACGCTCCAACCGTGTTCCTGTACTTTATTTATCTTCAAGATAGAAATAACCTTACCTAGTGATGGTATCTCGACAATATACAACGAACCCCTTTTCTTGCCACAACCCACAACAGGTTCACCTTGATCACCTTCCCCTGTCCACCACCAAACTTAACATGATTACCTTGTGCCCAACTGAGATAAGCATTTTCTTTAAACGTGCAATAATCTTGACATCTTTTCAAGTCATGTGGTTCTAATTAAAGTTTTCAAGTCAATGCCCCTAAACTCGTAACATCTAGAACTTCAACATTTGCAAGTCGTACCTTATCAAAGTCCCTAACTTTCAAATACTTCATCGCTTACATGTTGTGAGTATCATTCTATGAGTGGCATGAAATGATGCACCAGAATCCATCACCCAAGAATCCACATTGCTCTTTACATTACATATCAATGCATCATTATCTATGTAGTCTTTTGTCATATTGATTCTGATAACCGAACTAGTCGGCTTGATTTCGCTATAGCAGAATACAAGCACAGCCACTTCGAGAAGGCTAATCTCCAAATACAAGACGCTAATTAACAAGATAAAACTAGACTACTAAACTAGAACAGGGAATTGCATATTTAAACATAAATCAAACAGTTAATTTCTCCTAATATTCAGCCACTTCCCCACCACTGCAGTTTCTATTTGACTAGGTCATGGGTCATAGGTCCAACTGGGTTGATTGGATACATATCAATTCTTCCCCCCCGACCCCCTCGGAAAAACGACTTGTCCTCAAGTCGAGATGAAGCGGTGCGAATGAAGCCTGGCTGGCCTTTATCAAAAACCCACGGTGGACACCCTTCGAGTCGTACCATGGAATGTGGTGCAATTTCAACAGTGCGCCAAGGTGGACGCCACTCGTGTTGTCCGGCTACACCTTTGTTTGGAATCTCTCACGTTGTCGTAAGTTTAAAAGGGAAGTACCAAACATGCATAGATTTAATGCTTTGGTTAGGCAACGTGGCTAGTAAACCTGATGAGTTGGCCATGGAGTGCATACGTGCAATATTTCAGTTGTGCAATACAGTTAATTTTGGTAATGGTGTAGACGTTGCGATCGACGGGTTTGGTACCAGTGACCAGCTTAGTGTTGGTCTTTGTAGCGGTGTTGGTGGTTGTTCATGTCATGGCGGTGGTGCGAGGGTTTGTAGGCCGGTTTTGGGATGGTGTATGGTGCAAAAATTAGGGAGAAAGTGAGGTGTAGATGGTGCGGGTGGTGGTGCTTGGTTACTGGTTAGTTTTCCAAACATCACGATCTTGAGCGCTGCAACATCATCCCTCCATTGTGCTTCTATGGCAGCGATTTTGGCAGCAATGGCGGCTAACTGGGCGGCGATTTTGGCAGCAATGGCGGCTAACTGGGCGGCTATTTGATAGGATGAAACATCTCTACGGGTTTGAACCATGTCGATTTCCCGGCAATCCAACCAAAATGATAAGAACCGAACTAGTAGGCTTGATTTCGTTAAAGCAGAATACAAACACAACCACTTCAAGAAGGCTAATCTCCAAATACAAGACACTAATTAACAAGATAAAACTTCACTACTAAACTAGAACAGGAAATTGTATATTTAAACATAAATCAAGCAGTTAATTTCTCCTAATATTCAACCACTTCCCCATCAGTGCAGTTTCTACTTGGCTGGGTCATGGGTCCAACTAGGTTGATTGGATATGTATAAGATTCCTTTATACCATTCAAACACTGATGCTTCCTTGCAACAAATCATATCCTTTCTAAGCCTTAGAATGACTTTTCTTTCTACTCCCACTACCTGTGTTAACCTTCCTCTAGTATTTGTATTTAACGATTCATTTAATGATTCTCCTGAACTTCTGTGTCTAACATCTTCTCCTAGAATCTGGTCTCGAATGCCTACAAATGTAAGTTAGTAGATCTAGTTAAAACTTGAACTACTAAGTGTAGTCACTATTTCAAACCAACTCTCAAGGCAGTGAGGATAACAATAGTATGGCTTGAACCTCATCGTCAAACTTAACGTCAACTAAGACTAACTGTGACAAAATCAAGTTTAAGCTCTGATATTGGAAACCTTCAAAACTAAACATCGATTCGCGTAACACATGGAAGACTTTAACAATCAAGAGCTTAAGCACTTCACAATTTTATTATTCTTTTTACATAGAACACATGAGAGAATAAAAAGAAATGGACAAAAAGTCAATTTTGGGTAGTAAAATTATTAACCAAAAAAATGCATAAATTGGTCGGATATAATAGCTTTGAAATGCTATATTCTTTTATTTTCTTACTTTTGTGCTGTGTCAAGTTTGAAAAACTAAATGGAACCAGGTGTCTTACTTTGGTGAACGTAAGAAATGATGTTAATGGCTTGAATGCTATTTGGAATGAACTAAGATCATATTAGCAAGACACATGTCACAAGATATTCATGTTTTGATCTTAATTACAAGAATCATGGAGCTAGGCATCAATGAAAGGAACAACAATGGCAAAAAGAAGACACAAAATAACAAAATACGTATACGTAACCCATAGTGTCTACGTAACTGGTATTAGTTACATATTTGTAACTTATAAGCGTTGTATATCTATAACTTGTATGAAATATATATATATATATATATATATATATATATATATATATATATATATATATATATATATTTCACTTTGATAGCTATGATGCTAACAATCAATTGAATGAAAAAGAGTTATCATGGTAGGATACATATACGTACTTATATAACCTTGACAGGTATGAACTGAGATCATATTAGCAAGACACATGTCACAAGATATTCATGTTTTGATCTTAATTACAAGAATCATGGAGCTAGGCATCAATGAAAGGAACAACAATGGCAAAAAGAAGACGCAAAATAACAAATTACGTATACGTAACCCATAGTGTCTACGTAACTGGTATTAGTTAAATATTTGTAACTTATAAGTGTTGTATATCTATAACTTGTATGAAATATATATATATATATATATATATATATATATATATATATATATATATATATATATATATATATATATATATATTGTCTTCATACCTGTCAAGGTTATATAAGTACGTATATGCATCCTACCGTGATAACCCTTTTTCATTCAATTGGTTGTTAGCATCATAGCTATCAAAGTATATATATATATATATATATATATATATATATATATATATATATATATATATATTTCACTTTGATAGCTATGATGCTAACAACCAATTGAATGAAAAAGGGTTATCACGGTAGGATGCATATACGTACTTATATAACCTTGACAGGTATGAAGACAATGATAAACTAGATGGAAAAAGCCTATCTAGGTAGGATACATATATCTAACGAGTCAGCTACATATATGTAATCTTAACAGGTTTTATTATAAAGAGGAAATTGAATGTATGCATGAAGATGAAGATGGACGATTCATTGATAACCCTAGAAATCAATATGAACCACACATTCAACATCACATGCAAGTCACATGTCATTTCCACCTTTTTTAAAGACGTTCATAACTTTTTTTCACGACATTAGTTTTTTTTTTAAATTTCACCATTAATTCCAGTAATTTTTGTATTTCCAACGCGTACCATATTGATATACTTTTTTGAAAAAATACGTCCACCCGTAATTTACATATGTGTAAATCTCGTTATACACGTGTAATACCCGATTTACACAAGTGCAATACTGGATATACAAGGTAAATCCGTTATTACACGTGTAAAACGAATTTCGTAAAAAAACGAGTTTTTTCTTTTATTTTCAATTTACTAACCTTGTTCTTTAATGGCTGCAAAAACTTTATACAAAGGTAAAAAACTAATAGTTGGAGGGCAGCTCTATCAATCAAAACCATAAGAGGATTTTTTATTTGTGTTCTGAGTCCTAATTGTCGATTGAAAATTTGATTCTTTTCCTAGGCTTGTTCTTCAGTCGATGCAAAAACTTTATGCAAAAGCTTAAATTGTCTATGATTATATAGAGATATTTATGTAAATCTAAATTTCTTAGGTAATTCTTATCAATTGATTATAAATAAAACAAAACATATAATAATAATTAAAAAAAATATCGGAACTTGCGCCTGATATGGATAAAGCCACCGCTTCTTTTAATTGCCACCTACAAAATAGACGGCAAATTCCGGTATCACCATGCGGTGGTGGTCTCCTCAATTGCTTTTGCAATTTCCTCCGACGGACTGCGCATTGACCATCACCAGGCGGTGGTGGGTCGCTGCGCCTAAAAGTTGCGCCTAGTCGCTCGCTCCAGTCGCTTTTGACAACACAGGTTACGGTGTTTATGTATATATGTTGTTTTATGATATATTTGTTGTAATTCATCCTTTCATAATTTCTTTTGTTAATGGTAGCTTTTTATTTCTATATGTTTACTTGTTTAGTGTTATTTGTTTATTTGTCGTTTGTTTTAGAGCTATGGGTCTCTGGAAGCAGCCTATCTGGAAGCAACCTATCTGGAAGCGGCCTCTCTGGATATAGTTATTTCTTTTGTTATTAGTAGCTTTCTATTTATGTACGTTTAGTTTGTTTTCTTGTTGTTTGTTTTAGACAAGATCTTCCCAAGGATACAGATACAAGTAAGACTTGCTTACATTCCACCATCTTTAGACTCTACCAATAGCTTTGATATCAGTGGGATTTACCGGGTAGGGTTGTTGCTCTATCATAATACTTTTATTTTTCAAATCATATTTGTCATGTTAATTAATTAATAATGATTAAAAAGAACTTGGAACAAAATGTTTTTTTGGGTCAACACGATTTGTTTTAACCCATTATCCAACATGTCATACTAGCCTATTTAGCATATCTATTCAATTTTAAACAAAGGCAAATTGAAAACCATATTAACATAATAGCATGTTCATGATTAGTCACCCCTTTTAACTCTTGTCACCATAAAAGTTAAAGGCTTAAAGCACATCGTCACGAAAATCATGTCAAGTTAAATACTAAGAATTTTAATTCTCTTAGCACCGGAGCTATAATATTGTGTTTCAGTAAGAATATCTTATTATTTATTATATACATTAGAAGAACCTATCTAGAGATGACTTTTTTAATGATAGAAATATTAATATATGCATTGAATCTCAAGATAATTACTTAGACTTAATCCTATACAAACTTGGTCATGATCATTTGATATTATTCATTATTCAACAAATTGATCACTTGTTACAAAATACATTAATTATTCAACATATTGATCACTTGTTACAAAATACATTAAAAAAGGAGTTCAAGAAACTTTTTCTATTGCTTACATAAAGTGGGCAAACAATCTAATTAAGTAATAATCTGACACTTACAATTAAAAGCCATACCTGAATATAACCTTGCTTAGACCATCATCATCAATACAAAGTTATTACTAGATGATTACTCTATGTTATATTCAGAATGCGTATTTTCATGGTTAATACTCTATTTTAAACTATGTGAGGCGCTTTGGTGCAAAAATCCAACATGATGCATTTGTTGTAAAAATACAAATAAATTAATAATACATAACAATTTTACATTATTAATACTTAAACATGAAAGCAAAGTCATAACACATAAAACATACTTAACCATAAAAACACACTTATAAAACATATGTAAACATATAAAAAAACACAAATAATTCAAAACACACTTTGAAGTTAAACTTACGTAAACATAAAACATACTTAAAGTAATATTCTCATTAATAATCATCATATCATCATAACTGAGCACGAATTCATCTCCCTGAACAACCCAAAATATTAGTTTTTACATATTGCGTCCCACTCACATCAACACATTGCGAGAGATCACATATTGCGCCGCATCATCACATCAAGCACGTATCATGCGATCGCATCGCATTGGCATCACACATTATGTGCGCTTGATGTGCTCAATTTAAAACCAAGAGTTAAAAATGAAGCTTTTGGAAAACTAATAAAACTCTTAGATTATAGATACAGACGAAAAAGCTAATTAATCCAAAAAGAAGAAAAAAATCAAAGTTTTTTAAGAAGGTTGTCATGTAAAGAAAGAGCGCATGAAACAATATGAGACTAGCAATAAGGGGACTTTCTAGAAAAGATCATACATATGTTTTCTAACTAAGTCTATATGATGATAGCATAATGTGTCTAGTTAGTGCACATGGTTGCGAGCTGTGCTCTAATTATGTAATTATTGGTGACCATACCGTCACAACCTACCTAAATATTTATCATAATGCTAGGTTTCTAAAATATTCTAGGTTGCTTCAGCAATCTTGCATTCTACATCTAGTCGTTTCGAATAGACGCCAAGTTTAGGTAAAGGTTGATCTTAGAAATGAGTATGAGAACCACACGAATCATTAAAAGAATCACTCCAAAACAATAATATGTTTGTTGCTTGCGATATGCAGATGTTAAATGCTTACATATGCATACAACATTTAGAAAAAGAGCATTACGGATTAATGATACTACTAAAGCAAATCTCCATAATCATCTTTGTACAAATATAACTTCTTCGCATTCAACTCTAAATACTTAACTGCAAGATATTAGTTGTTCAAAATAATTTATTGTGATTTTTTGTTTGGCAAAACTAGCGCACACACAAGAAATAGCAAAAAGTAAACCTACACAACACGAGGGATTTATAGAGGTTCAGTCCTAAACCAATATCCCTTTAGGGCAACTACGGTATTCTTCTCTTGGGGTGTTACCGACTTCAATAGACTTGTCAACTATACATAGAACTCGATTTAGGTTCTACAACTTGTTGACAAACAAAGCGTAAATAACGGTGCAACTTCTAATGGTGCAACTATTTTATGTTTTATGCGACTAAAAGGTTGTTGATAGGACTTGCCAAATTGGCATCCTGCACATACAAAACTATAAGATAACTTAAGTTTAGGAAGCCCACAAACCACATCCTTCTTTGTCATCATCTCGAGTTTATCATAAGCAACATGACCTAGGCATAAGTGTCGAAGGTTTGTGCTGCTGTTTTGCCGAGTTCTCTCAACATAAGTTCAGCAAATAGCACATAAATTGTATCCTTCCATCCTTCCAAGATGGGTTCTAATTTTGTTTTGATCTTATCGAATACTTGAACACTTAGGCCCAAACAGCACGGACTTTCCGCTCTCGGTTATTTATGGACCTAAGATTAAATTATTTTCATTCCAAGCACGTAATATACATGTTTCAAACAGAGCCCAGTTCTGCCCTCTTGGTTTGGATAAATAACATTGCCCATATCCGAAATTGAATGCCTAGAATTGTCAGCAATTATGACAACTCGGCTGCCTTCATATTTCTTCGGGTTGGTAAGTTTTTGCTTATCTTTCGCCATGTGGTTTGAGAAACCCAAGTCAACAATCCATTTATCAAGATTGTTTGCCGAGTTTCAACCAAGGTAGTGAGCACATACACCTTCTATTTTTGGGCTATGTAGGCCTCGCCATCCTATACATTTTCAGTCGCCTATTCAGTCGTATTCCCTTTTCTTGTCGTTTAGAACGACAATCCTTTGCCATGTGACCTTTTCTTCCACAATTATAACATTTAAAAGGGAATTGTTTAGTGTTAATTTTGGTTTTCTTTTCACTTTCTTCCTCGAGTCCGCTGTTTTTCTTTCTATCCCAGCAACCTTATTTTGGACTTCCAACAGGTTTTACTTTGTCGAGGTTTCTCCCTGGTCTTCTCTTGGCAAACAATGCTTCGGTCTCGTTTTTTACCGAAAGACCTGCCAACTGTTTTGCCAAAGCTTCTTGTTCAGCAAACAGGTTCTAAAATTCTGTTATTGAAGGCCGATTTGGCCAGCCCTAAATTGCAGCCACGAAGCTTTTATATTCATGTTTCAAACCATGAATAATAATCCGTTTCATCCTTGATTCTCCTATCCTTGACTAGTTATCGAATCCCCTGATTTCTTTGCACAAGTTCTTCACCTTTCGGAAATATTGAGGGATCACTAACTCTCCTTGGGACATACACATCAAGTCACTTTCGAGTAGTTAAAGCCTAGCATCATTCATTTTCGAGAAGAGCTTGGCCAATGTGTCCCATGCTACTATGGGATACTCGGTTTCTTGGATTTGTTCCAGCCTTTTTGATGGTGGGTAACTGTGTTTCAGACCCACCAACGACTTCCCAGAGGTCCCGTCCTTGCAAATATGATGTCGTACAGGTTGCCGAAGTTGTGTAATTCTGCTGATTTAGTTTTCTGATCCTTCCAACTACTTGTAGTTCAGCCATGATTCTTCAAATCGTGAGTTCAAGTATCTTTCAGGACTGCTTCAATTAGTCTCTAGACCTATTCTGCTTCAATCGGACTTTTGCTGCTACCTGCGATCGAAATCAGGATTGCTTCCGCTTAGATCGAAGGTTCCTTCCCTGGTTCTGAATCGAGTTGCTCTGATACCAGTTGTTAAACTAGGATATCAAGAACACATAACAAAAATAACAAAGAATCGACTTCTTGAATTAATTGAAAGCAGGATACAAAGATTAATAACCCTACCATGCTTTAAATACTAATAGAATTCTTATCCTGCTCAAACTTTAATGAGGAATTTAAAAAACAAACTACACTTATCTTAACATAATAGATAAACACAACAATAATAATCAAACAACACTGACTAAGCAAACCCAAGTAATCACGACAAAACTGAAAAATCCCTAAAATCATGACCTTGAGAGATTTCCATGGCTATTTGACATTTACTATTTTATCTTTGTGCTAGATTTAGTTTGGAAACATTTAAACTTCTTCTACAATTTACATTATGATGTTTTCTGATTTCTTTACTTTGATTAAGGCATGAAATATCTAATTATGATTAACAAGTGAAAAAAAAAGAGTTAATTTCAATTTTGCTCCCCAAAGTTTGACAAAAGTAACTATTTTTCTCCAAAACATTAGAAAAATCAATTTACCTCCAAAAGTTTCATAAGTTGTTTTAGTTTTAATCCAAAAGCTTCATTATTTTGGATTTAAATTGAAACAACTAATGAAACTTTTGGACTGAAATTGAAAAAAGATATGGAACTTTTAGAGTTGAATTAATGTTTCTAATCTTTTGGAGGAAAATGGTTATTTTGGTCAAATCTTAGGGAGCAAAACCAAATTTAACTCAAAAAAAATTTAGTGCATCTCATTCTCCATAAAACAAAAGCGCGCAGAAGAACGATGAGTGAAAGACATTCCAAAGAGCAACAAATAAGTTTGATAAATATGTGCAACTAGCCATGTAATATATCCTACATTACATTCTAGCATAAGTCAATTAAATAAGGCATCATCTCCTTTCCGAGGATGTGCAAAAAAGCAAACTAGAATGCAAAGTATGCAAGCTAAAAAAAATAAGTCCATTAGTTTATCACCAAGCCACTAAAATCCAAACAATTCCAACTACTTGACAAAGATTTATCAACTCCTAGTTCACATGTAGATCATAATCCCTATATATGTGTACACATAACTCAATATTCGAAGTTATGATCTACTTATATTTTATGCAACACTAGAACCAAATCAATCATTATTAGAGTTCCATTAACCATAATCATATAGCTTTTAAAACTTTAAAGTCACTATCTTTGGAGCCTATTTATCACACATTCACATGTAAACCATCAAGATATCGCAGACGTTTAAATAAATTCCAAAAGACGCCACAAATATAACTATCATATAATACAATCATTTTATAGATACTATATTTATGTCAAGTGAGTAATCAGCGTTACCTTTAAATTTGCTAGCTGGAATCTTCCAAGTGAAGGAGGCAAAGAAAGCCTTAACATCCACCTCAGGAAATGCTTCCAGCAAAAATCTCTTAACGGCGGCCTTGCTTGCGAACCCTCTACTGTTAGCGATGCTAGTAGGACCCACTGACTTATATTCATTATAAAGACGATCAGGGAGATAAAGATATCGGTCCACAAAGTGCCCAGAAAACGCAACTCTTTTTCCCACCTTCCATCCCCACTTATCACCAGGTTTGGGGAAATCCTCCGGAGCATATGGTAAACCAACACCTGAATGCTTATCAGACACAATTTTAATCTCATTTTCCTTGGATCCGGTGAAAGTTCCATCACTTTCATGTGGAGGGTCGATCTCCATTGAGCCAATTATCACAAAAAAGTTTTTGGCCTTTTTAACTGCATCTAATAAGATTTCAAACTATTAACTTTTTAAACCATAGAATACTTTAAAAGAAAAGACAATATATTAAACAATAATATTCCTGCATTTCACTCCTCAAGTTGGAGCAACTAGAATTCCTTAATGTACCCAAAGGCGCTTATTAGGTGGAGCTAAATTGTTGGAGTTAGTGTGATTGTATTGCATGGTATTTAATTCTTTAATAAACCTAGAATGGATTTTTGGGAGGTCCATCAAACCTCAAGGTACTCAAAGTCAAAGGACCAACAGACTAACTCGGGTTACTAGAACTGTCTAGGATGGTTAAAAGACCCTACTATAAAAAGGTAGGTAAGCATAAATAACCACATCGTCTAAGAATGAGATCCTAACATTTATCTTCTTATGGAGATTTGGAATACCCATAAAGAAATACAAATATTAGCCCATAAATCAGGTTGGATAATGATATGCCTAAGGTCATGTGTGTAACACAAGCAACTGAAACTTTTAGAAGCGAAAAAAATGAAGATCTACAATACACATCATCTCAAGAAAATTGTGAAGGAAGATAAGTAGATGGCATAAGACGTATATAAAAACTAGTAGTGATGACAACATAACGTTGCCAAAAAAGATGGAGAACATTAAAAATTGTTTGCAATAATAGTACAACCATCCTATAAATATGAATGCCTTTTTTATCTAATCTACACCATTTTACTACTCGGTATGAGCATATGTGTAAGGTCCTACATTATTTCTGGATTTCAGAGACACATCTTTATAGAAACACTCCTTCACATCATCTCAGCAAGGTGTTAAAGATTTTGACTTTTGACAAATGGTTCTTTAAAACATGCTCAATGTGAAACCGACATGGAAAATACTCTAATTGAGAATCTCATTAAATAAATCGACATAGCATGCAAGAAACCATCAACAACAATTTCCAAGACGGTGGGGTTTTTCAAATGTAAGCTTAATATGCCGAAAACCGCTCGTCCAATGAATGATGCCAGTTGTTGCTACTAAGTGTTTGGTTCCACAACTGAGGAGGAGTAAATAAGAGAGCTTAAAGGTGTTAATGTTCAAGTTAGATTTGCTAACTTAAACTATGAATACTTCTAAGTAAATGTGATGTGAAGAATGTTGTGAGTTATGAGCTCAGAGAATGTTAATTTAGGTGTTGTATCGAATGTCTGTTTTTGTTCTGCAACCTCTAATTCATACACTGAGCCACTAAGGTTGCTATCATGAATAGTATTACATCTATTTACACTGTTAATTGATCCTTAAAAAGTTGCCTCTAAAGTCTGCGAGATATTCAATTGATCGTGGGTACTCCTTTTTTCCCTTAGGTTTCTTCTAGATCCTTAGGATCTTGACTTCGTAGGACGACTTGAGCATTTAATCCCATTAAATGCTATTAACTCGTCTTTTCCCGCCTTGTTTACTTGATGTCGCTCGAGTGTCATACACGGCTTTACCTTTTAAGAGTAGGCTCTTTACGTGGTTCAACAGCAAGACATTGTTATAGCGTCCATGTGCGTGACGTGTGACCGTTGATTAGGCGGCACTGTGGCCCGGGTCTTGTGCCTTGTGCCTAAGCCCCAACAAGATCCGGGCTTAGGCATAAGAGCACGGCCAAAGCCCCAACCAAAGTTTAAAAGTACGGAATTGGGCCTCGAGGCGTTTTCCCTTCGCCTCATGAGGCGTAAGCCTCGAGGCGAACCGAGGCGTAAGCCTGAGGCGGAACTAAAAAATAAATATAAAAATTATATATCTCATAAAAAATAAAATACAAACTAATTTCATCATCATATTCATCAAAAAGATCAAAAACACACATTAAGAAGACATGGAATGTTTGAAACCGACACAAAGAGTCTAAAACATCGAAAACAAACGGTAAAACCCCCTGAGCGCAACTTTCCTTAGCGCCTTAGCCCCCTGAAGCACACAAACATTATAACCCTCTGAGGCATCGCCTCAGACTCGTTTTTAGGGCGCCTCGCCTCGAGGCGCACGCCTAAGCCGTTTTTTAAAACCATGGCCCCAACTCTTGTTTGGGTCGTGTTTGACTGGTTATTGGCTACTATACCCATCAGACCCTAAACATTAGAATGAACTATGATCTTAATAAATTTAGATGTTCAAAAGTTCAATTGGTACTCACCTGGGTATTCACATACGAAGACCTTTTACAATCACCTAGAAATCAAAAGTTCCTAAAAAGCATAACCATCAGGAAAATAGGCGTACAGAATTGTTCATTTATCTGGTAATTTGGTTTATAGGTAAGATATTATCAAGAAATGCAAGGTTATAAAGAACATGAAAAGGTTTTAAGACTAGAGGTCAAGTTTACTAAGCCCCTTCTTTCAACAGAAATGCTAGGATGCTGTTTTTACTCAAATCTGCGTGGTGGGTGACATCAGGAACATGATCTAACATGATGAAGAGAATCGGTAGTAAATAAAAATAAACGCTACTTGAGTTTGAAATTCCAGCGTATAGAGCAGTTTGTCCCTAAGAAAGCTGACAGTGTATTAGCAATAGATGAATCTAAATCACCCATTTTCTAATTTTAATGACTAGCCTGCTAGTAGAACAAGCACATTCAATCACAAAATACTTATAAAAAACACACACGCACACACACATTTGTTGCCAGACTCGATTAGAATAATTCAGAGGTCACATAGAATGCCATACCGGATGCGATTACCTTGGATAAAAGCGAGATCTTGGAAAATAATTCACTGTGTTCGAAAGAGATTGGCAAGCGACAGAAGAAAGATCGACAGAAACCCCATTTTCTGAAACATTACGGATAACGCAGCGGTTGGGGTTTCACTATTAGAGTAGCTTCGCAGCAGCAATGTGTTCGTTTTAGGGTTCCAGATATTATGGATTTAGTTTCAAAGACAGTGGGATTTTGCGAACTGATGATTCGTCACCGGATTGAGTTGGGGTTTCATGCGCTAGCGATTAGAAAGAATTTGCAAAGGTCAATCGGGTGTGTGAGGATTTCTAGCGTTTATAATGAGGATGGCGACTGTAAATGTTGGTGACAGTTTCTCGACGCAGGTGGCGATGGTGGAAGTGTTAGTGATACGGACACGGGTTTACCCAACCAATACCTTCTAATTCTTTTTTTTAACCGCACGTTATTTAGTATTTAGTCTCAAGCGTTACGATGGAACCGTAAAACCATAACAACTACCATCAATGTCGTACCATTATTAGCCAGTATCAACACCAGAAAACTCGTAAAACAAAATAATTAAAACTGAATAAAAAATAGACTTAAAAGGTTGAACTATGCAAGTGCATTTATGACTTGTTAATGTGTATAAATTGGAAAGAAAAGTAAAACACAACGTGGCTGTTAAACAAAAAATAGATATAAAAATGTTGAACCATATAAGTATGTTGCAGTATGTTAACTCGAAAAGTTTAAACCGAGAAGTAAAATGAAAATATTGTAAATGATTAAAAGTAAATTAGATTTAAGTTGAAAGTGAAAAAAAAATGTTAGTGTAAAGGTAAAAGATGAAAACTATAACGTTATAGTAAAAAATTTAAGAAAAAACAAAGTAAGTTACAATCTACAAGACATAAGGTACAAACTATAATACACAGCTAAGTTGGTAATTAGTATTATATAAATTAGTATCACCAAATTAGTAATATTCACCCATAACAAGGTTTGAACCTTGAACATTCAAGAGAGACAAAGCCTCCCACATCCTCCCTTAACTTCTATTTTGTTCTTTTGAATACCATAAATGAAAGATTACATGCATTTTTAAGGTATTAGAGCATTCATAGCTTATTAGTAATATTCACACATGTTAAAGTTTGAACCTTGAACCTTCAATAGAAGCACAGCCTTCCACCTCCCACTTATCTTCTATTTTGTTTTTTTGAATACCATAGATGAAAGATTATATGCATTTATATTAGGGTATTAGACCGTTCATAGCTTGTTATTCATTTTTTGTGAGTGTGTTTTCATATTATAGAGATGGGTGTGAATAAGAGACAGAAAATTTTACTGTTTATTTTTGTATTTGGGGAAACACGGTACAATCACATAAATTCTTTTAATATTTTAAAAAATGGTTGTAAGCAAAGGAAAAATAAATAATAATGATAAAGATATAAAAAATATTATTTAGGTGGAAAGAAGAGAAAAAAAAATGATTTTTAGAGTATTTATAGGGATAGGGATGGGAAATGCGATGTGAATGCTCTTAGGCATTGTTTTGAAGATAGTGGGAATCATAGGGGTGACCGAACAGAGTAGCGTCAGTTCGTTTTGATATGGTTCGGTGATCGGACAGGAAGCTAGAGTGGTAATTCTCAAAATGTCCCTTTTGTCCTCTTTTTCCCACAAAATGTCCCTAAAAATTTTCTTCGTCCCACACGGCGTCGGGCGTTCCCTAGACAGGGTGCGGATGCCCACGTAGCCACCCTTTTTAAATTGACACGTGACCAACAAGGTCGCCGCCCCCAAAATAGAGGTGGGCAACTCCAAAGATGGTAGGTCGCACTAATATGCAAAATGTGATTTGAATTGATTAGAATTTAATATTATTATAATTAATCTTACTCTTATTTTGTTTCTCTTTATAACTTTTAAAATATAACGCTTTGTAAAATTCAAATATACCAATGAGACGTGCTTATTTTATCTACGTACCGACGTAAATATATTCAAAACATACCCCCGGTTAAATTTATATCGAACGCGGATATAAATTTTGACCTGCTCTTGTCAGGACTATGACCTCGAGCTAGAGTTCTCCAACTCAGGTTGATATTTCCATCGTAACTCTTGACGGGTTATGTTAAAGAGTTAGGATTTACGCATACTCCTGACACAGTGACCAGACATAAATACCACACAAAATCCCTATCGCATAAATCCCCGTGACAACATCATGGTTATGAAATGACACTTTATATACATCTTATACTTATATCGGATCTTGTCCTGTGACAAATCCTTTTATTAAAACACAGTCATTCCTAGACCACAATAACCATATGCATCCTAATTACTATCTACCGGTTTGATTTCTTCCAAAAACCTGGCTTTACCCAAATAATTCGTAATGATGCATAATGTAAAGGTATTAGATCCTTACCGTAACAATTCTGAGTTATTCTGTCTTTAATGTTCACAACTCAACCATAGAGCGGTCCAACACTATAGTGCAGTTTCACACATCACATGTACGCTTATAAATAGCCATTATTCGTATTTAGAGGGGAAAATTGGCTTACAGAGCGAAACAAGCCTCCAGGTGCCCGTTTCTAAATCCAATCAACATCAAAGATAGTAACCATGTGTTCCAATCATCACCACGAGCCTTCCAAAACGCCCAAATTATAGAGAGAAAGTGAGTGTCGGGTTTAATGAGATAGTAGACCAACAGTGAATGTGTGTAAGATGAGAAAATCAGGTTTTCTTAACTTTTATACCTATTTATGCATAACGATCTCCTTGGCGGATCGCCACCCTAGGCTTGGCGGTTCGCTACCGCCTTAAAAGGGCGTATTCACATATTCCAAATGAAATATTCGTATATTGAAAAGGAATATTCCTTGCGTATTGTTAAGCTGGACCATGGCGGTCCGCGACCACCATGGCTGACCGTCACCGGATTCTCTTGGCAGTCCGTTATAAAATCCCAATCCTAGTTTCGAGCCCCATCCCATAGCATCCCACTATGGTCCTCAAATTCTAATTCCTTAGGAAATTTCATTTTAAATTGTTCCATTTGCGATCCCAACCCGTTTATTCAAATGATAACCCGCCTCTTGGGCCGAGGGGTCACATCCTCCCCCCTTAAAAGGATTTCGCCAAGGAATCTCGTTAGTTCGCATGCAAGTGAGGATATTTCTTCCTCGTTGCCTCTTTCGGTTCCCATGTAAACTATGGACCATGCTTAGCGTTTCCTTTCACCTTAACGATAGGAATCCATTTCCACCTCAACCTCTTCTTTTGTTTCTCTATGATCTCGATTGGCTCTTCACTAAAATTCAATCGTTTATCCACTTGGATCTCGTCCAGTAGGGTTCTCATGTCTCGTCAGACAGACATTTCTTTAAGTTTAATACGTGGAATACTGGATGTACTTCATTTACACCTCGAGGAGTTTTAACTTATAGGCCACCATGCATATTCATTTAATGACCTCAAAAGGCCCAATATACCAGGGACTCAGTTTTCCTTGTTTTTCAAAATGAGTGATGCCCCACCAAGGCGACACCTTTAACATTACTTTGTCCCAACTGCAAATTTCAACGATTTATGTAGCCTATCAGCATAACTCTTTTGATGATCCTGTGCGGTTTTCAACCTTTCCTTTATATTTTTCACCTTATTGGTGGTATCGACAAACCAACTCAGGACCCGTCAATTGCCCTTCGCCCACTTCGAACCAACAAAATCGTGCCTCAAAAGGCACAACTTTAAGGCACACATGATAGTTATTATTATATAAGAACTTATCAATAGGAGGTGATCATCCCAGCTACTATCGAATTCAATTACACATGTCTGTAGCATGTCCTTTAGGGTTTGTATGGTTCTCTCGCTCTAACCGTTCGTCTAGGGATGATAAGCGGTACTCATCTCCAATCTAGCCCCCACTGCACTCTGAAAGGTTTTTGAGAAGCAAGACATGAACCTGACATCATGATCTGATACTGCAGGACCGGCTATGGTTATGCAACAGTTTCACAAGATGGAGAATAAAACATTTAATAGATCAAATACGAAACCAGGCAAAGAAACAATGAACAAAAGTAAAGAACACAAGTATTGGTTTTCAAGGATGATATATGTATTACTCTCAAGTGTTTTACAATTCTTACTAGGTTTAGTCCTAAGACTAGTTATATGAGATACTTTATACTACTTCATACAACCAGCCATACTTTAAAGGCCAGCTGGACACTAATCTAGACAACAAGATCAATGTAAAGTTGAAAGGCAGATTGTCTTTTGACAAGTGACTATGACATGCCATAGATTACATCCTATTTGTTACAAAAAAGATAAAATTACAAGAGTGGAAAGTTACAGACTCAAACACCATAATGTACAGCTGACAAAAGTATGGAGATAATCACCAATTTGTATAAGTTGGTGAGTCTTTAGAGCTGCAGTAATGTTAGAGAAAGCATGTCTTCTCTCTCTTCGGAAGAAATCAGTCTTCAAGCTTCGAAAGACTTTGTCTTGAAGCTTCGGAAGACTTCAATTTTGGCTTCGGAAGATTTGTGTCTTTTGCTTTGAAATATTTGACACTTAGGGAATTTTCTTTGTGCATTGTCTTAGTGAATTTTCTTTGTGCATTGTTAAATCTTCCAAAGTAACTTTCCTTGTACTTCAGAATGCATATTGAGAGATCTTTGGTTAGCATCAGCCTTTAAGACGAACTCTTATAGATACGATCGACATTGGCACTCCATACCCAGACACTATTTCATCAATGTATAACCACGCTAGTTTTTCCATTTCATATGTTTTCTTAATAGGTATAAAGTGCACAAACTTCGTCAACCTATCCACGATAACCCATCGCATCTTTGCTCTTACGTGTCCTAGGAAACCTAACTACAAAGTGCATCGTGATTTTTTCTCATTCCTATATGGGAATATCCAAAGGTTGTAGCATCCATGAAGGTTTTTGATGTTCGGCCTTCACTGGCAATCAAGTCATACATTTTTTCACATAGACTATAATGTCCTTTATCATTCTTGGCCACCATTAACAATCATTCTTCAGATAATACATTTTATCAGCTCTAGGATGCATTAAATACTTAGATTTATGTGCCTATTCTGTAATGCCTCGATCCTGGAGACCCTACAGTTGGTCATTCATAGCATCATTCATTATAAAAACTCATTTAAAATATATAAACATAAGGAAATATTACAGCAGATGAATTATCAAAAACCATTTCATGCATTAATAGTTACTTTTGCCAAATAGTACATCATTGTTTAAAGTCACAAAAGAATACTTAGTTATACTACAAAACACACAATATTATTTTTGCATGAGATGGATAGCAGTCTTTGCTTGCCAAGTAGCTTCAACTCCATGCCACCCTCAGCAACCATATTACCTGCCAACTGAAAATGCATATAAAAAGTCAGCGTTGCTGAGTGAGTTCTAGTTTAATAATACAGAAAATATACTTTTGTAAACTTCACTTGGTGATCATTCATCATTATACATAATCAATCATTAAGATATTCTTTATCTTTCTTTCTTTCATTATCTTTCACTTTCATTGTCTAGGTTTGCTCAAAGCAAGAGCCTATATGGTTGGTTGGCAACAAATGTCGAACCTCTGTCGGCAAACGATTTTTGGTAGCTAACCCATTCGACAGTTGACCCACACTGCTAGGCACGAAGCCTGCTCATGAATACAGATCCCATTGGTTTGGTCAATCCCCAGGATTAGGCCCCAGATGTGCATCCTGAATCAGTCACACATCAGTTGAGCTAACAACAACAAGGTCGTGCACCTCATTCCATTGTGCTTGCAAGGCTTTCCATTGTTTATAAGGGCCCGGGGTAACATTCATTAAGTTCCACTGTCCTTTTTTATTTCTTTGTATCCACTTGGTTATAAATAATACTTTTAAAATATTCACTGTTTTAATAAGCACATACCATGAAGTATAATAATAACTATCCATAACAAGCAGCCCCTAAGAAGAAAATCAAACATTAGAAACATTAAACAATCATAATCTTTCCTTATTCATCGGTACTTAACACTTAAATTCTATTCTCAAAATTTTAGAATAATTCTAAGTCCCCAAGGAAATGTGGATGAACAATACTAATGCGGATGAACAAATGCGGATGAAAGTCTTCAGAAAATATTCTAAGTGTCCAAAGAAATGCTGGTAGAACAAATGCGGATGAGCATAAACAAATGAGGATGAACTGTAGCAAATGCGGATGAAAGTCTTCAGAAAATATTCTAAGTGTCCAAAGAAATGCTGGTAGAACAAATGCGGATGAGCATAAACAAATGCGGATGAACTGTAGCAAATGCGGATGAAAGTCTTCAGAAAATATTCTAAGTGTCCAAAGAAATACTGGTAGAACAAATGCGGATGAGCATAAACAAATACGGATGAACATAAACAAATGAGGATGAACTGTAGCAAATGCGGATGAAACTGTAGCAAATGTGGATGAACACTTAACAAATGCGGATGAACTGTAGCAAATGCGGATGAACACTTAACAAATGTGGATGAACACTTAACAAATGCGGATGAATACTTAACAAATGCGGATGAACAAGTCCAGTACCTGTGATGCAACTTATGAAATTTTTCAGTCTCAAACATCATCTTAACATGAACTTAGCTTAGATCTATCATGTCAAATACTTAAAACAGAGCTTACAACTACACAACATCAAAGAAGGCATATAAAAGCACACACATCACATACACATCAAATGTAAAAACATAAAAAACTCATGCTTCAGTTGTAAAAATTCAGTTAATATGCATTTTAGCCCCAAACTAGTTTAATACAAGTAAAATAGGGGAATCTAAAACTCACATCTAACTGCTTTCGAGTAAAACTCCTCCAAACCCGAGAGCAACCTGGAATTCTAGCACCTAACACACCGAAACAAGCAGCCAACACAAGAAACACATAAGAATTGGTCCAGCAGCTCGAACACAGCTGAAAACCGAGCAGAAAACATAAGAAAACCTCACCTACAAGCAGCTCTTCCTTCTCTCTCTCTCTCTAGAAACCGATTGTAGCTTCTTTCTTCTGCAGCCGAGAGCAAGATCTGTAAAAGAAGAGGTGTGGGCTGCCATGCTTTTTTTAAATCTCATAATAGGCAACTTTGCCACTTGTACAACTTTAACCCTTTGACTTGGGATATTTCACCTTTCGTTCTTTTTTACTCTTCTTTTCTTTTCGTTTTAGTAAATTTTCGGGTGTTACAAGTCCACCCCCCATATAAAGGTTTCGTTCCCGAAACCTGTCACTCTTCGAACAGCTGTGGGTAATGCTGCCTCATCTCTTCCTCAATTTCCCACGTAGACCTAGATCCTTTCATATGCCTCCCCTGTATTCGCACCAATGGAACCACTTTATTCCGCAACCTCTTCTCTTTTCTGTCGATGATGGCCACTGGCTGCTCCACATGATTGAGCCCTTCCTCCACCTCGATGTCCTCGAGTGGCATAATAATATCCTCGTTGGCTAAGCACTTTCTTAATTGAGATACATGGAATGTCGGATGGATTCCACTTAACTCATTGGGTAGCTCTAACTTGTAAGCCACCTCTCCAACTCGAGCAATAATTTGGACATGCCCTCTATACTTCGGGCTTAGCTTTCCTCGCTTCCTGAACCAGATGATCCCTTTCCAAGGCGAAACCTTTCACATAACTCTATCACCCAGCTTGAATTCGACCAGTCTATGTCTTTTGCTGACATACAATTTCTATCTATCCTTTGCTTCTTCCATAAAGGCCTTGATCTTCTCTAACTTTCCAGTCGTAGCCTCGATCACCTCAATGCTCTCCAACTCCTTCTGCCCGAAGTTACTCCAACATACGGGCATTCTACACTTCCTATTGTATAGCATCTAGTAAGGAGGTATACCAATGATGGTATGATATCCGTTGTTATATGATAACTCGGCTCATGGTAAGTGTTCGTCCCAACTTCCACCAAGGTCGATGATGTATGCTCGTAGCATATCCTCCAGCGTCCGAATCGTCCTTTCTGACTGACCATCCGTCTGGGGATGATAAGCCGTTCTGATATGTAGCTTCGTCCCCCTCGCATTCATGGAATCTCTTCTAAAACTTAGATGTAAACTGAGTGTCATGGTTAGACACTATAGACACTGGTACACCATAACGAGTCACAATCTCTTTGATGAATAGATCCGCCAATCTCTTAGATGAATACGTCTCGCGGATCGGTAGAAAGTGAGCACTCTTTGTGAGGTGGTCAACTATCACCCATATAACCTTCTCATCCTTATGGGTCGACTTAGTCAATGGTGAAGCTATCTTGGAGAAGTCTTGGATGAATCTTTCGTAGTAGCCCGCCAAACCCAAGAAACCACGAATCTCAGATGGCATCTTTGCAGACTTCCATTGCATCACCGTCTCAACCTTCGCCGGGTCCTCCATGATCCCTTCAGAATTAACCACATGACCCAAAAATTGAACTTCTCGCAACCAGAATGCGCATTTGGAGAACTTAGCATACAACTTCTCTCTTCTAAGCGTCACCAATACCTCGCGTATGTGACCGACATGCTCTTCTTCACTCTTTGAATAAATCAGGATATCATCGATAAACACAATCACTAATTTATCCAACATCGGCCGACACACCCAATTCATCATCCATAAAAGCAGCTGGCGCGTTGGTTAAACCGAAAGACATAACGAGGAATTCGTAATGCCCATATCGTGTTTGAAACGCGGTCTTCGGGATATCCTGTTCTTTAACTTTTAGCTGATGATAACCAAATCGGAGATCTATCCTTGAGAACCAGCTGGCGGCTTGGAGCTGATCAAACAAGTCATCAATCCTTTGTAGTGGGTATCGGTTTTTCACCGTCAACTTGTTCAACTCATGGTAGTCGATGCACATTCTCATGCTACCGTCTTTCTTCTTTACAAACAAAACCGGAGCACCCCAGGGAGAGATACTCGGTCGGATGAACCCCTTATCTAACAACTCTTGCAGCTGGGTCATCAATTCCTTCATCTCAGAGGGAGCGAGATGATACGGCGCCTTCGCAACAGGTTGGGCGCCAGGTATCAAATCAATTTGGAACTCGATCTCGCGGTCCGGTAGCACACCTAATAGATCCTCCTAGAATACGTCTGGGAAGTCATACACGACTGGTACGTCGGAAAATCGTGGTACTGACGCATCCACATCTTTCACATAAGTCAGGTAGGCACTACATCCACGTCTCATGCACTTCTCGGCCACCACCATTGAAATTACCTTCTGAACCGTACTGACCCTATCACCGTAAATCGTCACTGAACGCCATCAGGCGCGGTCAATCGAATCATCTTCTTGCGACACATAATATTTGCCTCATAAGCTGCTAGCCAATCCATCCCTAAAACCACATCGAATCCGACTAGGGGCATCACGAATAATTTAGCAGAGAACCTATGGCCTTCTAACTCTATGCCATAATCTTCTACCATAACAGAAATCCTGATTGACTACCAATGGCAGTTTCTACATCGAAGGGCTCATCAATCTTCCTACTTCTAGCGTGCAACTTATCACAGAAGGCAGTAAAATAAAACTCCTACTAGCACCAAAATGAAAAGCACAACGGCACACGTTTGGTTTACTAGAAATGTACCTAACACTGCGTCGGGGTCCAACCTAGCCTCCACCCAAGTTACAGTGAATGCTCTGGCCTTCGCCCTCCGCCCACCTTCTCAGTCCCCTTCTTCGCCCCGGAGCTCTCAGCCCTCGGCTTCTTGCAGTCCTTGCTCATATGCCCCTTGTCACCACAGTTGTAACATTTCACCACATGACAATTCCTTGCCATGTGGCCCTCCTTCCCACACTGAAAGCAGGCGTTCAATCCCCACCTACATTCTCCAACATGCCCCTTCCCGCACTTCTCGCACACCTTCACTCCTATCTCGGTTGCAGCCACCTTGCGTCCCTCTACATTTTCCCTTTTGCCCTTGGGAGGGAAACCGCCACTACCAGCACGTTTTCTACTCCAGTTCTCTCCCCTCCTCTTATCTTCCCTTACAGCCCTAATGACCCCAGTCACCACAGATGGCAAAATCGTGTTCATGACTTGGTGAACTCCCTCAGCTACAGCCTCCTTTACTATGGTCATCAGGTTAACGCTCTCATCTCCACCTCTATGGTGATGAAACTCGGGCTCTTCAGGAGCCGCTTCAGCAGTCCTAGCCCCATTCCTTGTGAAACATGGTCCAACACCACGTCCACCATGACCTCCACCTCCAGAAGCCCCCAAAGATCGACCACCAGCCATCCTCTAAACACTATAAGGTTCAAACACCAACATGGTCATTCAAGGTAATAGCTCAGATTATGTCTAGTATAGTAAGTCCCTAATTATAGTGGCTAGTTGTAAATAGCCACTTACTTTACTCTTCATCCCCTAAGCATTTCCTATCCAGACTACATCAGTATCCAAATCTACTAAGCACATAAATCAAATAGCACACGCACGTAATACCGGTTAATTTTATGAATAATTACCTGATGGCACGTAGCTACTTGGGCTGGCATCCCTCCATTCGATCCCATTCTCAGTTCAAGTTTAGGTTTTGAAAATAATTTACCCAATTCTCTTAAACTTTGGCTCTGATACCAACTTGTAAGGCACCGATCCCGGAGACCGCACAGTTGGTCATTCATAGCATCATTCATTATAAAAACTCATTTAAAATATATAAACATAAGGAAATAATGCAGCGGATGAATTATCAAAAACCTTTTCATTCATTAATAGTTACTTTTGCCAAATAGTACATCGTTGTTTAAAGTCACAAAAGAATACTTAGTTATACTACAAAACAAACAACATTATTTTTGCATGAGATGGATGTCAATATTTGCTTGCCAAGTAGCTTTAACTCCGTGCCACCCTCAGCAATCACATTACCTGCCAACTGAAAATGCATATAAAAAGTCAGCGTTGCTGAGTGAGTTCTAGTTTAATAATATAGAAAATATACTTTTGTAAACTTCACTTGGTGATCATTCATTATTATACATAATCAATCATTAAGATATTCTTTATCTTTCTTTCTTTCATTATCTTTCACTTTCATTGTCTAGGTTTGCGCAAAGCAAGAGCCTATATGGTTGGTTGGCAACAAATGCCGAACCCTTGTCGACAAACGATCTTTGGTAGCTAACCCAATCGACAGTTGACCCACACTGCTAGGCACGAAGCCTGCTCATGAATACGGATCCCATTGGTTTGGTCAATCCCTAGGATTAGACCCTAGATGTGCATCCTGAATCAATCACACATCAGTTGAGCTAACAGCAACAAGGTCGTGCACCTCATTCCATTGTGGTTGCAAGGCTTTCCATTGTTTATAAGGGCCCGGGGTAACATTCATTAAGTTCCACTGTCCTCTTTTATTTCTTTGTGTCCACTTGGTTATGAATAATACGTATAAAATATTCACTGTTTTAATAATCACATACCATGAAGTATAATAATAACTTTCCATAACAAGCAGCCCATAAGAAGAAAATCAAACAATAGAAACATTAAACAAGCATAATCTTTCCTTATTCATCAGTACTTAACACTTAAATTCTATTCCCAAAATTTTAGAATAATTCTAAGTCCCCAAAGAAATATGGATGAACAATACTAATGCGGATGAATAAATGCGGATGAAAGTCTTCAGAAAATATTCTAAGTGTCCAAAGAAATGCTAGTAGAACAAATGCGGATGAGCATAAACAAATACGGATGAACTGTAGCAAATGCGGATGAAAGTCTTCAGAAAATATTCTAAGTGTCCAAAGAAATGCTGGTAGAACAAATGCGGATGAGCATAAACAAATGCAGATGAACTGTAGCGAATGCGGATGAACACTTAATAAATACGGATGAACTGTAGCAAATGCGGATGAACACTTAACAAATGCGGATGAACACTTAACAAATGCGGATGAACACTTAACAAATGCGAATGAACAAGTCCAGTACCTGTGATGCAACTTATGAAATTTTCCAGTCCCAAACATCATCTTAACATGAACTTAGCTTAGATCTATCATGTTAAATACTTAAAACAGAGCTTACAACTACACAACATCAAAGAAGGTATATAAAAACACACACATCGCATACACATCAGATGTAAAAACATAGAAAACTCATGCTTCGGTAGTAAAATGTAAAACCCCGAATTTTATCTAAAAGAAGAGAAAAAGAAAAGCATCTGGAAAGAAAGGAATATGGACACAAAGTGGAGGGGCTAAAGTTGTAAAAAGGACAAAACTTATTATTTTAATAGGAATGGAGGTATGGCCGCCCACTTGAAAAGCAAAATCTGCTTTTTTGCTCTCGGTTGAAGAAGAAGAACAAGAAAGTTCTCGGTTTCTAGAGAGAGAAAGAGGAAGAAGAAGCTGAAATCTTCTTCAAGGTGAGTTTTCTTAAGTATGTGTTCGGTTTTAACCAAATTCACAGCTTCTTGACCGAAGTTCTTGGTGTTCAGTGGTTGTTTTCAGGATTTTTAGTGCTGAAATCGTGGGGGAGCTTCAGACCCGAAGTGTTTTGCTTGAAGGTTGCTTCAGGTGAGTTTCTAGAACCCCTCTTTTACTGATTTTCAACTTCTTGGGGCCATTATGCATACCGAATAAACGTTTTAAAGAGTTAACCAAATGTTTTTGCAATTTGTTCGAATGATGTTCTGTTATTTAAGTTTTGATGTTGTTTTGGTGGTTAGAATGGTTGTTAGTATGTTTTAAGGGCCTTAGTATGTTAGATCTGTGTTTGGGTGGTGTTAGAATGTTAATCGGGTGTTTTTGGTAGTTTAGAAATGTTCAGAAAGTTCTCATGTGCCCAACTTATCTCATGCACCTAACTATCCTCGTGCGCCCAAGGTCATGCGCCCAAATAGTGGACATGCACCTGAACAGTAGTTCATGCGCCTAGAATAAGTGTTGATGCGCCTAAGTGTTGGGCATGCGCCCAAATAGTGCCCATGCGCCCAGAGTTGCTCATGCGCCTAAGTGTTGATACGCCTAAGCAGGGCTCAAGCGCCTGCATAGTGGAGAAGCGCCTAAGCAGGGCTCATGCGCCTGCATGGTACTAAAGCGCCCAGACTGGTTTTACTTAGAATTTTTATGCTCATGCGCCTGAAATGTTCCAAGTGCCTCATTTTGGACTTAGGATTTTCTAGGGGCTTTAAGAGGGAGATGTTTGAGGTAGGTCCCGTCATGATATGATGGCTTATGCTTGATGTATGCATTATGATGTGATGAGGTTGATATGTGTGTGTGTGTGATGTGTTATCTTTCTTTGTTAAACGGTTTTCAAAACGTATGATGTGATGAGGTTGATATGTGTGTGTGTGTGTGATGTGTTATCTTTCTTCGTTAAACGGTTTTCAAAACGTATGTATTATGTTATGTAATACGTTATGTATTATGTTATGACTTTACGTGGTATGATGTATGAATATGCGTACGTAAAGTATTATGTAACGAAGTGAAAGATAACGATAATGAAAAGTGGAACGTAATGAACGAATGAAAGTATTGCAAGCGATGAATGGAGGTGCGCAACCATGTTATCGTTAGCTCAACTGTGTGCGGTTTAGCTAACCCGAAGGATGCACACAGGGAGTCTAATAATGACTCGAAGGGAGTCTAATCCTTGAGGTTGACTCGAATGATGTCGTGATGCATGGCCCGGTACTGTGTCGGTCTTTGGACATGAGTCGGGGGTTTGTTTATAGGCCCCGACATAGTATCGGTCTTCAGACATGAGTCGGGGGTGTTGCAAACAGAGACGGGGTCCTTATCACGTACCCCGGTACTGTGTTGGTCTTTAGACATGACTCGGGGGTTTGTTTACAGGCCCCGACACAGTATCGGTCTTCGAACATGAGTCGGGGGTATTGCATGAGACAAGATCTGATTAATGGTAAAAGATGTATGAACGAACGAATGAACGATGATGAAGATAATAATAAATATTATCAATGTATACGTATAATGTGTGATCGCGTACGATTGTGAAGGTTATGATTTAATGAAAGTAAAGTATTTTATTTATAAAACTAGAACTCACTCAGCATCGCTGACTTTTTGTATGCATGATAGTTGGCAGGTATTTTGTTAATGCTAAGGAGTTGTAGGCATGGATGCATATGCTACTGGTGACGTTTTGAGGCTGGCATCCACATTTTGATATGATGTTATATTCTGAAATGTAAACGATTTATGTAATGAGATAACATGTTTTAATTATTAATGAAAGTTTTTAGATTCCGATGCAAAAGTAATGTATGTTTTAAATATTTTATGCGATGACGGCCCAGCTGTGAGCGTCCCGGGAACGGGGCCTTACATAAAAATTCAGTTAATATGCATTTCAGCCCCAAACTAGTTTAAAACAAGTAAAATAGGGGAATCTAGAACTCACCTCTAACTACTTTCGAGTAAAACTCCTTCAAACCTGAGAGCAACCTGGAGTTCTAGCACCTAACACACCGAAATAAGCAGCTAACACAAGAAACATGTAAGAATCGGTCCAGCAGCTCGAATACAGCTGAAAACCGAGCAGAAAACACAAGAAAACCTCACCTACAAGCAGCTCTTCCTCCTCTCTCTCTCTAGAAACCAATTGCAGCTTTTTCTTTCTTCTGCAGTCTAGAGCAAGATCTGTAAAAGAAGAGGTGTGGGCTGCCATGCTTCTTTTAATTCCCATAATGGGCAAGTTTGCCACTTGCACAACTTTAACCCCTTGACTTGGGATATTTCACATTTCTTTCTTTTTTACTCTTCTTTTCTTTTCCTTTTAGTAAATTTCCAGGTGTTACATATTCCAATACCAACCTTCTTAAGTTTCAAAAGTTAGGTACCTAAACCCGACTACCCATACGAAGTAATCCATCACTTCCTGTAGTCAATTGTTTCACTGTTCCACTCATTTCTCTTTTCCTCTTTCCCTATATTTCCTCTAATAGGGCTTCCATTTGGGCTTTCTTCAGGTCATCCATTAAGCTATCTCGGACGTCTATATGTGTAGCACATACACGAATTGGATTTGTTTGTTCTTTTCGACTTAAGGCATCAACAACTACATTTGCTTTACCTATACTGAAGCTCAAAGTCATAATCAGCCAACATTTTCATCCATCGCCCTCGTCACATATTGAACTTCTTTTGCTCAAATATGTGGTTAAGGCTCTTATGATCTGAATATATGACAAACTTCATTCCATACAAGTAATGTCGCCAAATCTTCAGCGCAAACACAATCGCACCCAATTCCAGGTCATGTGTAGTGTAATTTTCCTCATGCTTCTTTAGTTGTCTTGATTCATATGCAATCACGTGGTTCTATTGCATCAACACACATCATAATCCATTTATCGAAGCATCACAATAAATCACAAAATCATCATTCCCTTGTGGTGGAGCGAGAATGGGTGCATTACTTAGCCTTTACTTAAGCACTTCGAATGCTCATCCTTGCTTAGGCCCCTAGCTCAATTTTGCACTTTTCTTGGTGAGAGTAGTAAACGGTGTAGCAATATTAGGGAATTCCTGAATAAATGGTCTGTAATACCCGATGAACCCGAGAAACCTTTGAATCTTAGTTAGTGATTTAGGAGCTTCTTGTCCCATTACTACTTCCACCTTGGTTGGGTCTGTCACACCCCGACCGATGGCGGAATCATTGAGGCAGACGAATGTGAATCGATTGCTTATAGCACTGGTAGTAATTGCGTTGAAATAAAATTCAATGCCATTTCTTTGGAAAACACTAGTCAAACAATACATTACAAATCAAATAAAAACTCAAACAAACATAATGATATTGTCTTTAAATTTTGCCTAAGTCCAAACCCTAAATGTGCATTTAGAAGTCCACTAATCTGCATTCCTGAAATCATGTGAAAAAAGTAACGAGTCATCTAACGAATTAGCCGGTGAGTAAATACAGGTTTTTATACATATATAGATTGATTAAAATGATTGAAAACAATTCAATTCACATGGTAATGTCAAGACTTATAATGCATTAGTGTAACATTGATGTGTGATTTGATATATATATATATATATATATATATATATATATATATATATATATATGGATTTTACACAATTAAGCTTTGAAATTTAATAAATGATTTTCACCTTATGACTAACTACACATACATTAGGCAAGTGAACCTATTGGATAGTAGTATAGCTTTTGGTATGAACCAAGTATCGATCTGTGGACACGAAAGCTCCTGATACTAAGTCTTTGTAATTATCTAGCCGATGAAAGATGATTTCTGAATAATATGATTAACTAATTTAGCTAATAATTAAACTAATGGAAGAAAGTAGACGAAGATGAAGATAATCAATTAGAGGAAGATATCAGTTAGACTTCGAATCCGCTTAGCAAAACCATAACAACATACATGAACTTATGGTGAGATCAACTTTTACGCATGAAACATGGATGTAAACTAGACTCCTATCAAAGTTATATAATTATATAACTCTTTGGAAAGCTAAAATGATACATACATAATAGCCACCTAAAGTTATGCTATGAAGACCCAATAATATTATTATGCAAAAGTTAAAGATAGTTAGGACTCCCGTCAAAGATACCAAACTCACAAATATTTGGAAAGTTAACATGATGATGACATAGTAACCACCTCATTCACGCAATGTAACAATAGCTATGTAAATCCTTTGATTTATGAATGTCCTAACACGAATACACGAACCATAAATACCCGTATTATCTATAGTTACACATACATGATGTTAGGCGATATTCATAACAAACACAATGGTTTTCATAAACATATGTATAAGGATGCGCACTGGTTCAACTTTACTGAATTATCAACCATTATTGACCGTTCCTAGTCAAATACCATAAATCACACACTAATGTATGCATTTCATGAATAAATGTTCTAAAACACCAAGTTTTCCAACAATATGTGATTATAACATCCACAAGATTCATCAAGTTCAATGAATATACACAATCATTGAAGAACATTCATAGACTTGTAATAAACATTAACCTAATCATCACCAAAAGTTACATTTAAAATGTCAAAGTATACTAAGCTTCATCTAATCTAAGTGATAAAGAGTGTTTAGCCCATGAGGCTTACAAAAACCACAACCAAGCTCATAGCAATGGAAGAAAACATGATAGATCTAGAGATTTTCAAACCAAATATTAGTAGAGGTGGGTTGTGTGGAGTTGAATCTTCCTTTGAAATGCTTGATCTTCAACATAGCTTGAACTCTTAAAAGAATTCCTTCAAAGTTACCACAAGAATGGAGAAAAACTAGTATTTTTCCTTCAAAATTTGTCTCTCCCAAAATGAAGAAGAATAAGGGTTAAAAGGGGGGGCCTGATGCGTGTTATGGCCATGACAGAATTAGCCATGACCATAATGAGCAGGAAAAGGGGACCTGATGCATGTTATGGTCATGATAGTTGCAGTCATGACCATAACAACCTCTAAACTTCCAAAATCTTCATGCTTTTCTTGTCTTTTTCTTTTGAATTCATCAAGTGACCATCCAAAACTATAAAATCCAAATTAATCATAGTTAAGTGTAGATAAAGATGAATTTGTAACAGCAAAACACTTAAGATTTGGAAAGATGTGCATTATTAACATGTATATTTATTCTATTATCAAACATCCCCACACTTAAGCTTTGCTTGCCCTCAGGCAAAATCTAAAACGATCTAACACGATTCCTATTTTCTTTAAAAACATAGATAGGTAGTCTACAAGCAAAGCAAAGATCCAAATGCATAAAACACTTTCAAGAAGAATAACATTTAAAAAGAATACCAACAAGTCAACCAATTTTCAATATATTACAATATCAAAATAAACTTGACAATGACTATGGAAAGTATATTATACTTTAACTTGCGCCTCTCACAATGATTTGCTCGACACTCGGCTATATATATGAACGTGTATATGTGAATCACTCAAAGCCCATAATGAAGCAACATTATCATAAACTTGCTTAAAAGATCGAATTCACCATCAAATAATATAAATAATTGCATAAATCAAGAGGTCTTTAAAGGTTGTAACGGGGCTAGGGTTAAAGGTATGGATTTTGGTGATAAAGTGGCTAAAATGTTAAAAATCCAGAATCGCTAGGTGCTACTTGGGGACAACTACAAAACATAAAGAGAATACACAAACTAACATAAACTAATACATACATACATACATCTAATGAGCTACCATAATGGTTTTCCACTATAACATACAAAATTGCTCATTTTTAATTGATTTCTCCTAAAACAAATGAAGAAAATGATGCAATAGTCCTTTCTTCTTTTCTTTTCTTGTTCTCTTATTTCTTTTTTTAATTTTTTTATTTTGTAATATAACATAGACTATACTAATAGAAAAATTCACACAATTGTTCTAAACATAATTACAACTAGATAACGCAAGTTAGACAACTAATAAAATCCGGATTTTAACATAGGGATTAAAAGGAAAAAGGCTATTTGGTTAATTAGGTTATGGATGATGGTTGAAACAATAACATGAGGGTTAGCCTCAACAAGCGCAACTATGGGCGAAGATTGGGTAGGGGAAGAGAAACGAAAACGATGTACACAAGATGGGTTTTCCTAATGCCTCAATCATTTTCATGAAACAACATAGTTCATGATCTTGAAATGAATCATTTAAGCAAGTTCTATAATAAATGCAACATTCAGGTCACTTCATAATTAACAAAAACATGAGCATATGATAATGTAATGAATAGAAAATGCTTGAAAGGCACAAAAATTAACTTACGAAAATGGAGGTGATGGGAAATAGGTGCAAACGTAGGCATAAACATATTTCACTCAAAATTTCAAATTATTACGATATTTTCAACATATTTATTACATTTTTGTTGGATTCTATTAAATTTGTAATTCCAAATGTAACTTATGCCTAAGGATCTAGAATTTAAGCAATGTAGACACCATAAACAAATTAGCCAAAAAGAAGTAGTTGTTAGACGCAAAAACATATAGAAATGATGGTTTTGATAAAATCATACAAAAATCCCTAATATCCCCACACTTGAATGACACATTGTCCTCAATGTTCCAAAATATGCAAATGTCATGCAATTAGATGCAATGAGCATGCAAGTGGAAATAAAAGAGAGAACAAAATCTCCCCTGATCAAAACTCCCTAACGCATGCGATCACATTCCAAATAAGCTCAAAACAACCTTGTGATTCATGTAACTAAGAGTCCAAGATGATCTAACAAGCGTAACTAGAAGCAAAAATACGTAACAACAAAATGGAATCAAAGCACAAGAGACATTTATAGGAAAAACTACTAGAAACAAAAATGAAACATAGTTTTTATGAGTTTGTACAAATAAATACAAAAGAGAGTACAACTCAAATCAAAAGCTCATAAACATAAATGGAGGGCATCAGACTAGCCCTCCTTGAGATTATCCTAGAAGGCTTTGGTGGGAAAAGGTGTGGCTCTCGACCGACATCACGATCAGACTGTTGTAGCTCCTCAACAATCCACTAAATGGAAGCTGAAATCTGAGAAAAAAACTGAACAAGCATCTTTTTGGTCTAAGTAAGTTGATCGATGCACGCTGCTAGGTCGACAGGTAGTGTAGGCTGCCATGGATTTCCATTTTCATCAGTGAACTTCCATCCTTTATTACCAAACCGTGCAGCCAAACTCATATTCTTTAACATAGAAGTGCTAATGAGTATTGTAGGGAATAAATGTGTCAAGCTTGAAACAACATCATTAGTCATAAAATTAAAAGATAAAGCCAATTGTGTAATGAAAGAACCACTACAGATATGACTGGCAGGCTTGGTCCCGATGCATGATGAGAAAAACTATGCCATAGCATAAGCCAGATTACAAGGAACTTGCTTGATTATGGCATATAAAAAGAATAAATCCTTACGACTCACCACACCCGTACTCCTCTTCCTACCAAATATCGTATATGCAATCACACGGTGAAAATAACGACGAAGGGGATCTTATAGTTGGGCACTCATTGATTACTTTGGGGAATGGTTTCCCTCGCCAATTTCACGCCAAAATATAGTGAGGGTTCCCTGATCAACCTTCTTTAAACTTTGAAGAAATGATGTTTTTTTCAGCAAAGATTTTGTATAAATGCCAAGCCCGCCCCCAAGCTGAGCAACAGATATCTTGCGCTATTCCCCATCCATACTAAATGAAATGGCGTTCTTATCATGTAAATCAGTGACCGGGTGGGCAAACCGATTAGTGGCAAAATCCAATATGAGCTCTTGATATTGAGGCTGACGAATCGAGAAGAAACATTACAATGGTTTCGACAGCATAGCTTCAGCACGAGCCTTTTCCCTGAGAGCTTCCAAGGTGGACATGAAATTGTGCGTGATGGCTCAAAGTTCCTTAAGCGAATGGCTTCATAGCGTTTAGCTCTTTTGCTACCTTGATCAAAATGAAGAAACCTATGAAGCTCGTCAGTCGCCATCACTTGCGGAAGATAAAATGTGAGATAATAATTTAAACTATACATGTGTGTACAAATATATGCATACATATGAACACACACACACACACATACATACATACATACATACATACATACATACATATATATATATATATATATATATATATATATATATATATATATATATATATATATATATATATATATATATATATATATATATATATATATGCAGGACCGTTAAAAAGGGACTTTGCACTTAGTTAACACACTTAGGAGGATCTTTAGGATCACTTAACAATTCAAATGGGGAACTTAGAACTTTAAACAGATGATACAATGCACAACACAAGTAAAGTAAGAGCAAGAACACAAGAAATAATTTTCAAGGAAGTAGTATATTGCTTCTTAGGTTCTATTACCGGTGTTTGCACTGATATTTAAAATACAAGAACCTTTGACTCTTTATACTAAACCTACAACCGTCAATATGCAAAAAGATAGTTAGATGTGACTACTCTAGACAACAAGATCAGCCTAAAGTCAAAAGGCAGATTGCCTTTTGACTAGTGACTATGACAGGCCATAGCTCACTGACTTTCCTATTACAAAAAGCCAAAAAGAAACAAATACAGAAACTTGCAGACAAAGACCTTATCTACTTTATCATAAAGCATGAAAGTTTCACCAACTTATGATAGTTGGTGAACCACCAGAGCATGCAACGGACAGGAGGTTGCTTTATGATAAAGTTGACAGAAAAAGTGTATTTTCTCTCTCTTCTAAAGTAATCAGTCTTATCTTTATTCAGCTTCGGAAGACTTTGTCTTGAGAGCTTCAGAAGACTTCATCTTTAACCTTTGGAAGAGTTGAGTCTTTGGCTTCAGAAGACTTGACACTTAGTGTAAAGTTTCCTTAGTAGTTTCTTCTGAACATTGGTTTCGAAAGATTTTACACTTAGCATTTTACTTGAGTGTGTAAAACTTCCAAAGCTAGTTCTTCTTTGTTCCTTAGTGCATGTTGGAAGACTTGGTTGTTTTGGTATCCTTTGGTTGCATCAGCCTTATAACCTCAGAGGTTCCTACAAACTCCCCCTAGGCTGATGCTACCAAAACAGAGAGGTCTTCAGACTGGGATAGTCCATATGAGAATCTTCAGAATTCCTTTCTTCATTAGCAGATCAGGATTCTTCAGACCCATGAAGTACCTTCTCATGTCATAGAGATCATACAGAGGGAGTTCAAGCATGTCACTAGTGAAGTAGACATGTTGTTCTCCCTGATCTCTAGTGACATACCATCTATCAGGATCTTCAGCAAATGTCCATGATAGAATTGGTCTTCCAACAGAGAGAGGCTCTACTATGATAGGAGTTGGTTGAGAGCCCTCTTCATGCACTTCCTCAGGATGTTCTAAGTCATCTTGAGTTTGGGAGGTGGATGCCTTTCTTCTTTTCTTCTTCTTAGAGGATCTTCTTTTGGCCATCCTCTTTTTCCTCCTAGATGATTTTAACTGAGAGGGTTGGTCTTCAGTACCAGGTTCTTCAGTGGATTCCCTCTCAGTTGGGATCTCCTCTCTCCCAAGTTTAGAAGGAGAGGGAGGAGAACCCTGCTGTGGATCAAAAGATGAAGTTGGCTGTTGTGTAGCTTCAGGTGCAGGTTGTGTTGTCTTTGTAGGTTCAACCTTTACCTTAACTTCAGGTTGAGCTTGTTCTGATGGTGAGTGGAGATCCACAAGCTCTCCCCTTTTAATCTTCTGCTTGATCACCCTTATGTGCTCATCCATTGTGGACAGAGACATATGACCAAGCCTCCTTCCGGAGAACCCATACAGCTTCAAGAAGCTCATCATCTTCTGCCTATCTGCAAACTTTTTCTGACTTTTCTTGATGATGGCTCTTGACTTGGCAGCTTCTTCCCTTTCCCTTTTTCTAGCAGCTTGCCTATTTCTTTTGGCTTGCTCTTCCAGCTGCTTGTTGTATTCAAACAGTATGTAATCATATGGCAAGGGAAGAAGTGCATGTGCCTGGTAGAGGCCTGTGGCTCTCAGGTAGTTGATCATCTTTGTCTTTTTTTCTTCATTAACTACCTGAGGTTGATCAGCAGCCACAGCTTCTGACTAACGGCTTTTTTGAACTGGGGAGAGGACAGGAATATTCTTGTATATTCTTTTTCTTCTCAATTCCTCTTTATGCTTGAGGGTCAAGGCTGCATCCTCAGCTTCCTTCCTCTCCTTTGACAACTCAATGTCAGCCAGTTCATTTAATTCCTCTAAGGGGAGAGAGATGAGTTCATCTATGTTGTAGTTCTTGGTCCCCAGATAATTAAGTCTGGCTACCCTTAGCTCATCTTCTTAAGTGTTTGGAACATGGGCAGTCAGAATTGCAGCTTGCATGAATCCTGGGGAACCACTTGAACTCTCTCCCCTCATCTTCCTCTTCCTCTTTCTTTCTTTCTTCAATCTCCTCAGTAGTTAGTTTTCTTTTGCCTTTGTCAAGTACTTATCTTGATGACTCAGGCTGAGGAGAGCTTTGGCCTTCATTGCTAGATTCGGCAGTCAAGCTCTGGCCAGAGAGAGGTTGTGATGCACCATCACCAGCTGGTGCCTCACTGAGGGTATGGGGTGCTAGAGGAGATATTGTCTTAAGGTTCACAGTCTCAGCCTCTAGGCCTTCAGTCAAGGCTTTCCCTTTGAAGCTAATCTTAGGGTCTACCTCAATATCCAGTTGACCAAAGGCTTCAACTGCTAGCCTCTGTCTATATAGTTTTGATCTCCTTTTGAATTCTTCCAGCACCTAATCTTGAATTCTACTGGCTAGTCTGGCAGCTTGTTTGTTATTGCTTGGGTTGACAAGTGCCAGATCTACCAGATTTATACCCTCATAGAAACTCAGGTTTGAAATGTTTAAAATTTCTAGTTGACCCTGAGCTCTAGAGAGTACAAGAGCTTTCCTTTCACTGTCATACCCCAACCCCAGATTGGGTTCTCAGAAGGGGCAATCTCTTTGTATTCCCTCCTCAAACAGTTGTTGTATTAACAAATGTAGATCACTGTCTAGAGGAGGTTGCTGAGTATGGACAACTGCAAGAGATGATGGTGAGTCCTTTATGTCCATACTCTGAGAGAAACTCCCAGGTTCTGTGATTGTTAGGATTTTCTCCCCCTTTTTGGTAGCATCACCCTCTTGCATAGGTGAGCTGGGAGATTGATCCATGACATCCACAGGTTCTTGTGGACCTGGATGAGTTGACATCCCCCATGGCACTCATTTCAAATCCATTCTTCATCAGCATCTTAAAGTCTTTGCAGAGCTTTGGATTAGTTGAACCAAAGATGATGTCATCTACATATATCTGAACTAGTAATGTGTCATTCCCTGTATCTTTGATGAAGAGAGTCCCATCAATAGTACCTCTTTTGTATCCATGATTACAGAGGTATGTTGATAGTGTCTCATACCACTTTCTTGGAGCTTGATGTAGTCCATAAAGGGCTTTATCAAGCTTGCAGACATAATCAGGATGATCTGGGTCTGCAAAGCCAGGTGGTTGTTTAATATAAACTTCTTCATCAATCACCCCATAAAGAAAGGCACACTTCATATCAAGTTGGTAGACCTTAAAATCCTTGGATGCAGCATAAGCCAGGAATATCCTTACAGCTTCAAGTCTTGCTACAGGAGCAAAGACATCAGTATAATCAATTCCTTCTTCTTGTGTGTATCCTTGGACAACCAATCTAGCCTTGTTTTTGATGATGATCCTTCTATCATCCTTCTTGTTCCTAAATACCCACTTGGTACCTATGACAGTCTTCCCTTGAGGAAGAGGGCACAAGTTCCACACCTTCTGTCTTTTGATTTGAAGCAACTCTTCTTGTATTGCTTCAATCCAGCTTCCATCCTTTAGAGCCTCATCAACTTTCTTTGGCTCAATTTGGGATAAGAAACAAGAATGTAGACAAACATGGCTATCATGAGTTTGTCCTCTTGTTCTCACCCCTGAGTCAACATTTCCAATGATGTTTTGGTAGGATGTGACTTGTGGATCCTGAGTTGAGGAATCACAGCAAGTTGGTTGGACAGATCAAGATTAGAGAAATTTTGATCTGGCAAAGAAGAATCCCCACCATATCAGCACACTTATCAAGAGAAACTTGATCTAATGAGTGTGTGACATCATTGATGTTGTCTTCAATGGAGTGGTTATCAGCATCAAGAAATTCTTGACCACTGTCATCGCCATCCATTCCTCCTGCATTAAAGGTTCCTTCACCTGAATTCTGAGCCTCTGAACTGGACTTTGAGGGTAATTCAGTTGAATCAGCAGTATTTGTCATGCTTGTACTGACTAGAGCCTCAATGAAAGGGTTAGTCGCCATTGGAGCTGAAGTAGTCTTCTTGTTTGGTCTTCTCAGCTCAAATCTTGGGTCAGGATCCTCTGTTGACCTATTATCCATAGATCCTGAAACATTCTCACAAGATTTGTTAAAACAGTTGGTAACTAAATCAAGATCCAATAGCCAATCCAGACTAGAACCTTTCACACAGGGTGTGTGTTCATTGAAAGTCACATTAGGTAACTCCTTAATGATTCTAGTTCTGAGATTGTATACTCTATAAGCCTTGGCTTGAGAAGAGTATCCAACAAAATGTCCATCATCTGATTTCTCAGCAAACTTAGCTATTTGATCTTTGGTATTCAAGATGGTGCAAGGACATCCAAATGTTCCGAGAAAACCAATAAATGGTCTCCTTTTGTGCCACAGTTCATAAGGAGTCTTACCATGTGTCTTAACTACTAAAACTTTGTTCTGCACATAGCAAGCTGTGTTGACAGCCTCTGTGCAGAAGGTGATGGGCAGATTAGAGTCAGACAACATAGTTCTTGCAGCTTCAATAAGTGTCCTGTTTCTCCTCTCAGCAACACCATTTTGCTGAGGAGTCCTGGGAGCACTATGTTGTCTTGATACCCTTCTCATCACAAAATGTATCAAGGATTTGGTTTTTAAATTCGGTTCCCTGATCGCATCTTATGATTAGATTGATTCTCAATTTTCAGAATGAAATTCTTCAAGATTTCAGAGGTTTCATCCTTAGTTCTAAGGAAAAATACCCAAGTGAATCTTGTGAAATCATCTGTGATCACTAAACAGTATGAGGTCCTTCCTAGACTCATTACACTGGTGGGGCCAAACAGATCCATATGTAACAAGTGTAGGGGAGTAGTGATAGAGTTTATTTCCTTTGGCTTGTGAGACACTTTGTGTTGCTTCCCTTTCAGGCATGCAACACAGTGGTCATCACTTATAAACTCTTTCTTTGGTATTCCAGTTACCAAATCATTCTTAATCAGTTTATTCATGTTTTTAAAGTTTACATGGCATATTCTCTTATGCCAAAGAAAAGACTCATCACTATTTGCTTTAGATAGAAAGCAAGAAACCTCTCTAGATGGAGATGCTTCCTGCAAGTCCATCTTGTACATGTTTCCTCTCTTGGGGGCTCTAAGCAAAATATGCTCAGGAGGAATTTCAACCCCGGGCTTGAGAACAATGCACTCATGCTCAGTAAAGAGCATGTGATGTTTTTGGTCACAAAATTAGGACACACTCAGAAGATTGTATCCAAGCTCTTTGACAAAGTTTACCTTCTCAATGCTAAGCTTACTATTTGTAATCTTGCCCCTGCCAGTAATGTACCCTCCTTCATCTCCCGCAAAAGCAACTGGTCCTCCATCAATCCTTTCAAAGTTTTGAAGCAAGGACTCATTGCCAGTCATGTGCCTGGAGCAGCCACTATCAACAATCCAGATATTTTTATTGGTCTTTAGCTGTCCCTGCACAAAAAGAGATGATTTAGTTACATTTGGAAACCCAAGCCTCATTGGTCTTGGGCTTATTAGAATGAGTTAAAGGCAATGAAACAGTAATAGATCCTATGCTCAGGCTTTGGGAATCATTTGCTGTTTCTGATGATGAACATTTAGCCACATGGTCTTCCTTCATCTTCCACACCACCTTTGAAAGATTAGGCTTGACCTTCAATGCTTCGGAAGCTTTTGTGGCTTCAGAAGCTTTGGAGACTGATCCTTCGGAAGATCTTGCTTTCACTGTAGCAGGCCTCAGTGCTTCGGAAGCATTCCTTTCTTCCGAGACCAATTTTCCTTCCAAAGACAATGGTTCATTTGCCTTTTTCTTCATTTTGGAGCTTCCGAAGGAAACAGATTTTCCTTCCGAAGCTGTTTGTTTCTTCTTCCTCTCAGAAGTTTTCTTCTTGATCATGTGGATAGTACCCTTTGGATTGTATTGACAATCCTTAGCCAGATGTGAGGTACTACCACACGTAACACAATCTATATCTTTTCTTCTGAGAGCCTTCTTTTCCAAAGAAGGCTGAGCTTGAACACTTTCCTTTTCCTCTTTCACCTTTTCAGATGATACAGCAGGCTTCTTAGGGTGAAGCTTGCTTTTAGAAATGGATGGTTCAGGCTGTGTAGCAGTGACACATAGCTGATCAATCTTCTTATTGTTGCTGGAGTGAGTTGAAGCTGAAGTAGAACTCTTGGTACTAGAATTCTTGGTAGGATCTTCAGCTTTTATCACCTTGAACCCTGCAGAGACAAATACTTGTTTCTGTTTGGGATCAAAGGTTGTCTTGACCTCTTGAGCTTTTATTGATCTTCTCTTTGCTCTTCTGATCAAGTTCTTCCTTTGATTTTGCTCAAACCAGCTTCTTTTTCCTCCTTAGGAGCATGGTGACCCTTTTTGGATTGACTCTCTTCACTCATCTCAGAGTCATTCCTCACCTTCTCCTCTTCATCCTCTTCATCACTAGGGTCTATGGATGGAAGCTCATCTTGACCAGTTCCACACCTTGGAGATCTAACTGATAGTAGAGAGTGTGGAGGAGCTATCTCACTAGATCCCAGTCCCTGCTTGTTCTGATAACACACTTTTGCATGCAGAGATGAGGATATCATGTTCTTGAAGGTTTCCTCTTCAAGAACGCATTTTTCTGCTCTGGCTTTGCTGATCACAAGCTCAGCTTGGCATTCAGTCAACTTGGTAATGAGATCCTTAATTTGAGTCATGTAATTTGTTTGCTCATGGTTAAGAGTTGAAACTATTTTTTCTAGATCTTCTATCTTAAGTTTATAGTCATTTTCAGCTATTTTAAAATCAGCTTTTAAAATATTTAAGGACTCAATGTCAGATCTCATTTCCAAGTTGTAGGACCTGTATCTATTTACTTTAGCAATACAATCAGGAGAGCAAAGATGTTCGAGTACCTTGGCTTCATCGTGGTCAGCTATGAGTGCTTGGTTTGGAGATGCATCTTCAGCTTGAAAGCTCCAGTCAAAGCCTCCTTCTTCAACTGCAACTGCAGCTTGCTGTCTTGGCTTCTCATTCTAGTGCCCTCCTTCAGTATAGTTTGGCCTGGATGAGGCTTGGCCACCATTTGATTTGGGTGCCTTGCATTCTCTAGCAAAGTGTCCCATCTGGTTACAGTTGTAACACTTAACTTTGCTCTTGTCCAGTCTAAACTTGCCACTGGCAGCATTGCTAGGAAACCTTCTCCCAGTCCTCTTGTAGAGTTTCTAGGCTTTGTGAGTGAGAAGAGCCATCTGCTGGACTATCTCCATATATTCCAGATCATCTGGATGGATACAGTCCAGGTCTTTAAGAGTAAAGAGAAAGTTTCCTGAACTTTCATCAGTGGAAACAAAGGCTTGAGAGGAGTTTGTCTCTTGGAAGGGACTTCCTTGGATGTAGCTCTCTCTTGGTGTCTCCGGGAAGGTGATGAAAGGACCCTTTTGTGAAGTCTCAGGGTAGCAGATGAGATGATGCTATGGTTCTCTGCTATCCCTTTCAACCACATGAAGAGCTGAACTCTGGTGAGTGTTGGAGTTACCAGATGAATTTTGCATGTTCATCTCCATCTGGTATCCACTAGGTATCCCATACAGCTCAGTGAGAGTGAGGATCTTGAGGTTTTTAGTCCTCTTAATGACCACACAATCGTGTGTCCATTGTCTTGGAAGAGAGGACATGAACTTCCTTACAATATCCCTGTTCTCAATGGTCACCCCAACATCAGCCAGAGTATCCACAATCTCAACATACCTGAAGTATTATTGAGTCATGGTTTCACCTGTTTTGAAGGTGAAGTTTTCAAACTGCTGCTTCAGGAGATCTTTCTTGTTCTTCTTGGCTTCATTTGAACCCTCATACATAAGCTTCAGTGCATCCCATAGCTGTTTGGCGGTCTTGCACTTCTTGAAACCTCTGTAGATGGAGTTTGGAAGAGCAGTTTTGAGGGCTGTCATGGCTTTTTGATCAATATCAATTCTTTTCCAATCTTCATCAGAAAAGTCAGCCTTCTCCTTTGGTATCTGCCACCGCCAACAGCAGCTGAACTGGTGCATGGTACATGAGGTCCATGGACAACAGACTCTCACATCCTGGAATCTTGAGACTTGATAAAGCCTTCCATTCTTTGACACCAAGTGTCAAAATCCTCAGGAGTGATCAGTGGGGACTTTGTCATTGTTCTAGTTTCCATATCAGCTTTGGAGATAGCTGCCATTTGAAGAGTTAAGTGATATGTGTTACTAAGAGGTTTGAAGATGGTGAGATCTTACAAACAAGAGCTGGAATGCTCTGATACCAAATGCAGGACCGTTAAAAAGGGACTTTGCACTTAGTTAACACACTTAGGAGGATCTTTAGGATCACTTAACAATTCAAATGGAGAACTTAGAACTTTAAACAGATGATACAATGCACAACACAAGTAAACAGAGGATCTTTAGGATCACTTAACAATTCAGCTTCGGAAGACTTTGTCTTGAGAGCTTCAGAAGACTTCATCTTTAACCTTCGAAAGAGTTGAGTCTTTGGCTTCAGAAGACTTGACACTTAGTGTAAAGTTTCCTCAGTAGTTTCTTTTAAACATTGGCTTCGGAAGATTTTACACTTAGCATTTTACTTGAGTGTGTAAAACTTTCGAAGCTAGTTCTTCTTTGTTCCTTAGTGCATGTTGGAAGACTTGGTTGTTTTGGTATCCTTTGGTTGCATCAGCTTCATAACCTCAGAGGTTCCTACAATATATATATATATATATTACAACAGTCACACATCAAACATTCCAAACCCAAAACTAAAGAACCGACATCACAAGATATGCAAAAACAACTACAAAACTTGTAAGGCAGTATTATACTTAACTACAACCTTCAAGAATACAAAAATTGGGTTGATAACATGTTTTAAACCTCATCTCGTGGTGTCATCCAAAATGTGAAATAAATGACAACTCTAATTAATCATCAAAAGAAATTAGATTCAACTATGAGTGAGCTTGTCATCACGATGCTAACCATATAACAAAAGTTAAACCAAAGGAAGTTTAAAGTGTCACAAAAGCTAATTTGTTGAATCCAAACAAAAATCATCAAAAATATACATCCATCAAGGTAAACCGAGACAACATAATCTTCATCCCAACTAATACAACAACAATATAGAAATATCCATGGCCCATTCAACCCAAAAGACATGCTAAAATCACACTACGATTCAATATTCACTAAGTTAACCCAATATAGCACAACTTTCATCTCAAGCTATCATTAAAATGCTTTAAATCGAACATAAATCAGCCCTAAGTCTTTTAATTTGCCATGAACATTAAAGAAAAAAAAAGAAAAAAGAAGAATTGTTGCTATGAACAAAACTACGTAGAATAAAGAACAAAACAATTAAGAAAAATGGGCAGTTGGAAGGTGAATTTGGGCTGAAATCAAAGCAGGGGATTGATTGTAGTGGTGGGTCGAAGTGAATGGTGGTGATTGGAGGGGATGTGGTGGTGGGTCGGCAGTGGGAGAAGGAGGCTGGGCGGGTGGTTGGGGCGGCGGGTATGTGGTGTTAGTGGTAGCTAGGTGGCGGTTGTGGCTGGGGCGGTGGAGGTGGGCAAGGATAGGGATTACAACGGTGGTCGCCGGCTGTAGGGCTGCGACGTGTGATGGTCGGTGGCTACAAGTCGAGCGACGGTGGTGGGGGGTGCGATGGTGGAGGATGTCGATGGAGCGGGTGGTAGGGTGCGATGGAGGTGGTTGTGGGTTATGATAGTTGCGGCGATGGTGAGGGGTTCGAAGGAAGGGTGGTTATGTTCTGGTGGCTGGGTTGGAGATGGTGATGGGAGTTGCAGGTGGTGAGGTGTGGAGATGGAGATGTCTATAAAGATGGTTATGGATCTAGGGTTTTGGCTTTTTTGTTTTTTTCTTTGATTGTTTTCCTTTTTTGTTTTATTGTTTTGAGCCAGAAGTTTGAGCAGGTGATATCGTCATGACAAAAATGGTCATGGTCATAACAGTGGGTTCTCAAATCTTCTATAATGCAAGAGTCAAGATCATGACCCATTAAGCCATGACCATAACAAATCTACTTTCAAAAATTCAAAATTAATAAAATATAAAAAAATTCTTTCATTCAAAATTTTATTATTATTATTATTATTATTATTATTATTATATTATTATTATATTATTATATATTGACTATATATATATATATATATATATATATATATATATGAAAACATTTAGTCATGATTAGACGAGTCGCGACCAAAAATATTTTTAGTAATCTCTCTTCTTTTTTACGGCTATATATATAAATATATATGTGTATATTATAAATATATATCAATTTTTTTAAATTAAACACGTTGTGACCAAAAGATATTAACTTTGATATTTAGTCATCGATTTTCCCAATGCTTAGCATAATCACCAAAGAAATACTTACCGAATGACGTGGGTAATCGAATCTCAAGTTTGATCATGCTACAAGAAAACATTGAGTTTTTAAACATCAAATAATTAAGAACTCATAAAAGGAGAGAATAAAATACCATAATGCGTTCAGATCCTCGGGTTGCCTTCCAGAAGCGCTTAGTTTATTAACGAGTCCTTAGCTTGAGTCGACCCCGCATTAATTTTCTATAAGGTGAAGATTCACAACCTCTAACTCCGCATCCACCGGGCCTTCGATGTATTGTTTCAATCGATGGCCATTCACTTTGAAAACTCTTCCATCTGGGTGTTTGATTTCAACGATGCCATATGGAATACTTGCTTCACAAGGTAAGGACCTGTCCATCGAGATTTTAATTTTCCTAGAAATAAGCGAAGCCTTGAATTGTAAAGCAAGACACACTCCCACACTTGGAATTGTTTGTATCCTTCAAGTGGATGTCGTGTAATTACTTTGTTCGTTCCTTGTAGATTCGAGAGTTCTCGTAAGCTTGGTTCCTCAATTCTTCAAGCTCGTGAACCTGCAACCATATGTTTTCACCAGCATATCTTAAATCAAGATTAACCGATTTCAAAGCCCAATATGCTTTGTGCTCGAGTTCAAATGGTAGATGACAAGCTTTTCAGTAAACCAACTTAAATGGTCATCTAATTTATCTGACCAGATCTTACGATTTTGCCCACTGTTTGCTCAAAAATGCTCTTGAGGCCTCAATTAATGACTTCCACTTGTCCACTCGTTTGTGGATGATATGATGTTAAAAATATATGGTGAACACCATGGTGTGCTAAAGCTTTTTCAAGTAAGGAATTACAAAAATGAGTGCCTCGGTGACTAATTAAGGCCTTAGGGGCTCCAAACCATGTGAACAATTTTCTTAAAAACTTCATGACAACCCTAGCATCATTTGTGGGCAGAGCTTATGCTTCCACCCACTTTGAGACATAATCTATAGCAACTAGGATGTATTTGTCTCCTCGTCAAGATGGAAATGGTCCTATAAAATCGATACCTTAATAAAAGACCTCACATACCTGAATACCATTTTGAGGCATTTCATCACGGGATGAGATGTTACCTGCTCGTTGGCAAACATCGTATGCTTTTAACCAACACGTGTGCATCCTTAAAGATGGTGGGCCAATAGAATCTAGAGTCATAAACCTTCTTGACTGCGTAGTTGGCTCCATGGTGCCCACCAGTGGCTCCTTCATGATAATGACGAAGAATGCTCATTGCCTCACTCCCATGCACACAACTTTTCACCGCTTGATCTGCACATACCTTAAACAGATGTGGGTCTTCCCAAAAGTAATGCTTTAGGTTAGTGAAGAACTTATTTTTTTGTTGGTAGGTCATTCCTTTAATAAGAACCTTACCCGCAAGGTAGTTTGCAAAATCTGTGAACCAAGGATGATCATCAATCTCTTGAACCTATAAAGAAGCTCATGTGGGAAATTTTCATTTATGTTGGATTCCCGGATTTTTTTAAAAAAATGGGTTCTCAGGGACGAGAAAGATGGCTAGTTGTGACATTTTCAGCTTCCTTTTTGTCTCGTATCTCTATATCGAACTCTTGTAGAAGCAAAATCCATCGAATCAATCTTGATTTTGCATCTTGTTTTCCAAAGAGGTATCTGAGAGCTGTATGATCAGTATAGATAATAGTTTTTGATAAGACAAGGTAAGAACAAAATTTATCAAAAGTAAAAACCACAACAAGCAATTCATTTTGGGTGGTTGTGTAGTTCTCTTGAGAATCATTGAGAGTCTTGCTTGCGTAGTAGATTAGATGAACATGTTTCTCCTTTTGTTGCCCTAAAAACTCTCCGATTGCATAGTCATTAGCATCACACACTAGTTCAAATAGGAGATTCCAACCCAAGCCTACCATTATGGATGCATTTATCAAATTTTCCTTTAAGAAGTTAAATGCAACTAAACATTTATCATTGAAAACAAAGGGAACATCCTTTTCAAGAAGTTGGGTCATAGGTCTTGCAATATTTGCATGGAATTTTTAATATCAAAGACCACCTCTTCTTTATCTACCCTTAGAGTTAATTTACCATTGCATACATCAATTAAGGCTCTCGAGGTAGATAAGAATGGTCGAGCTAAGATAAGTGGTACAATTTTATATTCATCCATGTCAAGAATTACAAAATCAACCGGAAAGACAAATTTATCAATTTTAACCAATAAGTTTCAACTATGCCTCTGAGGTACTTCACAGATCGATCGGCAAGTTGGATGCTCATTCTGGTCGGTTTAGGCTCGCCTAAGTCTAGTTTTGTGAATACCGAGTACAACATCAAATTGATGCTAGCACCTAGGTCGGCTAATGCATGCTAGCACCTAGGTCGGCTAATGCATTACTAATAGATAAGTTACCAATTAAACAAGGAACAATGAAACTCCATGGATTGGTCATCTTTTTAGGTAGCTTGTTTTGCAAAACCGCCGAGCATTCTTCATTCAAAGTCACATGCGAAAGCTCCTCGAGTTTCTTTTGGTTTGTTAGAATGTCTTTAAGAAACTTGGAATATTTGGCATCTATGACAAAGCTTTAACAAATGGTAAGTTAAAATGCAATTGTTTGAAAAGTTTAAGAAATTTACCATATTGTTCTTCCATCTTTTCTTTTTTCAATCTACCGAGACAAGAAATAGTGGGCATGTAAACTCTTAATGGTTTTGTGCGGTACTTGATGGGCTTTGCCTAGTATGTTGCACCTCGTCTTGAACCTCAACTTCCTCCTCAACAATTGGCTCAGATGTAGAAGTTAAGTTATTCGAATGAGTGGCCTTGCCCCTTCTAGTTGTGATCGCCTTCACATGAGCTTTTGGATTGGGCTCTGAAGGGATCTATCTGAAGATTATGAGGCTGATGCAACCAAAGATCTTCCAACATGCACTAAGGAACAAGGATGAACTTGCTGCGGAAGCTTTACACTCTCTAAAACTCTAAGTGTAAAGTCTTCCGAAGCCAAAATTTCAGAAGAAATTACTTCGGAAGCTTTACACTTAACAGAAAATATTCCAAGTGTAAAAACTTTCGAAGCCAGAAGCCAAGTTCTTTCGAACCCAAAGATGAAGTCTTTTGAAGCTTCAAAGACAAAGTCTTCTGAAGCCATTTTGCCGTGAAGACTGATTTCTTCGGAAGACAGAGAAAAGATGCTTTCTCTGATCTATTTTTGATAAAACTGACCAACTTTCTGCTGCAACTCAGATAACTCACCAACTTGTATGAGTTGGTGAAACTTCCATGCTTTAGTGAATAGTATATAAAGTCTTTGTCTGTAATTTTCTTCTTTTGTTCCTTTAGACTTTTTTGTAATAGGAAAAGTCAGCGAGCTATGGCATGTCATAGTCACTAGTCAAAAGGCAATCTGCCTTTTGACTCTAGATTGATCTTGTTGTCTAGATCAATCAATTCCAACTGTCCTTCCAAGTATTGACGGTTGTAGGTTGTAGTATAAAAGAGTCTCAGGTCCTTGTATTTTAGATTATGCTTTGAACACTTGTAATAGAACTTGAGATCAATATACAACATCCTTGAAAACTAATACTTGTGTTATTGTTCTAAGTTCTGTTTTATTGTTACCTGTGTTCTTTGTATCTTCAAAGTATCCTGTTCCTTATTTGAACTGTTAAGTGATCTAAGATCACTCCTCTTGTGAAACTAATTGTAGTTAACACCCTTACCCAGTCCTGCAATTGGTATCAGAGCATTCCAGGCTCTTAATTGTAAGATCTCACCATCTTAAATCCTCTTAGTTTCACACTTCATTTAACTTTTCGAATGGCAGCTATCTCAAAGGCTGATATGGAAACTGGAACTATGACAAAGTCCCCACTGATCACTCTGAGGATTTTGATACTTGGTTCCAAAGAATGGAAGGATTCATTAAGTCTCAAGATTCCAGGATGTGGGAGTCTGTTGTCAATGGACCTCATGTACCATACACCACTTCAGCTGCTGCTGGTGGTGGTATGATACCAAAGGAAAGGGATGATTTTTCTGAAGAAGATTGGAAGAAAATTAATATTGATCAGAAAGCTATGACAGCCCTTCAAACTGCTCTTCCTAACTCCATCTACAGAGGTTTCAAGAAGTACAAGACCGCCAAACAGCTATGGGATGCACTGAAGCTGATGTATGAGGGGTCCAATGAAGCTAAAGAGAACAAGAAGGACCTCTTGAAGCAGCAGTTTGAAAATTTGACCTTCAAGACAGATGAAACAATGACTCAATAGTACTTCAGGTACGTTAAGATTGTGGATACTCTAGCTGATGTTGGGGTAACCATTGAGCATATAGAGATATTGTTAGGAAGTTCATGTCCTCTCTTGATGTTGGGGTAACCATTGAGTATATAGAGATATTGTTAGGAAGTTCATGTCCTCTCTTCCCAGACAATGGACACACTACTGTGTGGTCATTAAGAGGACTGAAAACCTCAAAACTCTTACTCTCACTGAGTTATATGGAATACTCAGTGGATACCAGATGGAGATGAACATGCAGAACTCATCAGGTAACTCCAACACTCATCAGAGTTTAGCCCATCATATGGTTGAAAGGGATTGCAGAGAACCATAACACCATCTCATCTGCTACCTGGACAAATCACAAAAGGGTCCTTTCATCACCTTTTCGGAGACACCATGGGAAGGCTACATCCCTGGAAGCTCATTCCAGGAGACAAGTTCTTCACAAGCTTTTATGTCTTTTGATGAAAGTTCAGGCAACTTTCTCTTCACTCTTGAAAACCTGGACTGTATCCATCAAGATGATCTAGAATATATGGAAATAATCCAGCAGATGGCTCTACTCACTCATAGAGCCCAGAAGTTCTACAAGAGGATTGGGAGAAGGTTTCCCAGCAATGCAGCCAGTGGAAAGTTTGGGCTGGACAAAAGCAAGGTGAAGTGTTACAACTGTAACCAAATGGGACACTTTGCTAGAGAATGCAAGGCACCAAAGTCAAATGGTGGCCAAGCATAATCCAGGCCAAACTACACTGAGGGAGCTCACCAGAATGAGAAGCCAAGACAGGAAGCTGTAGTTGCTATTGAAGAAGGAGGCTTTGACTGGAGTTTTCAGTTTGAGGATGCTTCTCCAAACCAAGCACTAATGGCAGACCATGATGAAGCCAAGGTATTGGAGCATCTTTGTACTCCTGAATGCATTGCTAAAGTTAATAGATACAGGTCCTATAACTTAGAGATGAGATCTGATCTTGAGTCCTTAAATATCTTAAAAGCTGACTTTAAAAGAGCTGAAAATGATTATAAACTTAAGATAGAAGATCTAGAGAAAACCATTTCAACTCTTAAGCATGAGCACACTAACTACAGCACTCAAATCAAAGATCTCATCTCAAAGTTACCTGAATGCCAGGCTGGGCTTGTGATCAGCAAAGCCAGGGTAGAAAAATGTGTTCTTGAAGAAAAGACCTTCAAGAACATAATATCCTCATCCCTACATGCAAAAATTTGTTATCAGAATAAGCAGGGACTGGGATCTATTGAGATAGCTCCTCCACACACTCTATTGTCTATAAGATCTCCAAGGTGTGGTACTTGTGAAGATGAGCTTCCCCTCATAGACCCTATTGTTGAAGAGGATGAAGAGGAGATAATGAAGGATGACTCTCAGAAGAGTGAAGAAGATCATCCTAAGAAGGGTCACTATTCTCCTGAGGAGAGGAAAGAGTCTGGAATGACCAAGTCAAAGAGAAAGAACTTGATTAGAAAAGCTAAGAGAAGATCAAAGAAGACTCAAGAAATCAAGGCCACTTTTGACTCAAAGCAGAAACAAGTGTTCATTTCTGCAGGTTTTGAAGTGGTAAAGACTGAATACTCAACTATGAACTCTAGTACCAGGAGTTCTAGTTTAGTTCCAAATCATTCCAGTAAGAAGAAGAAGACTGACCAGCTATGTACCACTGCTACGCAGCATGAACCATCCAGCTCCAAGAGCAAGCCTCTCCTTAAGAAGCTTGGTGCATCATCTATAAAGATGAAGATGGAGAAGGAAGGTGATCAAAATCAGTCTTGCTCTCAAAAGAAGACTCTCAGAAGGAAGGAACTCGACTGTGTCATGTGTGGTAGTACTTCTTATCTGGCTAAGGATTGCAAGTACAATCCCAAAAGTACCATCCATATGACCAAGAAGAACACTTCTGAGAAGAAGAAGGAACAAATAGCTTCAGAAGGAAAATCTGTTTCCTTCAGAAGCTCCAAAATGATGAAGAAGACAAGTGAAAAGTTGGTCTCGAAAGAAAGGAATGCTTCCGAAGTACTGAAGCTTGCTGCAGTGAAAACAAGATCTTCCGAAGGCCCAGCCTCCAAAACTTCCAAAGTTGTCAAAACTTCTGAAGCTTTGATGGTCAGGCCCAATCTTCCAAAGGTGGTATGGAAGATGAAGGAAGAACTTGTGACTGAAAGTTCTTCATCAACAATAGTAAATGATCCTCAAAGCTTGAATATAGGATCACTTACTATTACATTGTCTTCAACTCATTTTAATAAGCCCAAGACCAATGAGGCTTGGGTTTCTAAGTGTAACTAATCACCTCTTTTTGTGCAGGAATAGTTAAAGACCAAGAAGAATGTTTGGATTATTGATAGTGGTTGTTCCAGGCACATGACTGGTAATGATTCTCTGCTTCAAAATTTTGAGAAAATTGATGGATGACCAGTTGCTTTTGGAGGAGATACTGGTGGTTACATTTCTGGAAGGGGCAGAGTCACAAATGGTAAGCTCAGCATTGAGAAGGTAAACTTTGTCAAGGAGCTTGGATACAATCTTCTGAGTGTATCCTAATTTTGTGATCAGAAACACCATATGCTCTTCACTGAGCATGAGTGTATTGTTCTCAAGCCCGGGGTGGCCATTCCTTAAGAGCATATCCTGCTCAGAGCCCCCAGGGGAGGGAACATGTACAAGATGGATTTACATGAAACATCTCCCTCAGGAGAAGTTTCTTGCTTTCTGTCTAAAGAAAATAGTGATGAGTCTTTTCTTTGGCATAAAAGAATGTGCCATGTAAACTTTAAGAACATGAATAAATTGATTAAGAATGATTTGGTAACTGGAATGCCAAAGAAAGAGTTTACAAGTGATGACCACTATGTTGCATGCCTGAAAAGGAAGCAACACAAAGTGTCTCACAAGCCAAAGGAAATAAACTCCATCACTACTCCCCTACACCTATTACATATGGATTTGTTTAGCCCCACCAGTGTAATGAGTTTAGGAAGGACCTCTTACTGCTTAGTGATCACAAATGATTTCACAAGATTCACTTGGGTCTTTTTCCTTAGAACTAAGGATGAGACCCCTGAGATCTTGAAGAACTTCATTCTGAAAATTAAGAATCAATCTGATCACAAGGTCAAGACCATAAGATGTGATCAAGAAACAAAAGTTAAGAACCAAATCTTTAATACATTTTGTGATGAAAAGGGTATTACAAGACAATATAATGCTCCCAGGACTCCTCAGCAAAATGGTGTTGCTGAGAAGAGAAATAGGACACTTATTGAAGCTGCAAGAACCATGTTGTCTGACTCTAAACTTTCCATCACCTTCTGGGCTGAGGCGGTTAACACAGCCTGCTATGTGCAGAACAGAGTTTTAGTGGTTAAGACTCATGGTAAGACTCCTTATGAGCTGTGGCATAAAAGGAGACCATTTATTGGTTTCCTCAGGTCATTTGGATGTCCTTACACCATCTTGAATACCAAAGATCAAGTAGCCAAATTTGATAAGAAGTCATATGATTTATTGGATATTCTTCCTAAGCTAAGGCTTATAGAGTATACAATCTCAGAACTAGAGTAGTTGAGGAGTCAGCCAATGTGACCTTCAATGAGCACACTCCTAGTGTGAAAGGTTCTGGTCCGGATTGGCTATTTGATCTTGACTTAGTTACCAACTGTTTTAACAAGTCTTGTGAGAATGTTTCAGGATCTACAAATAATATATCAATAGGAGATCCCGACCCAAGATTTGAGATGAGAAGACCAAGCAAGATTACTATTTTAGCTCCTTTGGTGACTAACCCTGCAAATGAAGATCCTATCAGCATAAACATGACAAATTCAGCTGATACATCTGAGGTGCCTTCAAATTCCAGCTCAGAGGTTCAAAACTCAGGTGAAGGAGCTTCAAATGTAGGAGGAAATAGAGGTGGTGATAGTGATCAAGAATTTCTTGATGCTGATAACCACTCTATAGAAGACAACATAAATGATGTCACACATTCATTGGATTAAGTCTCACTTGATAAGTATGCTCATGTGGTGGGTGACACTCCATTGCCAGATCTAAATTTCTCTAATTTGGATCTGTCCAATCAACTTGCTGTGATCCCTCAACTAAGGATCCACAAGTCACACCCCACCACAAACATTATTAGAAATGTCAAGACTAGGGTAAGAACAAGAGGACAAACCCAGGACCAAAATATTTGTCTGCACTCTTGTTTTTTGTCCCAGATTGAGCCAAAGAAAGCTGATGAGGCTCTGAAGGATGGAAGCTGGGTTGAAGCTATGCAAGAAGAGCTACTTCAAATCAGAAGACAGAAGGTTTGGAACCATAGAGGCCTTGTCATCAAGAACAAGGCAAGACTAGTCGTTTAAGGGTACACATAAGAAGAGGGAATTGATTACACAGATGTTTTTGATTCTGTGGCAAGACTTGAAGCTATAAGAATATTCCTGGCTTTTGCTGCATCCAAGGATTTCAAGGTCTACCAACTTGATGTCAAGTGTGCTTTTCTGTATGGGGTGATTGATGAAGAGGTGTATGTCAAACAACCACCCAGCTTTGCAGACCCAGATCATCCTGATTATGTCTGCAAGCTTGATAAAGCTTTTTACGGGCTGCACCAAGCTCCAAGGAAGTGGTATGAGACAATATCAAAGTATCTTTGTCAACATGGATACAAAAGAGGTACTATTGATGGGACTCTATTCATCAAAGAAACAAGAATTGACATAATGCTAGTTCAGATATATGTAGATGACATTATCTTTGGTTCAACTAATTCAAAGCTCTACAAAGACTTTGAAATGCTGATGAAGAATAGATTTGAAATGAGTGCCATGGGGGAACTCAACTTCTTTCTAGGAATTCAAGTGAAGTAGGTTGAAAATGGCATCTTCATTAGTCAGTCAAAATATGTACAAGACATACTCACAAGATTCAAGATGACTGATTTGTAAGGTTACAAAGACACCCATAGCCAGAAACCACTCCCTAGGACCTGATCTTGAGGGGGAGTGTGTGGATGAACATCTTTGCAGGGCTATAATTGGGTCTCTTATGTACCTAACAGCCAGCAGGCCTGATATCATGTTTGCCATATGCATTTGTGCAAGATATCAAGCCAACCCCAAGATGTCACACCTGGTTGCTGTCAAGAGGATTCTTAGATATCTCAAAGGTGCTCCCAAGCTTGGCCTTTGGTATCCAAAGAGTTCTGACTTCAATCTGTATGCTTATACAGATAGTGACTATGGTGGTTGCAACATGACTGCAAAGTCTACATCTGGAGATGTCAATTCCTTGGTGGAAGGATTGTCTCATGGAAATGCAAGAAACAATCCTGTGTCTCTGCATCAACTACTGAGGCTGAATACATTGCTGCTGCAAGTTACTGTGCTCAAGTGCTTTGGATTCAGAATAAGATGCTGGACTATGGATTCAACTTCAAAGAGACTCCCATCCACATAGACAACAACAGTGTTATCTCCATTACAAAGAATCCTATACAGCACTCTAGGACCAAACACATCAACATCAGGTATCATTTGATTAGAGATAATTTTGAGAAGGGATTAATCGAATTAGTCAAAGTTAACATAAATGAACAATATGCTGATCTGTTCACTAAAGCTTTTGATGAACAGGTTCAAATATCTTGTATTAGCTATTGGGATGATTAACTTTGAGTAATTTTTTTTTTAACTTTATTTCTAAAACCTGTGTGTCCTAAGTTGTCTATTTTATCACCTTCATAAGCCCAGTTTATTTTGGAAGAAATTTTTTTATGATATTCCTTAGATTTTTAAAATTTTTTCAAAACATGTTTTCCTTTGGAAGATTTCAAGTTGCCTTCGGAAGAAATTTATGTCTTCAAATCAAGAACTACTTATAAGAAATTTACCTTTGGAAGAAATTCTTAGAATATCTTCCAAAGCTTAAATATGCTTCTAAGTACTTGCATGTATTTGAAGGACAAATATCTTCTAAAAGAAATTAAGTCTCGGAAGATTTATTCTCTTTCGAATAAAACTCCCAAGACTTAATATCATCCGAAATCAAATATGTGTCGGAAGAAAAACTCTCTAAGTATTTTTCTTCCGAAGCCAAAATTTGACATTTCTTAAAAATATCTTCCGAAGCCAAATTGGCTTCGGAAGCTTTTTCTCAAAACTTCCGAATCAAAAATTACCTTCGGAAGATTTTCAACTTCCAAGAAAACTACCTTTTTGGGCGCTTTTTTCAGAAGTGGGACCTACTTTCGGATTTTAAAGTTTATCCTTTTGCATTAACTTTGTCTTAAATCAATTCCATATATATTCTTAACGGTTCCCCTTCTTCTCACTCTCTTCTTCTTCCACAAATTCTTGACCTAAATTCTCCCAAAATTAACCTTCTTCTTCACCAACAAACTTCCTTCATGGCAAACATTGATCGACGAAACCAACCTGGTTTTACCATGTACCTTCACAGACAACACAATCAGGTTGCTCTGTTAGACTCTGAGAAAGATCCTCATTTCTCAGAGGTCTGTCGATACCTTTCTGCGTCTCACTACTTCACCTCCCTTACCATTGATCCTCCTCTTTATGAGGATCAGTTACTTGCATTCTAGAGGACCTGCCAAGAGGTCACCATGGATGGGGAGAAGGCACTATCTACTATAGTGCAGGGGAGGACAATCTTCATCACTTCGGCAATCATAAGCTCACACCTTCAGCTGGATGATGAAGAAGGTGAGTTGTCCTTTTTGAAAGCTGCTGTCAACCATTCTTTCCAGCAGATGGGCTATGAGGGTGACTTCTCAGTCAAAACCTTCAGGAAGGGGAAGGTCTCATCCAAATGGAAATACCTCCTCCATGTTATCATACACAGTCTCTCCAACAAGCATGGAGGATGGGATCAAGTTCCAAAGGACCTCTCCTTTATAGTCCATGGAATGGTTCAGGGGTCAAATTCAGGTACTCTCAATTTGTCTATACAAATTTACTTGCTAATTTAGACTCTTAGAATACTACATGTTCCCGCGATATGTCCAACACATTCTCAACTATGAACTGGGCTCACAGTTGAGGGGAACAGGTAATATTCTTAAATTAAGAAAAATGAAGTCCAGCATCTTTAAAATACTAAGAAAGCCTACTGTTGGCTTCTCCGGGGTAGAAACAGCCTTTGTTCCAAAAATGTTTGAGCTCATTGCTCAGGATGAAAAACCTAGCAGCACCAGCTAGTATTGCACCCACACCCTCTACCTCAACTCCACCCTCACAGCCTCAAATTACCATCACCTACAAAAGAAAAACCAAACAAACCCCTGCACCTGCCACTGAGCATGTGCAGGTCCCCATATCACAACCCATACAGGAGGAAGTGGAATCTCGAGCTCCCACTTCCCATGAGGAGCAGACCACTCCCATCTCTCAAATGATCAGTGCTGAGGTTCCTCATGCTCATCCTGATGAGCTCACATCCCTAACAGACTTAAGCCATCACTCTGAGTCTCAACACTCAAGTGATCAACCTTCAGGGGATAGTTACCACCCTCAGCCGCTGGACTTAAACCACCCAATTCCCAGCCTTGATTTCTATAATGATGAGGACTTACATTTCAGTGAGTACCATGAGTCTCTCCTCTATTCCCACACTTAAGGAGAAATGAGTACTCCTGACTCACTTAGGTCTAGCCCACATCATCTACCCATAACTAAGGTGGGTCTTCCTAAACATGTTTAGGAGATCCATATGGAAGAGGCTCTCACTTTAGAAAGTGATTACATCAGTAAGACCTCAACCATGGCAATCCAGCCTCTTGACACTTCTCTGGAAGTTGTCATGATGCAGGGGAAATCCAGCAGCCAAGAACACTATGCTGGTGATGAGGAAGAAGACTTTGGTCCAATTCTCTCATCCCCTAGTGATTCTTCAACTGAAGATTAGGGGAGTTTGAAACAAAGGGTGCACAAACTAACAAACACCTGCACCTATCTAGTTTCAAAGATAGTTCACCTGGAATCTCAGGTGACTATCCTGGAGAAGAGGGTCAATGACTAGCAACTTGAGATCACCGATCTCAAGGGCCAGTTAGCTGAGAGACCCTTAAGGAGGACTCAACCAGGTCCACAAGAACCCGTGGAAGTGATGGATGGCACCCCCAGCTCACCTATGCAAGAAGGTGATGCTACCAAAAAAGGGGAGAAAGTCCTCACAACCACAGAAACTGGGAGTTCCTCCTAGAGTATGGACATAGAGGAGTCACCAACCTCTCTTACAATTGTCCAGACTCAGCAACCTCCTCAAGTTATGAACATAGACTTACTCATTCAAAACTTGTTTGAGGAGGAAATTCCAAGAGCAATGTCTGCTCCCTTTGAGAATCCAATTATGGGATGGGGGTATGACACCAACATAAAATCTCTTGTGATCTCTAGAGCTTAGGGTCAACTGGAAATCTTCAACTTCTCACATCTGAGTTTCTATGAGTGCATCAATCTGGTGAATCTTCCAGTTGTCAACCCAAGCCACAACAGACAAGCTGAGAGATTAGCAGACTGGATTCAAAATAAGGTGCTAGAGGAATTCAAATTGAGATCAAAATTATATAGACAGAGGCTAGCAGGTGAGATCTTTAGTCAATTGGATGTTGAGGTGGACCCTAAGATTAGCTTCGAAGGGAAAACCTTGACTGAAGGCCCAGAGGTTGAGCCTGTGAACCTTGAAACAGGATCTCCCTCTGCACCTAGTACCCTCAGTAAGGCACCAGCTAGTGAAGGTGTCTCACAACCTCTCTCTGGCCAGAGCTTGACTGTTGAACCAAGCAATGAAGGCCAAAGTTCTCTCCACCCTGAGTCACCAAGGCCTATGGTTGATAAAGGGAAAAGGAAATTAACTCCTGAGGAGATGTAGGAGGAGAAGAGAGAGAGGAAGAGGAAGCTGAGGGGAGAGAGTTCAAGTAGGTCCCCAGGCTTCATGGAAGCTGCAATCCGGGCTGCCCCTAGGCCAAATACTCAAGAAGATGAGTTAAGGGCAGCCATGCTAAACTACCTGGGGACCAGGAACTACAACATAGATGAACTCATCTCTCTCCCCTTAGAAGAATTGAATGAGCTGGGTGACATTGAGCTGTCAAAGGAGAGGAAGGAGGGAGAGGATGCAGCATTGCTCCTCAAGGCTAAGGAAGAAAAAAGACTGAAAAGGCTCTACAAACAGGCTCCTGTCCTCTCCCCAGCTCAAGAAAGCCCTGAGACAGAGGATGTGACAACTGCATAACCTCAGGTAGACAAGGAATCCGATAAAATCAACATGATCAACTACCTGAGTACCACAGACCTCTATCAGGCATCTGCACTTCGTCCCCTATCCTATGCGTATGTAGAGTTTGAATATCTCAAGCTACTAGAGCAATAAGTCATGAAAGAAAAAAAGGCTTCTAAGAGAAAGCTCAGGGAAGAAGCTGCAAAGTCAAGAGCCATCATCCATAAAAGCCAAAAGTAGTCTACTGATAGACAAAGGATGATGAGCTTCTTGAAGCTGTATGGATTCTCCGAAAGGAGGCTTGGTCCTATGTCTCTATCCATAATGGATGAGCATATAAGGGTGATCAAGTAGAAGATCAAAAAGGGAGAGCTTGTGGACTTACATTCTCCACCAAATCTAGCTCAACCAGAAGTTGAGGTAAAGGTTAAACCCACTGAGACAACACAACCTGAACCTAGAGCTGCATCTCAGCCAACTTCATCTTCTGATCCACAGCAAGGTCCTCTTCTCTCTCCATTTAAACCTGTGAGAGAAGAGAACCTAACTGAGAGGGACACTACTGAACAATCTGGTGCTAAAGACCAGTCCTCTCAGTTGAAATCATCAAAGAGGAGAAAAAGGATGGCCAGAAGAACCCCTACAAAGAAAAAGAAAACTAAGGCATCCACCTCTACACCTCAGGACGAGTCAAAACATCCTGAGGAAGTGCATGAAGAGGCTGCTCAATATAGTTAAAAGACCCATCATGTCCTAGAGTTTTGCTGACAATCCAGATAGATGGTATGTCACTAGAGATCAAGGAGGTCAAGATGTCTACTTTCAACAAGACATGCTTTCCCTTCCTCTGCATGATCTCTATGACATGAGAAGATTCTATGAGAGTCTAAAGGATCCTAACCATATGATGAAGAGAGGTTTGCTGATGATCCTAATGAGGACTATCAACATTTGAAGAATCTCTCTATTTCGGTAGCATCAGCCTAGGGGTAGTTTGTAGGGATCTATCTGAAGATTATGAGGCTGATGCAACCAAAGATCTTCCAACATGCACCAAGGAACAAGGATGAACTTGCTGCGGAAGCTTTACACTCTCTAAAACTCTAAGTGTAAAGTCTTCCGAAGCAAAAAGCTTTACTTCGGAAGGTTTACACTTAATAGAAAATATTCCAAGTGTAAAAACTTCCGAAGACAGAGGCCAAGTTCTTTCGAAGCCAAAGATGAAGTCTTTCGAAGCTTCAAAGACAAACTCTTCCAAAGCCATTTTGCTGTGAAGACTGATTTCTTCGGAAGACAAAGAAAAGATGCTTTCTCTGATCTACTTTTGATAAAGCTGACCAACTTTCTATTGCAACTCTGATAACTCACCAACTTGTATGAGTTGGTGAAACTTTCATGCTTTAGTGAATAGTAGATAAAGTCTTTGTCTGTAATTTTCTTCTTTTGTTCCTTTAGACTTTTTTGCAATAGGAAAAGTCAGTGAGCTATGGCATGTCATAGTCACTAGTCAAAAAGCAATCTGCCTTTTGACTCCAGATTGATCTTGTTGTCTAGATCAGTCAATTCCAACTGTCCTTCCAAGTATTCGGTTGTAGGTTGTAGTATTAAAGAGTCTCAGGTCCTTGTATTTTAGATTATGCTTTGAACACTTGTAATAGAACTTAAGATCAATATACAACATCCTTGAAAACTAATACTTGTGTTATTGTTCTAAGTTCTGTTTTATTATTACTTGTGTTCTTTGTATCTTCAAAGTATCCTGTTCCCTATTTGAACTGTTATGATCTAAGATCACTCCTCTTGTGAAACTAATTATATTTAACACCCTTACCCGGTCCTGCAGGCTCAGTGTTACTCAGAAGACCACCTTGTTGTCTTCCAAATAACTGCCTTGAAATTCCTCCCACTTGAGCTTCTATACTTCGCATTATGGCTTGATGGTTTCGTAACTCCATCTCATGTTGTTGGTGACGAGCTTTGGAACTTTGATGACGACTTTCAGCTATGGATAGGAATTGTGCCATCATCTCTTCCAAATTGGATTTCTTTTCTAGTTATGAACCACTACTTGAGCCTTGATGTTGGAATTGTTGACATTGATTTTGATTTTAAGGGCGAAATTGATTGTGAGTCTGTTGTCGACACGGTTGATGGCTTTGATATGTTAGCCTTGGTTGAAACCCTGCGGGTTGGTTTTTACCACTTGCCTTCCAACTAAAATTCAGATGATTTTTGCAACCCGCATTGTATGTATTACTATATGGGTTGTTTTGAGGATGAACTTGACTTCCCATATAGTCAACTTGCTCCAACTTGCTCTGGAGGTTTGAACATTTCCCTTTGTTGACAATCCAAACTCATATGGGGTCCCCTACACATATCACAGACTCTTTGGGCCCTATTTATTTGTATTAGGTTCATTCGGTTTGTAAGTGCTTCAACTTGTGCAAATAAAGAATGATATGTATCCATTTGATGAACACCCTGTCTGGGTTGACTGGTTCTTGGAGCTTGGTATGAAAAACTATTGTTGGCCAAATCATCTATATACTCATATGCCTCCTCAGGTGTTTTATCCCAAAATGCACCTCATGTAGGTGCATCATTAATCTGACAACTTTCTGGGCATAACCCATTGTAAAATGTTTGGATTTGAAACCAAGGTTCCAATACATGGTGTGGGAGCTTCCTCATTGAATCCTTGTATCTTTCCCATGCTTCATAAAATGAAACTCCTTCATCTTGCATGAATGATGTGATTAGATTCCTTAATCTAGCGGTTTTTGACGGTGGAAAGTACATCATGAAAATATTTTTGGCCATTTGATCCCAAGTAGCGATGGAGCCAACTGGAAGTGTATTCAACCATGCTTTACCCTATCACGTAGTGTAAAAGAGAATAACCAAAGTCTAATTACATCATCACTAACTCCGTTAATCTTGAATGTATCATATATCTCAAGAATATTTGCAAGGCGAAAGTTTGAATCATCATTCGGACGACCATCAAATTGACAATTGTTTTGGATCATGTGAATTGTGCTTGATTTGATGTCAAAGCTGTTAGCTTGAACATTTAGTCATACAATGCTAGGTCTTGCACCTTCTAAAGATGGTTTGGCAAATCATAGATTGTTCTTCTTTTATCATGCCCCGCCATTATGTCTTCGGTGTGGTCTTCTTCACTTTCTGTCTCGTTTGCATCTTCCTTTACACTTTCGATTTCATTTGGGCCTTCTAGCCTCATCAATCACTTTTAATTTCTTGTGCTACTTTTTGGGATCTTGCCCTCAAGTTCCTTTTGATTACTATTTTGGGTTCAGAATAAGGCTCTACAAGATCATTAGCTGGTGAAGATGCAGACATAAGCTTCCTGAAAATACAAACTGATGAAATCAGCTTGGACTCATGATGAACATGAATAAAAGGTTGATTTCCCCAAGGATCTTTTCAATATCTCTCAATAATCAACAAACAAGAACCATGGTGAGGAAAACCATGATTCAAGTGTATGAAATCAGTGTGTGTGTTTGTGTGTGTTTGAATGCTCGAAAATAATAACTACTTGATTGTATTGATTGTTCAAAAAGCTTACAATGGATTAGGGTAGTATGCTATTTATAGCCTATACACAAAAGCTATATACAATAACTGAACTACCCTTATGTAAACAAATATTACATAAATAATCCTAAGTCTATATGCTGTCCGCTGTGGATGATTAGCTGTTCGCTGTGGAAGATATCTCATCCGCTATGGAGAATACTTGTCATCCGCTGTGCATAGTGTTTGTTCATCCGCTGTGGAATGTTCATCCGCTGTGGATTGAACATCCACAGTGGATAGTTGTGTGTTTGCTTATATGTTGTCTGCTGTGGAATGTTCATCCGCTGTGGATGAACATCTGCTATGAATGTTGATCCACTGTGGATAGTCCTGTGTTTGCTTGTCTGTTGTCCGCTGTATGTTCTTCATCCGCTGTGGGATGGATGTTCATCCGCTGCACACACTTAGACCGATTTCTTCATCCGCTGCATCTTCTTGTACATCCGCTGTGGACTCTTTCTTCATCCGCTGCAGACACTTGTCAAAATTTCTTTTATCTACAATTCTGAAAAAGAAATATAAACAAATATTAGTGATTGATATGAATGTTAATGATGCTAATATGTTAGTAAATGATTGTTTGAATGTTAGAACACATTATGTTTGATATATGTCTGATTTGGCAAGCATCATACTTTTATGCATTAATTCTTAGTGCACTTGTTGAGTCCAACACAAACACTACCAAACACGTAAAGAAAGATAAATGCAACAAAATAACTATATTAAACTGAAATAAGTAAATACAAAGGATTGGCTAAAGTAATGACTCGGATCTTTCTTTGAATTGTCATGTCCCCAGGAATGGCTCCAAAAACTTGAGGTGTGATTTGATATATATATATATATATATATATATATATTAATATATATATATATATATATATATATATATATATATATATTTTAATAAAGATTTTCACCTTAAGCTTTAAAACTTTTCAACTACACACACAATAGGCAAGTGTACCTATCGGATAGTAGTATAGTTTTTGGTAAGAACCAAGTATCGATCCGTGGACACGAAAGCTGCTGATACTAAGTCTTTGTAAATATCTAGCTGATGAAAGATGATTTATGAATAATATGATTAACTAATTTAGCTAATAATTAAACTAATAGAAGAAAGTAGACGAACATGAAGATAATCAATTAGAGGAAGATATCACTTAGACTTCGTATCTGCTTAGCAAAACAATGACAACATACATGAACCTATGGTGAGATCATCTTTTACGCATGAAACATGGAGGTAAACTAGACTCCTATCAAGGTTATCTAATTATATAACTCTTTGGAAAGCTGTGTATCCAAGGATCAAATCAGGAATTATCAGTTTGATTGAACAAATAAAGATCGTGGAATTATCAATATTTGATTTTTAATTTAATTGTTTGTGAAATTGAAATCAACTAACAAAATATAAAACAAATTGAAAGCAGAATAATATAATGAAACAAAAGATTTGTTTCAATTGTTTTTCATTAAAACACAATCGATTACAATTGCTATGATGCTCTGGTGATCTTGTGATCTCCAATGATGTTCTTGATGTTCTTGCTGTTTTGCTATTTTTCTTGAGTGATTGATTGATTTTGATACTAAGAATATGTTTCTTTATAGTTGTATTGATCTCCCTCAATAACCTAACAAACTCTCCTAAAACTGTGGATCCATGCCTTATTTTTAGCGGCAGAGGGATTTAACAATGGAAATTATAACTTTCTTATTGTGATAAGTTACAGCTGTAACATTCCTAATGTCACATCCTATGTTCTCTCACATAAAGTTAGTCTTTTGTAGATATTGACTTGATGACATCACTTCAGGCAGCTACTTGTTGATAATGTATTGGTACTTGATGAGTGCTCATGCAAGTTGTTCTTCCGTAGGAAGTTGGTCTTCCGTAGGATTTTGGTCTTTCGTAGGAGTTTGGTCCTTTATTCTTGAACTTCATCCTCAGGAGAAAATCTTCTTCTACAGCAGCTACAGGAACTTGACTTCAAAACTTGTTCTTCAGTAGATGTTGAGCTTCCGCAGGAGATCTGCGGATGCACATCACTTGTTCAGATATGCTCCGGAGAACATCTACGAAAGAACAAAATTGTTCATCCGCAGTTGTTCTTGTACTTTGTCAATTTTTCCAAATTGACCAAGTATGATGTTTCCTACAATCACATAAAATCAACATAAATAATATTTGGGTTAACATATTTTCATGCATTATACAATGATAAAGAATTACAAAAGTTCATTACAAGAAATGAATTCATCATCTAAACCTATACAAAAGATCTAGACCTAACAATACTCCCCCTTAGGTTTAGATTTTATAATCATCGGTTCAGAGCTCTTAATTCTTGAACTCTTCTCAAAATTCTTGTGGTGAAGTATTCAGTCGCATTCTTTTGATCATCATATAAATACTTGATCTTCATTCTCTTTATTTTCTTTAATGTTTTGTAATTCAGTCCAAGGATGTCCTCTTCAGTGGTCAGTGTTGCCACTACACTGTTATGAGAAACCACTTCCAGTTAATCTTGTTCTGATATTCTGAGCTCAGTGATTGATGGAATGTCAGATCCCATAAGTTGACCTGCTTCAAATCTTTTTCTTTTGTCAGCTTTAGCATGTAGCTTGTCAATCACTTGGATGATATGGAGATATAAGCATAAGTTATCTTGAGCTACTTTGACACTCAATTTTGGAAAATACTTATCATGGAGATAGGATGTGTAGATAGGATGAAGGAGTTTGATCTCTATTAGGTCAAATAGTCTTATGCTAGATGCTTTCTTCTGAGGATCATTCCTTTGTAGCACAAGCTCTTTTGTTCTCTCCATATATCCCTATCCTGTGATAAGGAATGAGTACTGATTTCCTTCAATGCTCTTTACATATGCTGAAGTTTTGTTTTCATATCCAACTCTTTTTAAAAATTCATCATCAACTAAGTGAGATGAGATGGAATGAGACCTTTTCTGCCTTTGTCTTCTTTGATTGTGTTCAGCATCTTTTCTCATTGCTTCCTTTAACACATCACCTTTAAACTTGCTCCTGAGTTTTGCAATCAGCACAGAAAAGTCTCTTCCCCTTGGACTGATTGGGTAATTGATGATGAGGATGTTTTGTAAAGAATGCAGGTCTACATCTGGGAATGATAGGATTGTTTCCATCCAATGAAAATACTACACCATCCCAGATGCTCTCTTTATCACAGCACAATCCCATTTAGAATCAAACTTTCATGCTACAATTTTGTTTTCTTCTATTGATCTTGGGGTGGTCATGTGCTCAAAAACTTGGATCAGAGAAGATTTTTGTTCAGTTATTTCTCTCACAGCGGTTCCCAGAGGCCAACTTTTGTTGAGGATTACAACCCTTAGCACTCTGATAAGTTTTTCTTTTCCTCTGTGCATGTCCTTGCTTTCTACAACTATTGGCTTAGCATGAGTTTGTTTTGATTGTTGTTTGTAAGCAAGATTTGGAGCTCTAGTTCTAAATCTCACACCAGTGTCTAGCTCAACCTTCATTACATATTCAATCATGGCTCTCAATTCTCCCACCGATCTTCCCTTAAGCTCATGAGACCCATAGTTGTGACTTTGCAACCAGCAAGTCATGTTATATTTTGTCAGCTTCTTGGGGTCACAGTGACCTAAATCTTTTCTTATCTTTTCAATGGCCTTGAACTTTGAGAATGTTTCATAATTGCATACTGGCAGAATTAATCTAGTAGCATCAAATTCTTTTAGTACTTGAATCATTTCAGCCATGTTCATCTTCATGTCATATGGGAATCCATTGTTTATCAGATCCATGAACATTAAGGATTGGGCTCTTTCCTCAAAAATATCTTTGGTGGATAATAACTCTTCATCAGATCCTACTTCTTCATCATCCTTTTGAGACTCATATTTTGTTAGATCTATCCATTCAGCATCAGTTTCTTCTTCATCAGGTTCAGTGTGCTCAGTAGAGATGGTTCTTGCTTTCTTTGGGGTATCTCCAAGTTGTGTAACTTCTTCTATAATTTTTCTCAAATATTTTCTTTTCCTATGATATTTGATAGTTGGTTCCTTTGATTTGATCATGGAAAAAACAGCAGTTTCTTTGATGGGCTTTTGCAGGCTAACTCCTTCTTGTTCAGCCACTTTCTTCTTTAATCCTTCTATCTCCACATCTTTGGCTTTCAGCAGATCCAACTGCTCAGGGATAGTTTATAGAGCATTGTTGAGCTCAACTGTTGCTTTCTCCTTTTCTTGTTTTTCTTTCTCAAAAGATTCATAGGATTCAGTTGCAAACTGATCCATCCAGTCAATCACTTCATTGTTAGATTCAATCTCCTCTTGTAACGGCTTGATTGTAGCGTCTAGCTTTGAGATTGTCTCATCTTTCTCAATTATCTCCCTTTTCATTTTTCTCAACTTTTCCAACTTTTTATTGCCTTTGATAATGAGATTGTTGTATTTGGCCACCAGATAACTTTTGCTCACATCTATCTCTTCATCTCACAAATCATTTTCATCATGAGAAACTATGTTAATGTAGTTACTCTCATCTGGTTGTTCGACTGCTTCATCATTTTCCCCTTCTACATCTAAACAAAACTCTTCTGTAGCACCATCATTCATAGCATCATGCTCATCATCCTCATCAAGATTGACTGGTTCAGTGTGAGTTGGGCTTTCATCAGATGAGATTGGTTCAGTAGGTATGGGTAAGGAAGTTGGTTGTGTTGTTGGGTGTGATGGAGATTGTTGAAAGTCATCAAATGAGAACACTTCTTTTTCAGCAGAGTTCATTGATATTTGAGAAAATGAAAGAGATAGTGGTTGTGTGTGTTCACTTGCTGGTGAGATGATATGGACAGGTGGTGATAATGGTATGTTGGTAAAGGATGGTGGTGAAGGAGGATTGGGTTCTTGATGTTGTGGTTTAGGGGATTCAGCTGGTGGAGATTGTTGTTGTTATTGATTAGAAGATTTAGCTGATGATGTTTGTTGTTGTTGATCATCAATGTATAGAAGTTCTTGAGGAATGTGAGCATTCTCATTAACTACATGAGCAAACATCTCCATTTCTTCTCCTTGATATTGCCCAGTGATCTTGTTGAGCACTGATCTTCCTAGGTGAGCTTGAACAAGCACTTCACCTTCTCGTTCAATATTGGGCATTGCTTAATTAATAACCAGTTGAAGAAACCTTGGAAACATATACATCTTATTTTCCTTCTCCACCCTGATGCGGTCACATAAACATCCCAGAATGTACTTAGCATAATTGTACGTCCTTTCTTCAAATACACCAATGATTCCTGATGAGATGTGCCTTGAGAATCTATCCAAACCACACTTCTTGTTTGACATGCATTTCAAGTACGTATGACACAGGAATTTGTATGGCTTGCACAACCTCCCCTTCCTGATTTCACCATTTCGATAGTCACCGTCATTCCCCATTAAGTGAAATACCTTCTGAATGTATTCATAATGGTTCCTTCATCCACTCTTATCTCTTCATTCCTGATTGTAGAATAAATCACCCGATCATCATTTTCTTCCTCAATCCTGGCTGAGTTCCAAAAATCCATAATGTGCGATTGATAGATGACAGGATACGCAGATAAAGCATAGAACAATCTTAATCTTCTCAGATATCTGATAATATCCCTGCACCCATTGGCTACTGAATCCTCTGGATTAAGAAAAGCACAGACATTATGCGCTTTTGCGAATCGATTGGCCATTTTGATGTTGTTTGAGAGGTGATTTAGGTGAGGATTGTTGTGTGGAATGAAAATTTTGAATGTTTCGGTAAGAAAGGGGTTTATGGGTAAGAGTGTTTTTCTAGGTCTGCAAAAGTGTTCTGAAAAAGTGAATAGAAATGCCAACTGTCAATGTATCCTTTATACTCTCTCAGACAATTTAAAAACCTCTTATTTAATGTTGTGGGTCCCATATACCTCTTTTACCCATCCGTGGTTATCCACAGGTTTATTCTTTCGTAGATTATCTATAGAAGGCAAAACCTTCCCTTTTTGATTTGTTTTAATTTTATTCTTCCGCAGCACATCTACGGAAGACAAAATTTATGTTCTGTTAATTCTTCCAAAGGTAAAATTTTCTTCCAAAGCAAATGTTTGTTTTTCTTCCAAAATTAATTTGATAAAATTTTCTTCCGAAGCAAGTGTTTGTTTTTCTTCCGAAGTTAATTTTGATAAAATTTTCTTTCGAAGCAAATGTTTGTTTTTCTTCCGAAGTTAATTTTGATAAAAAATTTCTTCCGAAGCAAATGTTTTTGATGTATGATACTAACATATTGTTAAATCATTTGTTGTTTGCTGTTGGACCTTGTTAACTCTGCTTCATGGCAAATGTGCAAAATAGATATTTAGTTAAAAAACTTCAGATATCCTGCAGCCATGTTAGTGCTCAAGATCCATCTTTCTTCATTTAAAAATAAAACACATTAAACTCTGATTTTCATACTGATTAGTACTCCCCCTAAATTTATGATTAATGATGAACTTACGCATTTATCAAAAATTTATTAAAAGAATAGCATGAAAAGCAATTATCTGTCAAACTTATTAGTAAATAAAAGAACAAAAACAAAATCTTTTTGTATTTTTACTTATAAGCAGAAGCTTAAACTAATTTACAAGCATTTACATCATACAATGGGATCATACTATGACACTAAGCAACTTCCTGAACCAGTTTTGTTTGATGATAGAATACATAGATCTAGTGCTGATTGCAAGTATTATGATCCACATAAATTCAAGCAAGAGTGTAGTTTCAACTTGTCATGCTGTTTATCATGTTTTGGTACTGATTAAAGATAGACAAATATGGACTCCGCATTCAATTCACATTAGAGTTTGTCCTCCGTTTGTGAGTCAATTTATCACTTTTTCACACTTAAAACTATGTTCTTTAAGTTATAAGCTCTATGATTTCTTTGAAATCTTATTAATGCTGATATGATTTGTAAACTCTGAATTAATATACAGTTGATCATATTGGATTCTTTTAGAGCTGTTCCTTTTTGGAATCTTTTTGATCATCATCAACAGGACACCAGGTCTTTACTTACATAAAATAGAGGTGCCTGTGAACCCAGGTCTTTGTTTACACAAAACAAAGGGTCCATGATGTGCAAAGATAGAGGTTATAAAGTGTCACAACATAGTGTGCTTAGGTGAATAAGTTGATCACAGCAGGATAAGACTTACTTGCTTGTTCCTCAAAATGGAATTATCCACAATTTGTCACCTTGGCATTACGTTATGCATGAACTTGTAAAGATTTCACTCAAGCTGAACCTACTCACATATCAAGTCACATCTAATCAGTAGTTATTATGTTATAAAATTTAGGAAATTAAGCAAAGACATAGTGTACTATCATTTCCCATGACATGAACTGCTTATTCAAGAAAACATGAAACTAAGACAATATTTTTTGGAATTTTATATGTTTTATGAATGTTTTTGGCTTTTTCATATTAAGAAATTTAAGGACAGATCATGCTTTTCTTTGTGTTGATTATTTAATCTAAGTTGATCATGCCTAAGGACTTAATTAAGAAATTAAATCTCACTGAGTCAAAGGCTTTAGTGAATAAATCAGCAAGCTGATTTGTTGTATCCACTTTAATCAATTTGATTAAACCTTTTTCTGAACAATCTCTCAAAAGATGATATCTGATTTCTATGTGTTTTGTTTTACTATGTTGCACTAGATTAGCAGTGATGAACATAGCAGCCGAGTTATCAATATGTATTAGTGTTTGAAGAAAGTTGTAACCATAATCAAGTAATTGATTTTGCAACCATAAAACTTGAGAGCAACCAGCTGAAGCAGCTATGTACTCAGCCTCATCTATGGATACTGATACATTTGTTTGATTTTTGCACTGCCAAGAAACAAGTCTTGGTCCTGTGAATTGGCATCCACCAGTTGTGGATTTTTTGTTGTTGTTACACACTCCAAAGTCACTATCAGAATATGAGTAGAGGTTGAATTCTCCTTCTTTGGGATACCAAAGTCCTAGAGCTGGCTTCCCTTTGAGGTATCTGAAGATCCTCTTCACTACATTCATATGTGACTCCTTGGGGTCTGATTGGTACCTAGCACAAACACACAGCAAATATTATGTCAGGTCTGCTGGCAGTTAAGTACATTAAAGATCCTATCATAGATCTATATAATCTTTGATCAACTGACTTCCCTTTAGGATCAGGTACAATCTTATCTATTGTTGATGCTGGTGTTTTGCATGAAGATGAATCAGCAAGGTTGTACTTCTTCAAGATTTGATTCACATACTTTTCCTGATTGATGAAAATGCCATCTGGTTTCTGATGAACTTGCAAACCAAGGAAAAATTTTAATTTTCCCAGGGAACTCATTTGAAACTCAGATTTTATCAAGCATTCAAACTCTTCACACAATCTCTTGTTTGTTGATCCAAAGATGATATCATCCATATAGGCTTGGACAACTAAGAGATCTTGATGATCATGTTTCAGGAAGAGAGTCTGATCAATTGTGCCCCTTTTGTAACCATGCTTGAGTAAGAAGGATGACAATGTTTCATACCATTTTCTTGGGGCCTGATGAAGACCATACAAAGCTTTGTCAAGCTTGTATATGGATAATCAGGATCTTCAAAGCCTAGTGGTTGGGTAACATAGACTTCTTCATCAATTTTACCATATAAGAAGGCACATTTTACATCCATCTGGTAAACTGTGAACTTCTTATGTGATGCATAGGCTAGAAAGACTCTAATGGCTTCAATCCTGGCAACAGGAGCAAAAACTTCATCATAGTCTATCCCTTCTTCTTGAGTATAGCCTTATGCTATCAACCTTGCTTTATTTCTCACAATGATACCTCTATCATCTAGTTTGTTCTTGAAAAGCCACCTTGTGCCAATTGGATATTGGCCTTCAGGAAGATCAACTAGATTCCAGACTTTTTGTTTTCTAAATTGCTAAAATTCTTCTTGCATTGCTTCAATCCAGCTGTTGTCTGTCAATGCTGCAGTTATGTTGGCTGGAACCACTTGTGAAAGAAAACAGGAGAACAGACAGATATTAGTAGCTCCCCCTTGACTTCTTGTGGTTCTTTTAGTAAGATCACCAACAATGTTTTCAATAGGATGATACTTATGAATTCTTGTTGTTGGTACTGATTCAACTGGAATGGATGATTCCAAGTTGGTAATGTTGGATGATGGAGATGGACCCAGCTGAGATGGAGAATCAACAAAGTGATTAAGGTCCTTATCATTTTGGCCTTCTGATGCTGAATGAACTCCATCTTCATGATTTTGTGTTTCCGTAGATGTAGTTACAACTTCCGTAGCAGCTATAGGAATAACTACGGATGTAGGAGTTTGTTCATCTGCAGATGTGAATGTTGTTGGAATGTTTTCTGATGAGTTTGGAACTTCAGTTGAAGGCAATGAAGCATCTCCGGAAGTAGATGGAACATCTACGCATGTGTAAGGAACTTCTATGGATGCATTGTTGACTTCTGCTGAAGTTGAAATTCCATGTCCATCAGTGTTTTCATTGCTTGTTTAAGATGAAGGGCCTGTATCAGTAACATTTGAAGTATGTGTGTGGGGTAATCTTGGAGGATCAGCTGATAATGACACTTAGCTCAAACTTGGAGGTACATAAGGATAACATGTATCCGCAGGACCTGCAACATTCAAATAACCAGAGTTAAATGAATTTGTTAATGCATCTATATCAAACAACCAAGATTAACCTTTTACAAATTTTGGAAATAAGGATTCATCAAAAGATACATTAGGTGTTTCCTTTACAATATTATGATGAGGAATGTATACTCTATATGATTTAGATGTTGATGAGTAACCAACAAAGAAACCATCATAAGCTTTTTCATCAAACTTTCCTAATTGATCTTTGGTGTTTAAAATTGACACATGACACCCAAAAGCTCTAAGATAGCCTATAAAAGGTTTTCTTTTAAACAAAAGTTCATAAGGTGTTTTATTATGTTCTTTGACAATTAAAGTTCTGTTTTGAACATTGCATGCTGCGTTCACTTGTAAGACCCCATTCCCGGAGACCTCACAGTTGGACAATCACAACATTTTTCATATAAAATAAATACATTTCATAAAAACATCACAGTGGATTAAGTTTTCAAAAACCATTCATGCATTAATATTTGATGTTGCTAAATAATACATCATTGTGTTTTAAAAGTTACAAAAAGAATCATTCACTTGTATTACAAAACAACAATATCATTAAGCACGAATGGATGCCAGTCTTTGCCCGCCAAGTAGCCTCAGCCGCGTGCCATCCCCATCAACAAGTTACCTGCCAACTGAAAATGCATAAAAGTCAGCGTTACTGAGTGAGTTCTAGTTTTAAAATTAAAGTCCCTTGTATATATATGAAAATATCATTTTTCTTAAAATACTTCCTTTTTATAAAATCCATTACTTCTGTTCGTGTTCACGGATCATACATACAACAAGATAATATTCATTATTATCTTTCATCATTCTTCTCATTCATTTCATACTTTCATCATTATCTTTCACTTTCTTCCGAACCAATGTGCAATACCCCAAACATTGTGCACAAAGCTGGTACTGGGCCTAGGGCCTATAAATAGACCCCGAACATTGTGCACGATGCTGACTCCAGTACCTGGGGCAACCAACAAGGGTCCCGTCAATCTCTAGGATTGACCCTGTGTGCATCCTTCGGGTTAGCTAAACCGCACACAGTTGAGCTGACAACCCAATGGCTGTGAACCTCCTTTCATTTGCTTGCAAGACTTTCATTCATTCATTATGTTCCACTTTTCATTATCATTAATCTTTCGCTACTTTTATGATAATACTTTACATATACGAGCATAAACACACCACGTAAAGTCACGTAATAATACGAAATATGGAACATAAAAACAGGCCACAAACATACATAACACCAACAAACATAACCACCAAAACATCCTAGGGCTTAGTCTTAAAATTTCTATTTTCCAAAATTTTAGAAAATTTTCTAAGGCATTAGGCGCATGAGCACTATGTTGGGTGCATGAGTACTATGTAGGTGCATGACACTTGGGCGCATGGGAAAGATTTAGGCGCAAGAGCAGTGGGCGCATGAGGTACTGTTTGGGCGCAAGGCAACACTTAGGCTTATGGGCAAAATTTCTAGGCGCATGTGAACTATGTTATGCGCATGGGCACTATATTAGGTGCATAACCAGGTACTTAGGAGCATGGACAAAATTCCAGGCGCATGGGCACTATGTTGTAATTTCGAACTTACACTATTTTTCAGACCCAATTATCGTTTTAACATGTTCTTAACCCAAATCAAGCATTCCAAGCATCTAAAACAAGCATATAAACACGAAACACAACAAAACATACACAAACATACATTTACCCGTACAAACAGAGTATAAACATATGGTTAAAACATGCTGAAAAGAATAAAAAGTTAGTTACATGCATTTTCAGCCCCAAAACAAATATAAAACATAAAAACCGGGGATTTTGAACTTACCTATTGCAGCCTTCAAGCAAAACTCCACCAAACTTGAGGGCACAAAGAGTTCAAACACCTAAACACACCAAAACACAAAACCAAACACAAAAGAACACATAAGAATCGGTCCCGAAGCTGAAAACTCAGCTGAAACCGAACAAAACACACAAAAACTCACCTTCAAGCCGAATATTCTTCTTCTTCTCCCTAGAACCAATAGAAATTCTGCTTTTCTTCTCTCTAGCAGTCGAAACAGGTTGGTGAAGTAATGTAGCGGGCAGCCATACCCACTTTAAACATAAAATAATAATGTTTGTCCTTTTGTACACTTTAACCCTTCCACTTATGTAACTTCTCCTTTTGTCTTTATTCTTTTCTTAATAAATTTTCGGGTGTTACAAGTCCACCCCCTTATAGAGGTTTCATCCTCGAAACCTGTCACTCTTCGAACAGTCATGGGTAATGTTGTCTCATCTCCTCCTAAGGCTCCCACGTAGACTCAGATCCCTTCCTGTACCTCCACTGTACTCACACCAATGGAACCACTTTGTTTCGTAATCGTTTCTCCTTTCGGTCAATGATTGCCACTGGTTGCTCTACATAATTGAGCCGTTCATCCACTTCAATGTCCTCCAGTGGTACAATCATATCTTCATCAGCAAGGCATTTTTTCAGATGAGATACATGGAATATTGGATGAATTCCACTTAACTTATCAGGTAGCTCCAACCTATAGGCCACCTCTCCTACTCGAGCAATGATTTGGAAAGGTCCTATATATCTCGGACTCAGCTTACCCCTCTTTTTAAACCAAATGATCCCCTTCCAAGGTGAAACCTTTAGCATAACTTTATCACCCACCTTGAATTCAATCGGTCTACGCCTCTTGTTAGCATATGACATTTGCCTATCTTTTGCCGCCTTCATAAAGGCCTTGATCCTTTCCAGCTTTTCAGTCGTAGCCTCGATTACTTCAATGCCTACCAACTCCTTCCGTCCGATGTCACCCCAACATACGGGCGTTCTACACTTCCTACCATATAGCATCTCATATGGTGGCATGCCAATGCTGGCATGATAACTGTTGTTGTATGAGAATTCAGCTAACGTTAAGTGTTTGCCCTAGCTTCCTCCAAAATCAATGACGCAGGCTCGGAGCATATCCTCAAGCGTTTGTATAGTCCTCTCCGACTGACCATCTGTCTGAGGATGGTAAGCCGTACTGATATGCAACCTCGTACCCATTGCATCATGGAATCTCTTCTAAAACTTAGATGTAAACCGAGTGTCACGATCAGACACAATAGACACTGGTACACCGTAGCGGGTCACAATCTCGTTGATGAACAGATCTGCCAATCTTTCAGATGAATATGTCTCACGGATCGGTAGAAAGTGAGCACTCTTCGTCAAACGATCAACTATCACCCATATGGCATTGTATCCCCTTGTCATACGTGGTAACTTCGTGATGAAGTCCATGGTGATGTGCTCCCATTTCCACTCAGGTATATCCAAAGGTTGGATCTTCCCGTATGGCTTCTGATGCTCCGCCTTCACTTGCAAGCAAGTAAGGCACTTACTCACATACTTCGTCACATCAAGCTTCATACCCGGCCACCAGTAATCTTTATTCATATCATGATACATCTTGGTAGCACAGGGATGAATGGAGTATCAAGTCTTATGAGCTTCATCCATGATTTGCCCCTGTAGGTCTCCATAACGACGGATCCACATCCGCCCAAAGCAGGTTCTAACTCTAAGAGTATTCTCACCCAACTTTGTGACTAGACCTCTCATCCTTTCAGAGTTAAGGCGATCTTCTTTCAACGCCTCATCTTGGAACCCCTTGACCTGTGTCATCACATCGAAGGTCATCACCAACTGGTAAGCTTTCACCCGGATTGGCTCGTGTCTCTCTTTTCAGCTAAGGGCATCTGCCACTATGTTGGCCTTGCCCGGATGATAGTGGATCTTACAATCATAATCCTTGATCAATTCTAGCCACCACCTTTGCCTCATATTGAGGTCCTTCTGCTCAAAGAAGTATTTCAAGCTTTTATGGTCAGTGAAGATAGTACACTTCGTCCAGTACAAGCAGTGCCTTCAAATCCTCAACGCAAAGACCACAGCAGCTAGCTCTAAGTCATGAGTAGGGTAATTAGCCTCTTGAATTTTCAACTGTCGGGACACATAGGCTATTACTCTTCCCCTCTGCATTAGCACGTAACCCAATCTCGAATAAGAGGCATCCGAATAGACCACTAAGTCTTCGCTCCCTTTGGGCAATGTCAAGACAGGAGCTTGAGTCAATCTCGTCTTTAACTTCTTAAAAGCATTCCCCTATTCCAGACCCCATACGAACTTCAAGTCCTTGCAGGTCAACTTGGTCAATGGTGAGGCTATCTTGGAAATGTATTGGATGAACCTCATGTAGTAGACCACCAAACCTAAGAAACTGCGGATCTCGAATGGCGTCTTTGGAGACTTCCATTGCATCACCGCCTCAACCTTTGCCGGGTCTACCATGATCCCTTCAGAATTTACCACATGACCCAAAAACTGAACTTCACACAACCAGAAAGCACACTTGGAGAACTTAGCATACAGCTTTTGTCTTCTGAGTGTCTCCAATACTTTATGAATATGACCGGCATGTTCTTCTTCGCTCTTCAAATAAATCAGAATATCATCTATAAACACAATCACTGATTTATCCAACATCAGCCGGCACACCTGGTTCATCAAATCCATAAAGGCAGCTGGCGTGTTAGTTAGACCAAAGGACATAACGAGAAACTCGTAGTGTTCTTAATGTGTGCGAAAAGCTATTTTAGGGATATCTTGCTCCTTCACCTCCAATTGATGGTAGCCAGATCGAAGATCTATCCTCGAGAACCAGTTGGCACCTTGGAGCTGATCAAACAAATCATCTATTCTCGGTAGCGGATATCGGTTTTCTTCACCGTCAACTTGTTCAACTCACGGTAGTCAATGTACATCCTCATACTACCATCCTTCTTCTTTACAAACAAGACCGGAGCACCCCAGGGAGAGATACTCGGTCGAATGAAACCCGTGTCCATCAACTCTTGTAACTGAACCATCAGTTCCTTCATTTCCGATGGAGCCAATCGATACGTTGCTTTGGCAACAGGTTGAGCACCAGGTATCAAATCGATCTAAAACTCGATCTCGCGGTCTGGTGCCACTCCTGGTAAATCTTCTAGGAACACATCTGGAAAGTCACATACAACTGGTACGTCGGCCAACTATGGTACTGACGCATCCACATTCTTCACGTAAGCCAGGTAGGCACTACATCCCCGTTTCATGCACTTCTTGGCCACCACCATCTAAATCACCTTCGGAACCATAGCAACTCGGTCACCATAGACGTCCCGTCAGGTGCTGTTAGTCGAATCATCTTCTTGCGACACATAATATTTGCCTCATAGGCTGCTAACCAATCCATCCCTAGAACTACATAAAATCCACCTAGGGGCATCATAAATAGTTTAGCAGAGAACCTATGGCCTTCTAGTTCTATGTCATAATCCTCTATCAAATTAGAAATCCTGGTAGACTTACCAATGGCAGTTTCTACATCGAAGGGCTCATCAATGCTTCTACTACTAACGGGTAACTTAGAACAGAAAGCAGCAGAAATGAAACTCCAACTTGCACCAGAATCAAATAACACAGAGGCACAAGTTTGGTTTACTAGGAACATACCTGACACGACTTCAGGGTCCACTATAGCCTCCTCCCGGGTCATCGTGAATGCTCTAGCGCTTGCCCTCTGCCCTTCGTTCTCGGTCCCCTTCTTCGCCCCAGAACTTGTAGCCCTCGGCTTCTTGCAATCCCTGCTCATATGACCTTCTTCACCGCAGTTGTAGCACCTCCTCGCCTTACAATCCCTTGCCACATGCCCAGGCTTCCCACATTTGAAACAAACGTTCTGTACCCACTTGCATTCTCCCGTATGCTCCTTCCCGCACTTACCACACCGCTTCATCCCCGTACCTGCCGACACTACCCTCCGATCATCCTTTCTTGCCTTCTTGTTGTTCGGGGTGAAACCACCATGACCAAATCGTTTCCTGTCCCAGTTCCTGTCACCACCACTCTTCTTGCTCACCTCCACCACTGCTGCTTCTTCTCTCTCATCATATAGCCTCCCTGCCAGATCAACCACCGACCTAAACATACTCGGCTGGGTGGCGATCATGTGCCTACGGATATCTGCCGGCAAACCCTGTATGTACCTCTTGATCTTCCTCGACACCGGCGTTACCTGATCCGGCACCAGTCTTGCCATCTCATTAAACTTTGTCGTGTATTGCTGGTGTGTCATAGTTCCCGCCTCTAACTGCAAGAACTCCCTCTTTATCTTGTCAAGTTCTCTATGAGGACAGAACTCCTCGATCACCATCTTCTTCAGTTCGTTCCACCTCATCCTCCTGATAACCATGCTACCCTCGGCCTGGACAATATTGTCCCACCAACATAAAGTCGAGTCCATAAATGAATGGGTAGCAAACTTTACCTTCTGATCCTCCCTACATTCGCTGATCTCCAACACATCCTCCATCTCTCTCACCTAACGGTGAGCAGCAGTAGCGTTACCATTTCCATCAAAAGTTGGGGGCTTGCGTCTCTGGAATGCCCCGTAACTACACCCCTTCGCAGTCTCCTGCACTGCTTCCTCCTCCTCCTCCTCGTCACTGGAGACAACCATCTCAATATCTGGTTGCTCCATCTCCCTTGGACCTACTCCTTCGCCCCCTCACCTGGCAGTTCTTCTCTCCTCTTTCTCCTTCATCTCATCCTCCCTCATGGCTCTAATAACCTCAGTCACAACAGATGGCTGAATCGTCTGCATGACCTGATGAACTTCCTCCACAACCGCCTCCTTTACCGAGGCTCTCAAGTTAGCACTCTCATCACCGCCCTCCGGGTGATGAAGCTCGGGCCCTGCAGGAGCAGTCTTAACGGTCTTAGTCTTTGTCCTCGTGACATGTGGTCCAGTACCACGGCCACCCCATACTCCGCCTCAAGAAGTCTTTGATGATCTACCACCAGCCATCTTCTAAACACTATAAGATTCAAACACCAACATGGTTATTCAAGATAATAGCTCAGTTTATGTCAAGTATAGTCCCGAATTACAGTGGCCAGTTATGATTAGACACTTACTTTACTCTTCATCCCCCAAGCATTTCCTATCCAGACTATATCAGTATCCAAATCTACTAAGGGCATATAAATCAGATAGCACACGTACATAAAACCGGTTAATTTTTAAGAAAAATAAATCACCTGATGGCACGTAGCTATTTGGGCTGGCATCCCTCCATTCGGTCCCATTCTCAGTTTAAGTTTAGGTTTTTAAAATAATTTACCCATTTCTCTTAAACTTTGGCTCTGATACCAACTTGTAAGACCCCGTTCCCGGAGACCTCACAGTTGGACAATCACAGCATTTTTCATATAAAATAAATACATTTCATAAAAACATCGTAGCGGATTAAGTTATCAAAAACTATTCATGCATTAATATTTGATGTTGCTAAATAATACATCATTGTATTTTAAAAGATACAAAAAGAATCATTCACTTGTATTACAAAACAACAATATCATTAAGCACAAATGGATGCCAGTCTTTGCCCGCCAAGTAGCCTCACCCGCGTGCCATCCCTAGCAACAAGTTACCTGCCAACTGAAAATGCATAAAAGTCAGCGTTACTGAGTGAGTTCTAGTTTTAAAATTAAAGTCCCTTGTATATATATGAAAATATCATTTTTCTTAAAATACTTCCTTTTCATAAAATCCATTACTTTCGTACGTGTTCACGCATCATACATACAACAAGATAATAATCATTATTATCTTTCATCATTCTTCTCATTCATTTCATACTTTCATCATTATCTTTCACTTTCTTCCGAACCAATGTGCAATACCCTGAACATTGTGCACGAAGCTGACTCCAGTACCTGGGGCAAGCAACAATGGTCCCGTCAATCTCTAGGATTGACCCTATATGCATCCTTTGAGTTAGCTAAACCTCACTCAGTTGAGCTGACAACCTAATGGCTGTGAACCTCCTTTCATTTGCTTGCAAGACTTTCATTCATTCGTTATGTTCCACTTTTCATTATCATTAACTTTCACTTCTTTTATGATAATATTTTACATATACAAGCATAAACACACCACGTAAAGTCACGTAATAATAAGTAATATGGAGCATAAAAACAGGCCACAAACATACATAACACCAACAAACATAACCACCAAAACATCCCAGGGCTTAGTCTTAAAATTTCTATTTCCTAAAATTTCAAAAAATTTTGTAAGGCATTAGGCGCATGAGCACTATGTTGGGCGCATGAGTACTATGTAGGCGTACGGCACATGGGCGCATGGGAAAGACTTAGGCACAAGAGCAGTGGGTGCATGAGGTACTGTTTGGGCGTTTGGCAACACTTAGACATATGGGCAAAATATCTAGGCGCATGAGAACTATGTCAGGCGCATAGGCACTATATTAGGCGCATAACCAGGTACTTAGGCGCATGGACGAAATTCCAGGCGCATGGCACTATGTTGTAGTTTTGAACTTACACTATTTTTCAGACCCAATCATCGTTTTAACATGTTTTTAACCCAAACCTAGCATTCCAAGCATCTAAAGAAAGCATATAAACACGAAACACAACAAAACATACACAAACATACATTTGCCCGTACAAACAGAGTATAAACATACGGTTAAAACATGCTGAAAAGAATAAAAAGTTAGTTACATGCATTTTCAACCCTAAAACAAGTATAAAACATAAAAACCAGGGATTTAGAACTCACCTATTGCAGCCTTCAAGCAAAACTCCACCAAACTCGAGGGCACAAAGAGTTCAAATGCCTAAACACACCAAAACACAAAACGAAACACAAAAGAACACATAAGAATCGGTCTCGAAGCTGAAAACTCAGCTGAAACCGAACAAAACACACAAAAACTCACCTTCAAGCCGAATCTTCTTCTTCTTCCTCTAGAACCGATGGAAATTCTGCTTTTCTTCTCTCTAGCAGTCGAAACAGATTGGTGAAGCAGTGTAGCGGGTGGCCATGCCCACTTTAAATATAAAATAATAATGTTTGTCCTTTTGTACACTTTAGCCTATCTATTTATGCAACTTCTCCTTTTGTCTTTATTCTTTTCTTAATAAATTTTCTGGTGTTACATCACTACTTTTACCCAAAATGTGAAAAGCAGCTGTGAATCAGCTAGCATTGTTCTTTCTGCTTCAATTAGAGTTCTGTTTCTTCTTTCAGCAACTCTATTTTGTTATGGAGTTCCTGGTGCATTGAATTGTCTTGCTATGCCTTTGTTCCTGCAAAAGGAATCTAAAATATGATTAACAAATTCAGATCCATTATCACTTCTTAAGATTTTGATCTTTAAATCAAGTTGGCTTTCAATCTTAGTGATAAACTCCATTAATGTTTATGATATTTCACTTTTATGTTTCAAGAAAAAGACCCATGTGAATCTAGTGAAATCATCAACAATCACCAAATAGTATTGCCTTTTACCAATGCTCAAAACATTGGTTGGACCAAAAAGATCCATGTGTAGCATTTTGAGAGGTGTTATGTTTGTGTTGATTGTTTTGGACTTGTGTGACACCCTATGTTGTTTTCCTTTGTAACATGATGAATAATAATTTGAACAATAAAATTCTTTCTTGCGATGGCCAATGACTAAGTCATGTTTGACCAACTTATTCATGTTCTTCATGTTTAAATGAACCATCCTTCTATGCCATAGTTGAGCTTCATCTTTTGATGACTTAGAAATCAGGCAGGTTTCATTCCTTGTCATAGAGGTGTTGTTCATATCCAAAACATAAGTCTTTCCTTTTCTTAGTGCTTTAAGAATGATTCAATCTGCTGGGACTTGAAAACCTGACTTAAGAATGTAACAGAAAGAATTATCAAATAAAGTGGTATAATTTTGATCATAAATTTGAGAGACACTAAGTAAGTTGTATTGTAAATTTTCACAAAAATTAACTTCTCAAATTTGAGTACTCCATTTATTACCATTCTTTCACCAACAACTTTACCTCCCTTCTTATCCCCACCAAATGCCACATATGAAGCATTTTTATGTTTGAAATCATGGAGGAGTGAACAGTTTCATGTCATATGCCTGGAACAACCACTATCAACATACCACTTGTTGTCAGTCCTCCATGGATGTTCCTGCAAAAATAATGAAATCAATTAGAAAGTGGAGCCCAAGACTTAATGGTATTGGGCTTACCATTGTTATCTAGAATAGTTACTCTATCATGAATCAGCCTAGATGACTCAAGATTGTTTTTAGTCTCAATTGATTCATTATGTTTTGTTTGGGGTGAGGATGATTCTATTGAAGACAGACTTGAAGCACTTTGATCTTGATTCATAGTCACTTTCTTTGTCACTTCTTTCATGAGTATCTTTTTCTTCAAACTTAAAGATGACATTTTGTTAGAAAAAGTGTCAGCATCTTTTGTTTTTTACTGTGGTACATGATTACCCTGTTTAAAGTGATCAAAGAAGGCTTCATCTTCCTACAACACTACCTTCTTGTAAGGAGTCTTGCTTTGATAGTGTTGCTTCTCCTTCTTCTTCTTTGTTTGATCATCAGCAGATGTTGGCTTCTTGACCTTTGGCACCTTTTGTTTTGGTTGCTGCTTCTTTTGTTTTGAGACCTTTGATTCTTTATACTCAGAAGATTGTGAGTCTAAATCATCATTCTCAGATAATTGCTTCTTTGGCACTTTAGATTTGTTCTTCTTGTTGAAGTAGCATTCTTGAGTAGAATGGTTCTTCTTATTGCAAATAGCACAGTGCTTATTGAAGTAGATAATCAGAAGTCATATGATTGTTCATATTACATATGGAACAATAGCTACTGAAATAATAATCTTCTGTGTTGTGACTATCAGACTCCACTGTCTTCTTATGCTTCTTTTTCAATATTCTTTCAATCTTTGCAGCTGAAGTATCTTCTTGTTATTGCCCAGGATTCACATCTCTTTGTTGTTTCTTTACTTTCTTGATAGTTTGTGATTCAGCAAATGTTTTCTTCTTTCGTAGATCTTCTACGGATGACTGTTTTGATTCAGATGAATGCTTCTTCTGTAGATCTTCTATGAAAGTTGACTTTGGAGCAATTTTCCTTTGCTTTTCTACGAATGTGTGAGGACCAGTCTTCTTCTTGCTGACTGACTTTTGTGTTTTTTGTTGAGCTCCTGAATTCCTTCATTAAACTGACCAACTCTTATGTAGATGGTCTTCAACAAATTTCTTTGTTTTAGGGGATAAGGTAACTTGCTCTCCTTAAGAACTTAGGGAATTATAGGTTCAATTACCACATTCTTTCCCTTACCCAACCCAGCACATTCTTGTTCATTAGGCTCATCAACCTCATCCAGATCATCACAGTCATCAAAGTCAAATTCTGATTCATTTTGTTTTGAAAATTCTGATTCAGATGAATCAGTTTCACTGATTTTAGTATCTTCCCCATTTACCACTTCATTATTTTCAACTTTTGATTCAGTCAAAATGATTTGATAAACTGTTTGTTATTGACTCAAGTAGCGTGGTGTAATTATCATTTACTGGTGGTGCAACAGCATTAAATCCCAACCCATACCTGTTCTTTGATTCAATATGAGAGTTTAATAGTTTCTCATATTGCTGTGATGACAATTGGAACTTCTGAAGTTTCACTTCAGTAGATGCATGATCAGACATGGACTTGGTTAAAGAGGTGGTCAGATGCTCAACTTGTGCTTTCAGATTATAATTTTCAAACACAAGTTTATCTAAATCCGTTTGCAAGGAAGTGATTTTGACCTAATACAGTTTATGTTCTCTTAGATGAGAATTCATTTAAAATCATTGTTTCTTTGACTTTATCAGCTAATTGTTGAGCATGGACCCTGTATCTCTCTACCTCTTCAACACATGTTGGTGAACATAACCTGTCCCTTACCTCTCTGGCCATGGGTGGAATTTTATTTTCCAAGTTTGCCATCAGTGCTTGATTTTCCTTTTGCACTTCCTTCTCATACATGCTACAATCACAAGTTCCATCCTGCAAAATAATCAAACCAGTTTCTTTAGAGTTACTAGTACCTGTTGAAGAACCTGTGGCTGGTGGGGATGAGTTTGTTAGCTGAGGTTGCTTGAAGCTTCTCTGATTTGCTTGTCTTGTGTCTGTTGTTGATTGCTGATTGATGTTGCATTCCCTTGAGAAGTGTCCATACAAATTGCATTTGTAACACCTCACTTTTGATTTGTCAACACCAATCTTTGTTGTTCTTCCCGCAACTGATAGTCCTTTGTTCCTTCTCATGTACATCTTGGCCCTGTAAGCAATCATGGCCATTTGCCATTGTAGATCCATCTCTTCCACTTCATCAGGATGAAGTTCTTCCAGGTCTTGTTGACAGATATGAGTAGGAGTCAGAGTACTACCCAAGTAAGCTTTAAAGCTTGAACTAAATGCTACAAATGCTGCTTTCTGTTCTTTTGTTTCTAGAACCACAATGATTGGTTTAGATTTGCTGTTGCTTTTGTTGTTTGATGATCCCTTTGCTGCTGAACTTTTAGAATCATCAGCTTTCCCTTTTGCTTTCTTGCTTGAACTGCTTTGAAAGCTAGATTTAAAAGTCTTTGCTGCATAGAAACCAGCTTCTTCTTCATCATCACTTTCAGCACAAGAGCTTCCATCATCCTCATTGGAAATAAAAGCACTTCCAACACCCTTAGCTTCTTTGAATTGGTATGGTACTATTAATGCTTTAACACTCTTGTTCCTTGTTTTCTCATCCAACTCTAATTCTTCTACCTTGGCTACCAAAGTATCTAGTCCAATTGCCTTTAAATCAATGGTATTTTTGAACATAGACACAGTTTGTGTCCAACTTTCAGGCAAGGTATGTAACATCTTTTTGTTCAGTTCCTCATTACTGTACTTCAATTCAAGAATATTCATTTCAGTAACAAGTTGCATAAATTTATGGAGTTGTTGAGGGACGGATTCACCCTGAATATGATGGAATGTCTCATATTGTGAACACAGGGTATCCTTCCTGATGATTCTAATCTCATCACTTACCTCACACAAAGTGTGAAGAATTTTCCATAATGAGTTAGCTGTCTTGTATGCTTCACACCTGATCAGTAAGTCTTCTGGTAAAGCCATAGTAAGCATACTATAGGCCTTAATGTCGACTTTGAATTTCTTGGCATCATCAGGTGATAGATTTTTTAGACTTATGGGCTGATTGTTGTCTTTATAATTAGGTCCTACAGCAGGTGGAATGTAAGGACCTTCAGTAATAGACACCTGTAAGGCCCCGTTCCCGGGAACCCCACAGTTGGTCAATCACAATCTCATTTATATCAAAACATATTAAGATTTATTAAGTAATAAAATATAGCAGCGGAATAATTCATCAAAAACCATTTCATTCTTTAATAAATACATTTGCCAAGTTATACATCATCGTTTAAAAGATCACAAAATGTCACTTACTTGTATTACAAAACGACATCATTATTATTGCATGAGATGGATGCCAGTCTTGCCCGCCAAGTAGCTTCACCCTCGTGCCATCAGCAACAAGTTACAAGCCAACTGAAAATGCATAAAAAGTCAGCATTGCTGAGTGAGTTCTAGTTTTATATAATAAAATACTTACCTTTAGTAAAAACCTTTCCTTTACTTTCGTTCGTGATCATACAACATACATACATCTTGATAATATCATTATTACCTTTCAACATTCTTTTCATTCATTTCATACTTTCATCATTGTCTTTCACTTTCATCTAGACCAATGTCATATGCAATACCCCAAACATTGTGCACGAAGCTGGTACTGGGCCGAAGTCTATAAATAGACCCCTAACATTGTACATGAAGCTGACTCCAGTACCGAAGCAAGTGACAAGGGTCCCGTTTCGTACATATTGGTCAATCACAAGGATTGACCCCTGTGTGCATCCTCTTGGGTTAGCTAAACCGCACATAATTGAGCTAACAACCCCTCAATGAGTTATGAACCTCCTTTTAGTTGCTTGCAAGACTTTGCATTCTTTCATTAGGTTCAACTTTGTTAATAATGTCTTTTACTTTCATTATATAATACTTTACATACAAGAGCATTAACACACCACGTAAAGTCACATAATAATACTTAATAAGGAACATCAATAATAGGCCATAACATGCATAAAAAGAACAAACATAACCCACCAAAACATTCTAGAGCTTAATCATAAATTTCCATTTTTCCTAAAATTTCAGAAAAATTCTAAGGCAACTTAGGCTCATGAGCACTATGTGGGCGCCTAGGCACTATGCAGGCGCACGGATAGTTGGGCGCATGGGAACACTTGTGCGCATAGGGAAAAACTTAGGCGCATGGGAAAAACTTAGGCGCATGGGGTACTATGCAGGCGCATGAGCACTATGCAGGCGCATGAGTACTTGGGCGCATGAGAAACTTAGGTGCATGAGCAACACTTAGGCGTATGGGCAAAAAACTTAGGCGCATGGGAACTATGCAGGCGCATGAGTACTTGGGCGCATGGGAAACTTAGGCGCATGAGCAGACAGTTAGGCGTATGGGCAGTTAGGGCGCATGGGCACTATACCAGTTCTAACTTATGTAAAATTTTCAGTTCCCGATCATCATCCTTACATAATCCTAGCCCAAATCTAGCATAATAAGCTCATAAAATAATCATACAACCACATAATTCAATCAAACATTCACAAACACACATACCCACATAAACAGGGGAACACATATGGTTAACATACTGGAAATTACAAAAATAATAGTTTACATGCATTTCAGGCCCAAAACATGTTTAAAACAGAAAAACCGGGGATCTAGAACTCACCAACAGCAGCCTTCGAGTAAACCTCCTCCAAACTCGAGAGCACTTGGAGTTCAAACACCTAAACATACCAAAACCACCCAACCGAACGCAAAAAAAACAAATAAGACTCGGTCTACAAGCTAAAAACCCAGCTGAAACCAAACAAAACACACCAAATCTTGCCTTTTAGACGATCTTCTTTTTCTTCTCTCTAAAAACCGATGGAACTCTGCTTTTCTTTTTTTTTGCTGTTGAAGGCAGTTGGTGAGAGCAGGAAGAGTGGGCGGCCATGCCTACTTTTAAACATAATAATATTAAAGTTTGCCTCTTGCACAACTTTAACCCTTTAAATTGGGTTATTTCACCTTTCTTTCTTTATACTTCTCTTTTCTTTTATTTTTCTCTTCTTTTCTTCTTTTTAAAATACCCGGGTGTTACAAGTCTACCCCCTTATATAGGTTTCATCCCCGAAACCTGTCACTTCTCGAACAGTTGTGGATTATGCTGTCTCATCTCTTCCTCGGTCTCCCATGTAGACTAGGATCCCTTCCTGTGCCTCCACTGTACTTGCACCAGTGGAACCACTTTATTCCGTAATCTCTTCTCTTTTCTGTCAATGATGGCCACCGGTTGCTCTACATAATTGAGCCGTTCATCCACCTCAATATCCTCTAGTGGCACAATCATATCCTCGTTGGCTAAGCACTTTCTCAGATGAGATACATGGAATGTTGGATGAATCCCACTTAACTCATCGGGTAGCTCCAACCTATAGGCCACCTCTCCTACTCGAGCAACGATTCGGAAAGGTCATATATACCTCCGGCTCAGCTTACCCTGCTTTCTGAACCGAATGATCCCCTTCAAAGGTGAAACCTTCAGCATAACTCTATCACCCACCTTGAATTCAATCGGTCTACGCTTCTTGTCAGCATACGACTTTTGGCTATCTTTTGCCGCCTTCAAAAAGGCCTTGATCTTCTCCAACTTTTCAGTCGTAGCCTCGATCACTTCAACGTTCCCCAACTCCTTCTGTCCGATGTCTCCCCAACATACAAGCGTTCTACACTTTCTATCGTATAGCATCTCATATGGTGGCATACCAATGCTGGCATGATAACTGTTGTTGTATGAGAATTCGGCTAACGATAAGTGTTCATCCCAACTTCCTCCAAAATCGATCACGCATGCCCGTAGCATATCTTCCAGTGTCTGTATCGTCCTCTCCGACTGACCATCTGTCTGAGGATGGTACGCCGTACTGATATGTAGCCTCGTCCCCATCGCGTCGTGGAATCTCTTCCAAAACTTAGATGTAAACCAAGTGTCACGGTCTGACACTATAGACACCGATACACCATGGCGAGTCACAATCTCCTTAATGAACAGATCTACCTACCTCTCAGATGAATACGTCTCATGGATTGGCAAGAAATGAGCACTCTTTGTCAGACGGTCTACTATCACCCATATAACATCGTACCCCCTCGCCGTACATGGTAACTTTGTAATGAAGTCCATGGTGATGTGCTCCCATTTCCACTCGGGTATATCCAAAGGTTGGATCTTCCCGTATGTCTTTTGATGCTCAGCCTTCACTTGCAAGAAAGTAAGGCACTTGCTCACATACTCCGCTATATCGCGCTTCATACCCGACCACCAGTAATCTTTCTTCATATCATGATACATCTTCATAGCACAGGGATGAATAAAGTATCAAGTCTTATGAGGTTCATCCATGATTCACCCCGTTGGTCTCCATAACGAGGGATCCACATCAGCCAGAAGCGGGTTCTAACTCCAAGAGTGTTCTCACCCAACTCCGAGACTAGATCTCTCATCCTTTTAGAGTTAAGGCGCTCTTCTTTCAACGCCTCATCTTAGAACCCCTTGACCTGTGTCATCACATCGGAGGTCATCACCAACTTGTAAGCTTTCATCCGGATTGGCTCGGGTCTCTCCTTTCGGATAAGGGCACCCGCCACTACGTTGGCCTTGCCCGGATGGTAGTGGATCTCACAATCATAATCCTTGATCAACTCTAACCACGTCCTTTGCCTCATATTGAGATCCTTTTGCTCAAAGAAATACTTCAAGCATTTGTGGTGAGTGAAGATAGTACACTTCGTCCCGTATAAGTAGTGCCTCTAAATCTTCAATGCAAAGACCACTGCCGCTAGCTCTAAGTCATGAGTAGGGTAATTAGCCTCATGGATTTTCAACTATCGGGACGCATAGGCTATAACCCTTCCCCGTTGCATCAGCGCGCAACCCAATCCTGAATAAGAAGCATCTGAATAGACCACCAAGTCTTCATTCCCTTCGGGTAACGTCAAGACAGGAGCTTGAGTCAATTTTGTCTTTAACTCCTCAAAAGCATTCTCCTGTTCCAGACCTTATACAAGCTTCACCTCCTTGCGGGTCAGCTTGGTCAATGGTGAGACTATCTTAGAAAAGTCTTAAATGAATCTCCTGTAATAGCCCGCCAAACTAAAGAAATTGCAGATCTCGGATGGCGTCTTTGGAGTCTTCCATTCTATCACTGCCTCCACCTTTGCCGGGTCTACCATGATCCCTTCAGAATTTACCACATGACCCAAAAAATGAACCTCGTGCAACCAGAAAGCGCACTTGGAGAACTTAGCATACAGCTTCTCTCTTCTAAGTGTCTCTACTACCTCATGAATGTGACTGGCATGCTCTTCTTCACTCTTTGAATAAATCAGGATATCATCGATAAACACAATCACTGATTTATCGAATATCGGCCGACACACCCGGTTCATCAAATCCATAAAGGCAGCTGGCGCGTTAGTTAGACCAAAAGACATAACGAGAAACTCGTAGTGTCCATAACGCGTGCGAAAAGATGTTTTAGGTATATCCTGCTCCTTCACCTTCAGTGATGGTAACCAGATCGAAGATCTATCCTCGAGAACCAACTGGCACCTTGGAGCTGATCAAATAAGTCACCAATCCTTGGCGGATACTGGTTCTTCACCGTCAACTTGTTTAACTACCGGTAGTCGATGTACATCCTCATACTACCGTCCTTCTTTACAAACAAGACTAGAGCACCCCAGGGAGAGATACTCGGTGGAATGAACCCTTTGTCCAACAACTCTTGCAACTGAACCATCTGTTCCTTCATCTTGGACAGAGCCAATCGATACGGTGCCTTAGCAACAGGTTGAGCACCAGGTATCAAGTCTATCTAGAACTCGATCTCACGGTCCGGTGGCACACCTGGTAAATCTTCTAGGAACATGTCTGGAAAGTCACACACAACTGGTACGTCGGACAATTGTGGTACTAACGAATCCACATCCTTCACGTAAGCCAGGTAGGCACTACATCCACGTTTCATGCATTTCTCTGCCACCACCATCGAAATCACCTTTGGAACTGTAGTAACTCGATCACCGTAGATCGTCACCGCACTCCCATCAGGCGCAGTCAATCGGATCATCTTCTAGCGACACACAATATTTGCCTCATAGGCTGCTAACCAACCCATCCCTAGAACCATATCGAATCCTCCTAGCGGCATCACGAATAATTTAGCAGAGAACCTATGGCCTTCCAATTCTATGTCATAATTCTCTATCTGATTAGAAATCCTGGTAGACTTACCAATGGCAGTTTCTACATCAAAGGGCTCATCAATCTTTCTACTCCTAACAGGCAACTTAGCACAGAAGGCAGTAGAAATAAAACTCTTACTAGCATCAGAATCAAATAATACAGAGGTACAAGTTTGGTTTACTAGGAACGTACCTGACATGACATCGGGGTCCACCCTATCCTCCTTCTGGGTCATCGTGAATGCTATGGCTTTTGCTCCCTGTCCATCCTTCTCGGTCCCCTTCTTTGCCCCAGAACTCTTGGCCCTCGGCTTCCTGTAATCTCTACTCATATGCCCAGTCTCGCCATAATTGTAGCACCTTGTCACTCCATAATCCATTGCCCTATGACCAGGCTTCCCACACTTGAAGCAGAGATTTGATCCCCACTTGCATTCCCTTGCATGCTCCTTCCCACACCTGTTACACATCCTTGACCTAATACTTGTCGTCACCACCCTCCTGTCATCCATTATTGCCTTTTTTCTTTTGGGGGTGAAACCACCACTACCAAATCTTTTCCCTTTCCAATTTCTGTCACCATCACCTTTATTATTCACCTCTACCACTGCCACCTCTCTTTCATCATACAACCTCCCTACCAGATCAAACACCAACCTAAAAGTACTCGGCCTGGCGGCGATCATGTGTAAGGCCCCGTTCCCGGAGACCTCACAGTTGGTCAATCATATCATAAAACATTAAACAACACATATTTCATAAAATATTGCAGCGGAATTAAGTTAATAAAAACCATTCATTCTATTAATAATTACCGTTGTTAAGCAATACATCAATGTTTTCTTGAATTACAAAAGACCCTATTTCGTTGCATTACAAAACAACAATATCATTAAAGATGAATGGATGCCAGTCTTGCCCTGCCGAGTAGCTTCCCCCGCGTGCCATCCTCAGCAACAGTTACCTGTCAACTGAAAATGCATAAAAGTCAATGTTGCTGAGTGAGTTCCAGTTTTAGAACATTTAAAATACCTTGTAGGATTTATATATGAAAATATCATTTTTAATAAAATAGTTCCTTTACTTTCGCACGTGAGCATTCATCATACATACATCAAGGTATAGACTTAATTATCTTTCATTAACTCACGTATTAATTCATTTCGTACATTTTCATTATCTTTCACTTTCTTTCTGGATCCTGTCTCATGCAATACCCCCGACTCATGTCCAAAGACTGATACTGTGCCGGGGTACGCGACAAGGACCCCGTCTCTGTTTGCAACACCCCCGACTCATGTCCGAAAACCGACACAGTACCGGGGCGAGCATCACGACATCTTTCAGGTAGATCTCAAGGATCAGACCCCCTTCGAGTCAATCTCAATGATTGCACTCCATCCGAGTCTGTAACGACAACATGGTCGCGCACCTTATTTCATTGCTTGTAAGACTTTTCATACATTTCTTATGTTCCACTTCTTTATTAATCTTTCACTTTCTTTTCGATAATACTTTACGCATACGAATATAAACACACCATATAAAGTCACATTATACATAGTATAAAGTATCAACAACAGCCCACAACATGCATCACCGCAACAGACATGAACCAGCAAAACATTCCAGAACTTACCCGTTACATTCTACTTCCCAAGCTGCAGAAAAATCCTAAGTCCTTAGACAAATGCGGATGAACAGAGACTAATGCGGATGAATAGTAAGTAATGCGGATGAACAGTAACTAATGCGGATGAACAATAACTAATGCGGATTAACATTAACTAATGTGGATGAACAATAACTAATGCTGATGAAAGTCTTCAGATTATTCCAAGTGTCCAACTAAATGCTGGTAGAACAAATGCGAATGACTGAAACAAATGCGCATGAACACTATAGCAAATGCGCATGAATAAAAGAAATGCGGAAGAACACTTGGGCGCATGAGCAACTACAAATGCAGATGAACAAACAACAAATGCGCATGAGAAAAATACTTGAAGTGTATGTTCAGCTCTTAAATGCAGATGAACTAACCGACCTGCAAATGCACTTATGCAATTATTCAGTCCCCAATCCTCGATCTAACACATCCTTATCATGGATCTAACATGCTTAACATCTAGAGCAGGCATACAAGCACGAAAAAACCAACAATTCCTAACCAAACATGCTTATCCATCTGTTCGAAGCTTATACTCAACATCACAAGCATCAACAACACATAAACCACCATAAAGCACAAACACAAACACCCATATACATACGGTAAAGCATAAAACAGCTGCAAAACCTTTTAAACATGCATTTTCAGACCCAAAGAAGTTTAAAACACATAAAAACCGGGGTCTAGAACTCACCTAGTGCAGTAAACAAGCAAAACTCCTCCAAACTCATGTGCACAAGAGTTCAAACGCCTAAAACAAGCAAAAATAGACAACAAAGGACTTAAAACACATATAAATTGGTTTCATGGTCAAAACCCAACATAAACCGAGCCAACTATGCAAAAAAATACATACCAAGATCAAAAACAACCTCTTTCTCTCTCTAGACCGAGAGAACTTCGATTTCTTCTTCTTCTTCTTTGTGTCAGTTGAGCACAGTAGCAGAAGGAGTGATATGGGCGGTCGCCCATATAAAGTGCACTTTTGACTTTTGTGTACTTTTACACAAAACACCCCTCATCTTTGGCTTCTTTTTGCTTTCTTCTTGATACTTTCTTTTCTTTTATTTTGACAAGATTTCGGGTGTTACATCATGTGCCTGCGGATGTCTGCCGGCAAACCTTGAATATACCTCTTGATCTTCCTTGACACCGGCGTCATCTGATCTGGCACCAGCCTTGCCATCTCGTTGAACTTAGTCGTGTATTGCTGGTGTGTCATAGTTCTCGCCTCTAGCTATAGGAACTCTCTCTCAATCTTTTCAAGCTCCCTATAAGGACAAAATTCCTTAATCACCAACTTCTTCAGCTCACTCCACCCATCCTCCCAATCGCCCTACTACCCTCGGCCTGGACAATGTTGTCCCACCAGCATAAGGCCGGGTCCACAAATGAGTGGGTAGTAAACTTCACCTTCTGGTCCTCTCGACACTCACTGATATCAAGCACCGCCTCCATCTCCCTCACTCATCGGTGAGAAGCAGCAGCATTACCATTCCCATCAAAAGTTGGGGGCTTGCATCGCTGGAATGCCCCATAACTACACCCCTTGGCAGTTTCCTGCACCGCTTCCTCCTCCTCATCATCACTAGAGACAACCATCTCGGTCTCTGGTTGCTCCCCTTTACCTGAACCTCTCCCAACGGTCCTCCTCCTCTCCTCCTCTCCTCCTTCTCTTTCTTTTCATCCTGCCTCACAGCATGAATAACCTCGGTCACCACAGATGGCAGGATAGTCTGCATGACCTGATGAACCTCCTCCATAACTGCCTCTTTCACAGAGGCTCTCAAATTAGCACTCTCATCACCGCCTTCCTAGTGATAAAGCTCGGGCTCTGCAGGAGCCGTCCCAACAGCCTTAGCCTTGTTCCCGGTGACACGTAGCCTAGCACCACGACCACCCTGCACACCTCCTCGAGAAGCCTTTGAAGATTACCACCCGCCATCCTCTAAACACTATAAGATTCAAACACCAACACGGTCATTCAAGGTAATAGCTCAGATTATGTCAAGTATAGTAAGTCCCTAATTACAGTGGCCAGTTATGATTAGCCACTTACTTTACTCTTCATCCCCCAAGCATTGCCTATCCTAACTACATCAGTATCCAAATCTACTAAGAGCACATAAATCAGATAGCACGCGCACATAATACCGGTTAACCTTAAGAAAGTAAATTACCTGATGGCACGTAGCTACTTGGGCTGGCATCCCTCCATTCGATCCCATTCTCAGTTTAAGTTTAGGTTTTGAAAATATTTACCCATTTCTCTTAAACTTTGGCTCTGATACCAAGTTTTAAGGCTCCGTTCCCGGAAACCCCACAGTTGGTCAATCACAACCTCATTTATATCAATACATATTAAGATTTATTAAGTAATAAAATATTGCAGTGGAATAATTCATCAAAAACCATTTCATGCTTAAAAGATTACAATTAATACATCATTGTTTAAAAGATTACAAAATGTCACTTAGTTGTATTACAAAACAACATCATTATTATTGCATGAGATGGATGCTAGTCTTGCCCGCTAAGTAGCTTCACCCTCGTGCCATCCTCAGCAACAAGTTACCTGCCAACTAAAAATGCAGAAAAGTCAGCGTTTCTGAGTGAGTTCTAGTTTTATATAATAAAATACTTTACCTTTAGTAAAAACCTTTCCTTTACTTTCGTTCGTGATCACACAACATACATACATCTTGATAATATCATTATTATCTTTCAACATTGTTTTCATTCATTTCGTACTTTCATCAATATCTTTCACTTTCATCTAGACCAAAGTCATATGCTATACCCCAAACATTATGCACGAAGCAGGTACTTGGCCGAAGTCTATAAATAGACCCCTAACATTGTGCACGAAGCTGACTCCAGTACCGGGGCAAGCGATAAGGGTCCCGTTTCATACATATTGGTCAATCACAAGGATTGACCCCTGTGTGCATCCTCTTGGGTTAGCTAAACCACACACAACTGAGCTAACAACCCCTCAATGAGTTGTGAACCTCCTTTCAGTTGCTTGCAAGACTTTACATTCTCTCATTAGGTTCCACTTCGTTAATAATGTCTTTCACTTTCATTATATAATACTTTACGTACAAGAGGATTAACACATCACGTAAAGTCACGTAATAATACTTAATAAGGAACATCAATAACAGGCCATAACATGCATAAAAAGAACAAACATAACCCACTAAAACATTCCAGAGCTTAATCATAAATTTCCATTTTTCCTAAAATTTCAGAAAAATTCTAAGGCAACTTAGACGCATGAGCACTATGTGGGCGCCTGGGCATTATGCAGGCGCACAGACAGTTGGGCGCATGGGAACACTTGGGCGCATGGGGAAAAACTTAGGTGCATGGAAAAACTTAGGCGCATGGGTACTATGCAGGCGCATGAGCACTATACAGGTGCATGAGTACTTGGGTGCATGGGAAACTTTGGTGCATGAGCAACACTTAGGCGTATGGGCAAAAAACTTAGGTGCATGGGAACTATGCAGGCACATGAGTACTATGCAGGTGCATGAGTACTTGGGCGCATGGGCACTATACTAGTTCTAACTTATGCAAATTTTTTAGTTCCCGATCATCATCCTTACATAATCCTAGCCCAAATCTAGCATACTAAGCTCATAAAACAAGCATACAACCATATAATTTAGTCAAACATTCACAAACACACATACCCACATAAACAGGGGAACACATATGGTTAACATACTAGAAATTGCAAAAATAATAGTTTACATGCATTTCAGCCCCAAAACATGGTTAAAACAGAAAAACTGGGGACCTAGAACTCACCTACAACAGCCTTCGAGTAAAACTCCTCCAAACTAGAGAGCACATGGAGTTCAAACACCTAAACACACCAAAAACACCCAATCGAATGCAGAAAAACACATTAGACTCAGTCTACAAGCTGAAAACCCAGCTAAAACCAAACAAATCACACAAAATCTTACCATCTAGATGATCTTCTTCTTCTTCTCTCTAAAAACCGATGGAACTCTGCTTTTCTTCCTTTCTGCTGTCGAAGGCAGTTGGTGAGAGCAGGAAGAGTGGGCGGCCATGCCCACTTTCAAACATAATAATATTAAAGTTTGCCTCTTGCATAACTTTAACCTCTCAACTTGGGTTATTTCACCTTTCTTTCTTTATACTTCTCTTTTCTTTTTCTTTTTCTTTTCTTTTCTTCTTTTTAAAATATCGGGGTGTTACAACTCCCATAAATCAGAATCTGTATAGTTAACATGATTCCTGAATCTGCTTTTCCATGTTTTGAAATCAGATTTGTTATCCAGCTTTGGAGGTTGATAAGCTCCAACCACTGAATTGCTCATGTTGATTATAGCTGTTAATTATTCAAATTATCAATTAATCTAATATCCTATGACAGAGTAAAGACAATGCAAACACACTAACACGGCAATATCAAGTCACTGATAATATTGATATTAAATCAACTAAGACAAAAATTCCTCGGAATTAATGACTTCTGTTGTGAATGGACTAATTCATAACACACTCTTAATTAAATAAGAATTTGTGGTCAAAATCAATCAAATCACTCAATATATCTCAGTTAATTTGAAATTATGATGTTAGATGATGATGGTTTTGTTTAAAACAGCCTTGAGAAATCGAACAATAACACAAATCCATGAATCAAAAGCGATTCTAATGCAAATCGAAATTAATCGAGCAATGGAACAGTGAATAATGATCGATAAAGCAAGTTTTTGATGATTTGATGAAACAAACAACCAATTAAAATAATCAAACTGATAGATCAATTGATCTAGATCAATGAGCATGAAGCTCTGATACCACCTGTGAATCCAAGGATCGAATCAGGAATTATCAGTTTGATTGAACAAATAAAGATCGCGGAATTATCAATATTTGATTTTTAATTTAATTGTTTGGGAAATTGAAAGCAACAAACAAAATATAAAACAAATTGAAAGCAGAATAATATAATGCAACAAAAGATTTGTTTCAATTGTTTTTATTAAAACAAAACCAATTACAATTGCTATGATGCTCTGGTGATCTTGTGATCTCCAATGATGTTCTTGATGTTCTTGCTGTTTTGCTATTTTTCTTGAGTGATTGATTGATTGATTGATTTCGATACTAAGAATATGTCTCTTTATAGTTGTATCGATCTCCCTCAATAACCTAACAAACTCTCCTAAAAGTGTGGATCCATGCCTTATTTTTAGCAGCAGAGGGATTTATCAATGGAAATTATAACTTTCCTATTTTGATAAGTTACAGCTGTAACATTCCTAATGTGACATCCTAAGTTCTCTCACATAAAGTTAGTCTTTCGTAGATATTGACTTGATGACATCACTTCAGGCAGCTACTTGTTGATAATGCGTTGGTACTTGATGAGTGCTCATGCAAGTTGTTCTTCTGTAGGAAGTTGGTCTTCCGTAGGAGTTTGGTCTTTCGTAGGAGTTTGGTCCTTTATTCTTGAACTTCATCCTCAGGAGCAAATCTTCTTCCGCAACAGCTACAGGAACTTGACTTCAAAACTTGTTCTTTAGTAGATGTTGAGCTTCCACAGGAGATCTGCGGATGCACATCACTTGTTTAGATATGCTCCGGAGAACATCTACGGAAGAACAAAATTGTTCATCCGCATTTGTTCTAGTACTTTGCCAATTTTTCCAAATTGACCAAGTATGATGTTTTCCTGCAATCACATAAAATCAACACAAATAATATTTGGGTTAACATATATTTCATGCATTATACAATGATAAAGAATTACTGAAGTTCATTACAAGAAATGAATTCATCATCTAAACCTATACAAAAGATCTAGACCTAACAAAAGCTAAAACGATACACACATAATAGCCACCTAAAGTTATGCCATGAAGACCTGTAGGACCGAGGCAGGGAGGTCAATGCAAAAGTTTCACAATGTGTTTGGAGAGAGTGAGAACACTTAGCAGATCAAATAAGGAACCAGATTAAAGATAAAACGAAGAATACAAGTGAAAGATCTAATCAAGAATAATAATAATATGGTTTTCAAGAATGTTGTATATTGCCCACAAATGAAAGATCAAATGATAAGTACTCGGGGACACTTTATACTACATCCTACAACCAACCATACTTTGAAGGCCAACTGGAAACACTAATCTAGAAAAAAAGATCAATGAAGAGTTAAAAGACAGATTTCCTTTTGACTGATGACTATGACATGCCATAGCTCACATCCTAATATATTACAAAAAGGATAAAGCTACAAGAGTGAAAAGTTACAGACTCAAGACCTTAATCTACAATTTGACAAAAGTATGGACTTTTCACCAACTCATATAATTTGGCGAGTCTTCAGAGGTGGCAACGAAAAGTGGTTCCGCTTTTGTCAAAAGGTGATTTTGAAAAATCATGTCTTCTCTGTCTTCGGAAGAATCTTGGCTTAGCAAGACTTCATCATTGGCTTCAGAAGATTTGGTCTTTTGGCTTCGGAAGATTTGATACTTAGTGTAATTCATTGAGTTGTATCAAATCTTCCGAAGTAACTTCCTTGTACTTCACATGTGCATGCTGAGAGCTCTTTGGTTGCATCAGCCTCTAAGCGTAATTCTTACAAACTCCCCCCAGGCTGATGCTACCAAAACTGAAGGAGCACTTTGAATCTTGATCTTCATCTATTGATAGTCCTCATCCGAATCAAGACCATTCCTTTCATCATCAGTTGGTTAGGATTCCTCAAACTTTCAAAGCACTTCCTCATGTCATAGAGATCATGCATAAGAAGGTCAAGTATGTTTTTTCAAAAGTACACATCTTGATCCCCTTGATCACTAATTACATACCATCTGTCTGGGTTGGTGGCAAATGCCCATAGGATGGGTCTCTCTATAGCAAGAGGCTCTACAATGAGTGGACTTTGTTAAGCAGCCTCTTCTTATCACCCTTAGAATGTTCTAATCCATCCTGAGGTGCAGAGGTGGTTGACTTGGACTTCTTCTTCTTCTTCTTATACCTTTTGATGGCCATCCTCTTCCTCTTTCTATAGTTTAACTGAGAAGGAGGGCCTTGAGTACCAGATGGTTCTTGTTTTTCCTTCTTAGCTAGGTCCTTTTCCTTCACAAATTCAAAAGGAAAGGGACTAGGACCCTGCTGTGGGTCAGAAGATGAAGTTGGCTGAGATGCAGCACTAGGTCCAGGTTGTGTTGTCTCTTGTGGTTCAACCTTAACCTCAACTTAAGGTGCAGCATGACTTGATGGAGAATGCAAGTCAACTAGCTCACCCCTTTTGATCTTCTACCTAATCACCCTAATGTGCTCATCCTTTATGGATAGAGACATTGGACAAAGTCTCTAGAGAACCCATACAGCTTCAAGAAGCTCACCATCTTCAGTTTGTCTACAGACTTCTTCTGATAGGCTCGGATGGTGGCTCTTGACTTTGCAGCCTCTTCCCTCATCTTCCTCTTAGCAGCTTTTTGTTCTTTCAAACACTTGTTACTCAATTTGCTTGAGGTACTCAAATTCTATGTATGTTGGACTCAACAAGTGCATAAATTGATTAATGCTTTAAAGGACGATGCTTGCCATAAGCAAACATATAACAAACATAATGTGTTCTAACATCCAAACAATCATTTACTAACACATTAGCTTCATTAACAATCATAACATTCACTAATATTTGTTTAAATTTCTTTTTCAGAATTGTAGATAAAAGAAATGTTAACAAGTACCCGCAGCGGATGAAGTACTACAATGCGGATGAACAAAGCTCCAGTGCAGATGAAGACATCCCACAGCGGATGAAGGTCAACATGCAGCAGATGAAGATTTAAGTCTAAGTGTGTGCAGCGGATGAAGACATCCCACAACGGATGAACTACAGACAACGGATACAAGTCCACAGCGGAAGGTCATCCACAGCTGATGAACATTCCACAGCGGATGTTCATCCACAACAGATGAACATTCCACAGCAGATGTTCATCCACAGTGTATGAACATTTCATAGCAGACAACAATCAACACTTCATAGCAGACAGCATCCAATGCACAATGGATAAACAATCTTCTTCCACAGCGGATGACCAAAACATCCACAGCGGATGACCAATCATCACAGCGGATAGCTTGTAGACTTAGGATTATTTATGTAATTTTCATTTACATAAGGGTAGTTTAGTAATTGTATATAGCTATGTGTATAGGCTATAAATAGCATTCTACCCTAATCCTTTGTAAGCTTTTGAACAATCAATCAAACAAGCAGTTATTATTATTTTCGAGCATTCAATCACACACAATCACTCACACACGCTGATTTCATAGCATTTATCATGGGTTTCCGCACCATGGTTTATGTTTGTTGATTATTGAGAGATTTTAAAAAGATCCTTGGGGAAATCAACCTGTTCATGTTGAATATTGTTCTAATATGTTCATGTTCAACATGTGTTTAAGTTGATTTCATCAGGTGGTATCAGAGCCTTGGCTCAAATCATTCATTGATTTTCGATCCTCTTAATCAACAAGATGATTTCAGTGGTTCATTAGCTTCAAACCATACATTTATGAGCTGAAAATACATCACAACAACCTTCTTCTACTCTTAACATTCATCAAACGCTTAACAAACATGATTTCTTAATCTGTTTTTGTGCATTGTGAAGAAGTTTCTGTGGTTTTAAAGCTCTAAACATCATTCATACACTAGTTTTCATTGTGTTCATCATCAAACATTCTCTGAAAACCCATTAGAATACATGAGTATTCTCTGATATAACAATACACGGGTATTGTTCTATCTGTTTTCAACATTCAACAACAGTTTTTAACACAAAATATCATCTCATTACCTTAAAACCCTATTGGTTTTAAAGGGTTTTTGATAAAAAGTGTTCAAGTACTTTGTTTTGAATAGTTTGAATCGTTCAAATTGTTCAAAATCATCATATTCTTGTGAAAAACTCACTAACATCGGTTTTTGTTCTTCAATCAACAAACCGATTGTTGATTTTGTGAAGAACAGCATAGCCGCCACCAAAAACCCTAGAACAAACCCTAGGTTTTGATTTTGCAAAAACCTTCACAATCTACGGAGATTGTGTTGGTTCATCAGAAAATTCAAAGAAGATCCGAAATCTTCTTTTGAACTTTTTCAAAAAGTTACTTTTTGATCCAAAAAGTAATCTGTTAAAAACATTTTTTGTGTTTTTTTAGGTTTTGACCTTCTATTGACCGCATTAATTAGAAAGTTGACATTCTTTTCACAGAATATTCATTTCCTGTCATTGGATTTGAAAGTGACATATCATTGGATTTTAATTAATTAATTAATTTCCTTTATTTGGTAAATCTAATTAAAAAGGGTTTATCAACAACAAACAAATCCTAGAGACCTTAGGATTAAACAAAGTTAGCACCAAACTAAAATCAAACAAACAAATTTAACTTAAAACATTAAGTTAAAATTTTTAATCATGGCTGATGAAATTTCAGGAACAAACAGTGGTCTAAAACCACCCAGACTAAAGAACAAGTCAGACTTCAAACAATGGAAGATCATGTTCAGGAACTGGATAATTTTTCAAGACCCTGATTTATGGACTTCTATAACCAAGGGTCCTTTCATACCTGTGACTCTTGGACCAGATTACAACATACAGAAGCCAGTTAGCTTGAAAAACATAGTTGGTGATGACCTCAAGAGGGTCAAAACAGACATGAAGGCATACAGTATACTAGCAATGACATTGCCTTTTGAAATTTTGACTCGTGTTGAAAATTTCAAAATAGCTCATGAATTATGGAAAGTTCTTCACACAATGTGTGAAGGAAGTGAAGAAATACGGGAAATCAAGAAAGAGAAACTGAGAACCCAATATGAAACTTTCCATCACATCCAGGGAGAATCTATCCCACAACAGCTACATAGATATGTCCAGTTAGTAAATAAAATGATTGTATATGGACTGAAATATGAAGTTGTTGAAATCAACAAGAAGATGTTGCACACGCTGCCTGAAAGCTGGACTCAGTCAGTATCCTTAATGAAGGCAACATTGGATTTGGAAGCCCTATACCTTGACTCTCTGGTAGCCAAGGTAGAAGCTCTAGAAATGGATGAAAAATCCAGAAAAACAATCACATCAGACATGTAGAGGCTTACAAATTCAAAGAACCATAACAAACAGACAGTGCATTTCTGACAAGCATTGGAGAAGAAGAAGATGAAGAATTTTGGACTCCAGTGATACATCATTCTTCTCAGCACCTGAATCATCCAGCAACAAACATAAGTCTAAAAAGACTAGTGTGCATGCTTCACATGAAGCAACACCTCAGAGTAAACAACATCCACATACCTCTAGCTCAAACAAACAGCCAAAACCTCAAACCAACAACATACATAGACTTGAAAAGCCAATGGATGCTCTTACTATAATCCTGCAAAGTGAAGAGCAAAAGGCAGCTTATGCAGCCTTTTCTACAAGCTTTGAAACATTTTTAGGTGCAAGTCTAACACCATCATAGATAATTCAGCAAGATTTGGATGAACTTCCACCAGATGAAGAAATGGATCTTCAATGGTCCATGGCTACGATTGCATATAGATCTAAAAGGTTTCTGCAAAGAAATCAGGGATTGAACATGGACAAGAAAACCAGGATTGGTTTTGATAAGACAAAAGTGAGGTGCTACAATTGTCCACTTTATGGGCATTTCTCAAAAGAATGCCAGCAGCCAAGGGCTGACATAAACACACATCGGGCACAAACATCCAGTGGTTATCATTCTAACAGACAGGTGCCACCTCCAATCAGCATTCCAGCTGCACCAACCCCACCACAAATCACACTGTACAGTCCAAATCAACATTCAAAAACTTCTGCAATGATAATCAAACAAGATGGTGAATGTGACTGGAGCCTGTATGAGGCTGAAATTCCATCTCTAGATCATGCTCTTATGGCATATATTGAAGATAAAATATCAGACATCCCGAAAGAGGTAAAGGAGCACCTCTGCACACAGGCATGTATTGATGAGGTCAACAGATATAGAAAGCATGCAGACAAACTTTTGAAGAAAGTTATAGAAACAAACATTTTAAATGAAAGTTTAAAATCAGAACATAAACAATATGCAACCAAAATACTTTCATTACAAAATGACTTAGATAAACTAATATATGAGAAATTAACACTAGCAGCTTAAGTTGAGCACCTCTCTGCATCATTGACTGAATCAAAAGCATTGCATGCTAAAACTGAAGTAAAACTTCAGAAGTTTCAGGTAAGCAACAAGATGTTCAAAGAACTTCTTGCTCAACAAAGGGTATACAAAGACCTGTCAGGTTTAGGATATAACAAGGTCAGCCCACCTTACAATGACAATTATATTCCTTTACCTGACTCAATGACCAACAAACAGGATTGTTAGACCCAAAAAGTATCATACTGGCCAAGTTAAGAGGTGGTTGGAGGTTGTTCTGGTTGGATAACATCATTAACAGAAGACAACAGAAGATTACAGAAGATATTATTTACAGAAGACCAAGAAGACAAAAAAAGACTAAGTATAGACTACCCGCATTTGTTAATGCGGATAACTTGTGAACAAATGATGACAAGTGTTTGTTCACCCGCATTAACAAATGCGGATAAAGACAAGAAATGCTGAACAAGAAGTGTTCACCCGTATTTGTCCATGCGGATGAACTGAAGAAATGCTAACAAGAATTGTTCACCAGCATTAGTTTATGCGGATGAACAAAAGGAAATGCGGCCAAGACTTGTTCATACGCATAAACTGATGCGGGTGAGCAAACATGCTGATCAAATGCTGCTGACTTGTTCACCTACATAAACTAATGCGGATGAACTAAGTTAATGCGAAGTACAAGACAACTAATGCTGATGAAGACTTGTTCATTCGCATGAACTAATGCGGATGAACAACTTACAATGTTTTTACTTATTTTGTACTTAGACTAGATTCTCTTGTATAGATCAGGGTTATTTTAGTCTTTTGTACAGATTATGTGTATGCCTATAAATTGGGCTGCATACCCTAACTTTGTAAGCTTTTGGTCTTCAATAGTTATAACATCAATATTATACATCTGTGACTTCTGTGTTCATATACCGCATTCACTCAAACATTTATTTCAGGTTCATCTGTTTTGTAATATAGTGATTCCGCAACTATATTGCTGACTCAGTCTGCATATTCGATCCTAGGTTGAGTCACATCAACCGAGAATATCATTCTCAAACCCAGTCAATTGGTATCAGAGCCTCGGCTCTTGAATTCATCATAGAATCTTTTCAGATTTTGTGTGAAAATCGATTGAATTGTAGACTGAGTTGTTTATCAGCAAGATCTATACTTCTAATAAACATACACACTGAAATCGAACACAAAGAAGTGGTACCATACAGATCTGTCATTGACAAACCTTCACACTCACAAACAACAAAACATAGAACTCCTTCCGGCTAACAGATTTGAACTTAACAGATCTCGTAAAGACTATGAACAGAAAAGTTAGGGAACAACTCACTGCTCAAACTTAAAATCAACTTAAAACCTTACTCAACCAAGTTAAAATCAGTTTACCTAACATGGACTCTCACAATCTTTCTGAAATTGGGCATGCTTCTAAACCTCCTCTGCTTAAACACAAATCTGAGTTTAAGCAGTGGAAAATTTGATTTAGAAACTACATTACAGGTGTAGATCCTGACTACTGGATATCTATTTGTAAAGGTCCCTACATTCCACTGTCTCTAAATGCTGATCAAGCTGCTCAGTACAAAACTACAAGAATTCCTATTGAGGATCCCTATTTAACTCTTGATGATAAAGAATATAAGAAAATCAAGATTGATCTTAGAGCTTATTCCATCCTTACACAAGCACTAAAAATGGATGTTCTGAAAAGATTAGCAAAATATGGAACTGCTAAGGGGGTGTGGGATGCTCTACAGATCATGTGTGAAGGAAGTAGTGAAGTGACTGAAATTAACAAAGATAAGCTGATAAACCAATATGAAACTTTTCATCACACCAAAGGAGAGTCAATTTCAAGACAACTTCATAGATTTGTTTAACTTGTAAATGATCGTGAAACCATGGGGGTCAATTACAAAGAAAAAGGAAATGAATAAGAAAATGCTGCATAGTTTACCAGAAAGCTGGAAACAAAATGTTACTATGTTAAAGAATACCCTTGATTTGGAGAGTACAAGCTTGGATATCATGATTGCAAAAATTGAGGCTCTGGAGTTGGATAAAAGGAGTAGAAATCTCAGTGGACCACAAGTCATTGAGGCTTACAAATTTCCATCAGAAACTCATTCTGTTGAGAATGCATTTGTGATTGAAGAAGATGACTTTCTCTCAACTGGTGACCATTCAAAGACAACTGGATTCTGTGCTGCTCAACAACATAAACCCTCATCTTCTGCTCTGCCCTTAGCAACACCCTGCAGTATACCCAATGATCAAAGATCTGAAGAACAGAAAGCTACTTACAATGCCTTTGTTGCTAGCTTTGAAGCCTATCTTGGGGGGAGACTCACATCAGCACACTTGATTCAAGAGGATCTGGAAGAGATGGATCCTGATGATGTTGAAGAAATGGATTTACAATGGCAGATGGCCATGATTGCCATGAGAGCAAAGAAGTTCTTTCGTAAAGGGAAGAAACTGAGTCTTGATGAGAATACCAAGCTGGGGTATGACAAATCCAAGGTTAAGTGTTTTAACTGTGGAATGACTGGTCATTTCTCTCGAGAATGTAAATCTCCCAGGAGAAGCAACACCAACTTTCAAAGACCCTCACATGGCCAGCATTCATCTCAACACAATACCAACTTTCAATCAAGCAACACTCATCTACACCAGTAGCAGAATCAGCAACAGCCAATTCAGCAAAGACAACCTCTGCTGACTCATCAATCTCAAGGAAGTAATCAACAAACTTCCAATGCACTTGTCATCAGACAAGATGGAGTTTGTGATTGGAGCTTGTATGCTGAGGAAGTCCAACCACAGTTTCAGAATCATGCACTTATGGCACATATCAATGATGGACCAACTCCAATGCCATCTGAGGTAAAATCCAATCTATGTTCTAAAAAATGTGTTCTAGAATTACAGGGGTATAGGGAACACAATCATAAATTGGCTAATAAAATAAGAGAAGAAAAGGTGAAATCAGAGATGTTAAAACAAGAAATGAGAATCTATGAAGTTAAAATCAAATCTCTGTTGTCTGACATGGAAACACTCCATGGTGAAAAGTACACACTTATGGCTGAAAATAAGAGGTTAACTGAATTGTTGACCAAATCAAAAGCTGAGCAATCAGCTACTGAAATGAAACTTGAAAAGTTTCTGCTCTCATCTGTCAAGCTGCAAGAGTTACTTATGTCTCAAAAGGGGGCTAAAGATATGACTGGGATAGGCTACAAAACTTGTCCTCCTCCATATAATGATAACTACACTGTTATGCCTGAGTCACTTACTCAATCAGATACAAAAGAATCTAAAATTATTGAAACAAAATCAATGATTTCTCAAACAACAAATCCTCAAAACAAACCAGGTGTTTACATTGAAAATGATGAGGATAAAATTAGATTGGGTCATCCTATCAAAATCAAAGAGTGCTCATACAAACTTGTGGTTATCAAGAAACCAAAGAGCCCAGTCAAATCAATTGTGCCTTTTGTAAAATTTGTTCCTCAAAATATTAAAGTGAATCACACTGCTGAATGCTCAGTGAAACCAGCTGCTGAAAGCAGATCTGATTATGAGATCATATCTCCAAAAAATTCAAGCGAATCAGATAAGGTTTCATTGAAATTCAAGGATAAAACCAAAGTTCCCTTAGTCACCAAAGGAAAAACCACTTTTGTACAAAAATCTAAAATGGAATCTGATTCACCATCTTCATCAAATATCAGACAAGGAATTGGGTTTGATATTTTCAACAAAGAACAGGTAGAACAATTCAATAGGGAAATAAGGCAATACAGAAAGAAGCAACATCAGTCCATAAAAACAAAGCAAGTCAGAATTGTGAAACAATCTGTTGGCACCCCAAAGACTGATATGACTTATGTTTCAAAATTAAAGGACAATCAAATGTATTGTGAATTCTGTGATATGACCAATCACAATACAGATGAGTGCTACTTTACTGAGTACTGCTCTATCTGTGACATGAACAATCACTCAACAAAAAACTGTCATTTTAACAAATATTGTTCATTATGTGATATGACCAATCACAATACAATTGATTGTTACTTTAATAAAAAAAGACTAAAAAGTTCACAAAACAAGCCCATTTCATTAGTTCCAACTGACAAGGTCAGACACAAAAGTCCAACAAACCTAAACAAATCACTGAAGTCTTATCAAAAATATAAAATTAAAGTGATTTCTGACAAGCAAAAATCTGTTCAACCTTTTCACAAAAATCACAAGGAAAGATTTGTATACTCTTCTGACACTTCAGATGAAATTGATGAAATCAAACTTCAAAGAAGTAATAGAAAAGGGCTGAAATCATCCTCCTCTAAAACTCAAACAAGAGGAAAATACCAAAAGGTAATAGTGATTGATGCAAAGGGACGACCCAAGACCATTATGGCTTGGGTTCCTCATTCTAACTAGTTCTTTTTGTGCTTGTAGGGTCATTCATACAGGTCCAATAGCTTATGGTACGTGGACAGTGGATGCTCCCGACACGTGACTGGAGACAGTTCCCTCCTTCATGACTTCAAGCATATTCAAGGAACTACTATAGCATTTGGAGGAGATTCACAAGGTGGTAGAATTATAAGAGAAGGTTCTATGACAAATGGACTGCTGAGGTTTGATAAAGTGAACAACTGCGAGCAACTGAACTTCAATCTGCTCAGCGTGTCTCAGATTTGTGACAAGAAATATTCCACTCACTTCACTGACTCTCATTGCTACATTCTGAAACCTGGATTCTACATTCCTGAAGAATGGGTTGTCTTGAAGACACCAAGGAAGAATAATACATATGTCTTGAACCTTAATTCTGCTCATCCGGCTGAAGAGACATGTCTTTTGTCTAAAGCATCTGTTGATGAGTCACAACTTTGGCATAGACGTTTAGGACACACAAACTTTAAAAACATGAACAGAGTGGTCAAAGGAAACCATGTAATTGGTTTGCCTCAAAAAGAATTTCATTTTGTTGATCACTGTACTGCATATCTTAAAGGAAAACAACATAAATCCTCACATAAGCCAAAGCTTGTGAACACAAACAATTCTCCTTTGAAGTTACTTCATATGGATCTCTTCGATCCAACTCATGTCATGAGTATTGGAAAGAAGCACTATTGTTTGGTGATCACAGATGACTTTACACGATTTACATGGGTCTTTTTTTTTACTTCATAAAAACGAGGCGTCCCAAATAATAAAAGATTTTATCACAAAAATAGAAAATCAACTTGATTGAAAAGTAAAATCAATCAGAAGTGATAACAGGACAGAATTCAAAAATGAGGATCTTAGTTCATTTTGCACACACAAAGGCATTGTTCATCAATTCAGTGTAGCTCGGACTCCACAACAAAATGGAGTGGCTGAAAAGAGGAATAGAACACTAATTGAAGCAGCTTGAACAATGCTGGCAGATGCAAAACTGCCCATTACATTTTGGGCAGAAGCTGTCAACACTTCATGTTTTGTGCAAAATCAAACTCTGATAATTAAAGAACAAAATAAAACTCCTTATGAACTTCTTTTTCACAGAAAACCTTTTATTGGATTTTTGAAGTCATTTGGATGTCCGGTCTCAATATTGAACACAAGAGACCATTTAGGAAAGTTTGCTCCTAAGTCTGATGAGGGATTCTTTGTGGGATATTCCTCTTTTTTCAAAGGCTTTTTGGGTGTTTAATCCTAGATTAAACATCATTGATGAATCCACAAACATTCAATTCAATGAGCACTCTTTTCCCAAATCATCAATTGGTCCTGACTGGTTGTTTGATATTGACTCGTTTACAAGATCTTTTGATCAGTTTAACTTGTCAAATGCAGGATCCTCTAACTCAGTGGATAGAAGGACTGATTTTCCTATGATTCCACCTTCTTCTGATAATCAAGCTAATGAGGAAGTGCCTTTACAAGCTGATCCTGTGAGACTAGTTATTCAACATCAAAGTATTTCAACTGAGGTTGATCATAGCTTAATGCCTTCTCCTTCTGCTGAACCACCAACTGAAGTGAGAAATCCTGAACCAGCTTGTGCACCAGTTGAAAACAAAAGAAATTCAAATGATGAAAGTATCCAAAGTGCTGCCGAAGCTGAAGATGCTGATCCTTCTGATTCCTTTCATCATTCTCCCACATCACCTCCAAAAGATGCCTTTCACCAAGATGATCTGAATGTCTCCAATATTGATATGTCCATTGCTGGTGATTTGATTCCAATTACCAGGACACACAAGAATCATCCAGTGTCCAACATTATTGGTGATTTAGACAAGCGGGTGACACGAAGCAAGTCAAGTATTGCAAACATCTGTTTGTTTTCTTGTTTTCTGTGACAAACTGTACCCAAAAACATTAAAGAGGCTCTTCAAGACAATAGCTGGATTGAGGCAATGCAGGAAGAATTGCTACAATTCAAGAAAAAAGAAGTATGGCAACTGGTGGATCTTCTCGAAGGTCAATAATCGGCACCAGATGGCTATACAAAAACAAGACTGATGACAGAGGGATTGTCATCAGAAACAAAGTAAGGTTGGTAGCACAGGGCTATACACAAGAAGAAGGAATAGATTATGACGAGGTGTTTGCTCCTGTTGCCAGATTAGAAGCCATATGACTCTTTCTTGCGTACTCTGCATCCATGAAATTCACAGTTTATCAAATGGATGTAAAGTGTGCATTTTTGTATGGAAAGATCTCTGAAGAAGTCTATGTGAGTCAACCACCAGGCTTTGAGGATCTTGATTTCCCTCACAGGGTATATAAGCTTGACAAAGCCTTGTATGGCTTACATCAAGCCCCTCAGAAATGGTATGAGACTCTGTCATCCTTTCTTGTTGACCATGGTTATGAAAGAGGGAAGATTGACCAGACTTTATTCAGAAAGAGAAAAGGGAATGAGATGCTGCTTGTCCAGATTTATGTGGATGATATCATATTTGGCTCCACCAACAAACAACTCTACAAAGACTTTGAAGATCTTATGCATTCAAAGTTTCAGATGAGTGCTATGGGAGAACTCGCATTCTTCCTAGGTCTTCAAGTACAACAAACATCCAGTGGAATCTTCATCAACCAGTCAAAATATGTGGAATCTATGTTAAAGAAGTTTCACTTTGCAGACTGTCAGTCCATTAGAACTCCTGTTGATACAAAAGTGAAGATTGGTCCAGACACAGATGGCAAATCTGTGGATCAGACTCTTTATCGATCCCTGACTGGTTCACTCATGTATTTAACAGCCAGTAGACCTGACGTTATGTTTGGTGTTTATGTTTGTGCCAGATATCAGGCAGATCCTAAAGAATCTCACGTGAATGCAATCAAGAGGATATTCAAATATCTTAAGGGCAAACCTGCTCTTGGATTATGGTATCCTAAGGAAGAAGACTTCAATCTCTATGCATACACGGACAGTGACTTCGGGGGATGCAATTTCAATAGAAAGTCCACATCTGGCAGTTGTTAATTTCTTGGTCCCAGACTGGTGTCATGGCAGTGCAAGAAACACACAAATGTTTCTGTATCGACAGCTGAAGCTGAATACATTGCAGCATCAGCTTGCTGTTCTCAAGTTCTCTGGATTCAAAACTAGATGCTTGATTATGGTTATAATTTCTTGCAAACACCAATCCATATTGACAACACTGCTGCAGTCTTCATAACAAACAATCTTGTTCAGTACTCAAAAACAAAACATATTGAAATTAGATATCACTTTTTGAGAGACTGTGCTGAAAAAGGTTTAATCAAGCTGATTCAGGTTAACACAGACAATCAGCTAGCTGATTTGTTTACTAAAGCATTTGAACCAGATCGGTTTGAATTCTTAGTCCAATCAATCGGCATGATTAACCTTGAGTAAAATCTAAATTTACAAAAAAAAAAAATTCACAAAATTACAAAAAGAAATCAAATTTTGTTGACGTCCTTGGTTTGTACTTCTTTGGGAAATGATATAATTACAGTCGTTATATCATTCACTGTGCTTAATTCAATATCTTGAAAGACTGACATGACTTACCTGATATGTGGGTAGGCTCAACTTGGAACAGAAGATAAATGCTGTGATAAGCTAAAGATCACATTCAACTGTGAATGCATCATTTCAGAGCATGTAAGTATCTAACCTATCCAAGTGTATGTATGTGTAGTAACCTAAACACACCAGGTCATGATACCTTATGAATTTCATTCACATCAGTTTCTCCTTTGTTTTGCTGAGCAAAGACCTGGGGAAACAAGCACATAGTGCTGATGTCTAGATCCAAAAAGATTCCCAATGCAGAACACATCCAATATGGATGACAAATAAAACAGAATATAACAAAAAGAATCCCAAAGTGGATCACCTTCCAAAGTGAAGAGCAAAAAGAATCCCAATGAGGATCAAACAAAATAAGGATCAGGTAAAAGAATCCCTAAATGGATCCCCCTTACTAAAATGAATGAGGTTTCATAATTTAAATGTCCAGGTATTGAAAGTTGTGAAAAAGTTCTACCATACAGTACATGAGGATAGTTGATCTTGCTATGCTTATGAGTGTGAGGTTCATGTTGAATGTTTAATTAAATCAAAACATGATAAAATACACATGTATTACAATATTGACCAAGCATGAGTTTAATAGGACAAACATAACTTCAATCAATAAGTTCATGACAACTTGCACTTATGAAAGATAAGATTGATATGATCCCAAAATTTCAAACAATAGTACAAAATTTCTACATTTACAGATAAGCAAAACAATCAAAATTCTGAAATATTGTCCTTAAATTTTATAAATTTGTGTAAAGTTTTATCCCATATGGATATAAACTTTAGGGGGAGTAGTAAAATTTTAAAAGGAAATATTTACAAAAACATGAAATTTGCAAATGTAAAATAGGCAACATTGTTTAAAATCAAAATGGATGGTGTCTGTATGGAAATTATACCATAAACAGCTTCAGAAGATGCACATGGCCCAAAATCAGTTGGGAAACATGTATCACATCAAGGATACAAGCCAATCCAAGCAAGAATTGACAATCTCAGAATCTGCTAAATCTTCATAAAGCACCTATGATGCAGACTTATCTTCATAAAATCAGAAACAGCTATGCAAAACCAGTCAGAATCATCCACTGCAACTACATTAATTTTTGACAAGTTCAAAATTTAATGCGGGTAAGAGCATTGGTTAATGCGGGTGAAGGTAACCCTGTCATTTAGCCAATGCGGGTAGCTATTTTTGTACCAATAAAACTAATGCGGACAACAAAGTGTTCTTCTGCATTTGCTATAGTAAATGCGGACAGTCCAACTCATCAGCATATGTACAAAGTGTTCTTCCGTATTTGCTACAGTAAATGCGGACAGTTCAACTCATTTGGTCACTGAAAATGCTGACAAATCATTTGTTCTTGCGCATTTGCTACAGTGAATGCTGATAAGTTAACTTTGTTCACCCGCATTTGACGCAGTAAATGCGGACAAATCATTTGTTCTTGCGCATTTGCTACAGTGAATGCTGATAAGTTAACTTTGTTCACCCGCATTTGACACAGTAAATGCAGACAAGTCATTTGTTCTTGCGCATTTGATATAGTGAATGCTGATAAGTTAACTTTGTTCACCCGCATTTGCTACAGTAAATGTGGATGGGTAAACTTAGTTCATCCCCATTCGTTAACAGTAAATGCTGACAGTTTGTTCATCAGCATTTGCTACAGTGAATGCGCCCATTGGAATTCTTATTACCATATTTGCTACAGTAGTAAAATTTTCTGCACTTGTAAAATTTTGTGAAAATTATATAATGTATTATAAATACTCATTTAATGTGAGTCATTTATTACTTTTCAAATTTTTGAGTGAACTTTTATAGTGCGTCGAGTGCCAGAAAATATTCTTCTTCAAACGTTCAAATCTTCCCTAATCAAGCATCATTGTGTTCGAATCTAACATCAAAGCAACCAAATTGTCAGTTAAATCGAAGTATTGTCTACCACAAGGTGATTATCAGATTCTGAAAACTTCGTTTGTCGAACAAAATGTATTGAAATGGAACCCTAATTTTGAGAAATTGTTAAAATGCACTCAAGAGCAATGGATTTACATGAATGATAGAGTTCATTAAAACCAATTATCAGTGTAAACAACAAAGATTTTCTGTGTTTCTAAGAACACCTCAAACATCAATGAACAGGGGATACTGTCTCATAACAATGTTGAAATCAAAATAACAGTTTAAGATGTAAACTTGTTAAGACACAATCAACATCACTATAACTCAACAGAAAGAAACAAAAATTTTGAACTGGTCTTCATTCAAAATCAAAATTAGGTCAAACAACGTAATCTAACAGTAACAAGCATAATCAATATTTTGATCTAAAAAGTCAAAATTGAACAAATCAAACACAATTCATATCTGTATGAGATATATTGTCCACAACTCTCACTAATTCATTTATATTGTGTGTAGGTTACATATGACAAACCTGACTTGGAGTAAGCTCCAGAATGTCAGTGGCTTTCTTGACCCTGATGTCCCAAAAGCAGAAGGACTCAGAGACATGATAAGATTCATAACCACTACAAGAGTGGCACATGCTATAACTGTCAGACCTGTAATCTATGAGAATTACATCAGAACATTTTGGGGGAATGCTGAAGTTTTGGAAGATGATGGAGAAAAGGTCATCTCTGGAAGAATAATAGAAGATCATACTTTGATAATCTCTGAGCAAACTGTAAGACAATGTTTGCAGTTTGAAGATAACCCTAATTCCCTAATAGAATTTGATGAGGATGATATCATGTCCTTTTTTGCAAACATTGGATATGAACGTGGTTTTGAGGATAAACAGATAGTCAAAGGGTTGGTTGATTTACAATGGAGATTCCTCATTCATTATGTGCAACACTGCTTATCCAAAAGGAAGACTGGATGGAATGATATACCCTTGACTACATCATCACTTGTTTGTGCTCTATGCTCAAACAGACCATACAACTACTCATCATATGTATTTAATGGTATGGTTTATAATGTTCAAGAAGGAAGAAGAAACATGTTCCTTATGTACCCAAGATTTATTCAATGCTTAATAAATGAAGCCTTTCCTGATTTGGCATTAGAAGGTCCTATCCTTGATGTTCCTCATTACAATGCAAAGTATTACAAGTGCATTAAAAAAAGGGATCCAAGAAATTTTTATAGTGGTACTTTCTTTCCACTTTTTTCATGGATGCAACAACAAATTAATCCACAAGACGATGTTCCAGTGGATGAGGAACCAGAACAAGAAGAAGAACATGTTATACAAGAACAAGTACAAGATGAAGTTCCTACTGAGGAACCTGTTCATGAAGAGTCTGCTGCTCATGATGATGTTGCTAATGTTGCACAACAAAGAGATGATCAAACAGTTGAGAAACAACCCACTGTTGATGAGCATGCAGAATTAAATGAAGAAGCATTGAGGCCAATCTCACCACATGTTGACGTAGGTGGTGATCTTCACATTGAGCCTTCAATACATGATGCTGAGATTCATTCCCCTTTTAGGGTTGATCCCATTATATCCTCTCTATCTTCACCTATTCACATTCATGAAGAACCTTCCAACAGCCCCTCACATGAAGCTGCTGCTGTTTCTGATGGATCTGGTGAATCTACCAGTTCATCATCTGAATCATCTAGTGATGAGGAGGATAATCAACAATTTGTACCACTACCTAAGAGTCAAATGATCTCAAAGGAGGATCCCTCAGAAAGTTTTGATGAATCCGAGATAAACAGACCAGATGAGAAAGACAAGATGATATCTAATCTGATTCACAAAGTTGCTAAAATGGAAAAGACTCTGGATAGAAGGGCAGGAATCATAAATGATAGGATTCAGGAATTTGATGAAAAGGAGAAAGAACTGAATGAATTAAAAGCCAAATATGATGCTGATATGAGAACAAAAGATGAGGAGATCAAACAGTTAAAAGCCTCTTTAGAGATGTCAAGAGAAGAAATCAGTGGTCATGTGGACACTGTGGCTATCAAAACTATGGCTATGGAAGATCAAGAACACATGTTGGAGATGCAAACAGAAATTATTGCTGATCTGAACAAACAAAATGAGGCTTTGAAGAAAAGAATTGATGAATTGGAACTGATTGCTCAATTAAAGGCTGAATTTGAAAGAGAAGCAACAACAAATTAATCCACAAGATGATGTGGTACTTTCTTTCCACTTTTGTCATGGATGCAACAACAAATTAATCCACAAGATGATGTTCCAGTAGATGAGGAACCAGAACAAGAAGAAGAACATGTTATACAAGAACAAGTACAAGATGATGTTCCTACTGAGGAACCTGTTCATGAAGAGTCTGCTGCTCATGATGATGTTGCTGATGTTGCACAACAAAGAGATAATCAAACAGTTGAGGAACAGCCTACTGTTGATGAGCATGCAGAATTAAATGAAGAAGCATTGAGGCCAATGTCACCATATGTTGATGTAGGTGGTGATCTTCACATTGAGCCTTCAATACATGATGCTGAGATTCATTCCCTTTTTAGTGTAGATCCCATTATATCCTCTCCATCTTCACATTTTCACATTCATGAAGAACCTTCCAACAGCCCCTCACATGAAGCTGCTACAGTTTTTGATGGATCTGGTGAATCTACCAGTTCATCTTCTGAATCTAGTGATGAGGAGGATAATCAACAATTTACACCACTACCTGAGAGTCAAATGATATCAGAGGAGGATCCCTCAGAAAGTTTTGATGAATCCGAGATAAACAGACCAGATGAGAAAGACAAGATGATGTCTGATCTGATGCACAAAGTTGCTAAAATGGAAAAGGCTCTGGATAGAAGGGCAGGAATCATAAATGATAGGATTCAGGAATTTGATGAAAAGGAGAAAGAACTAAATGAATTAAAAGCCAAGTATGATGCTGATATGAGAACAAAAGATGAGGAGATCAAACAGTTAAAAGCCTCTTTAGAGATGTCAAGAGAAGAAATCAGTGGTTATATGGACACTGTGGCTATCCAAACTATGGCTATGGAAGATCAAGAACACATATTGGAGATGCCAACAGAAATTATTGCTGATTTGAACAAACAAAATGAGGCTTTGAAGAAAAGAATTGATGAATTGGAACTGATTGCTCAATTAAAGGCTGAATTTGAAAGAGAAGCAACAGAACATGAAGCTGAAGAAACAGATAAGGCAGTCCATTCACAACAGCAAGAAACCAGTGGTGTTAGGGATGATGATAGCTGGGAGATGGTAGTACATTCTGATCCATCTACTGAAAAAGAGGCTATGATGAAAGAACTAATAGATGACATGGACAGATTCTCTTCAAGTGAATTCATTATAGATGAGGAATTCTGGGATTATATCAAAAACACCAAATCCCCTTCTGAGTCTATAGTTGTAATTCCATCACAACCTGTGTCAATAGAAGAAGAACTGAGAATGCAGCTTGTTCCTGCTGTTGTATTGACTATTGAACAACAAAGTTTAATCAATAGACTTTGTGATGAATTTGAGAAAAGGAAACAGCTGAATTGAACAGACAAGAAGCTGAACAACAAAGAATCACTGCTGAGCTTAAGGCTGTTGAGGAAAAACAACATGCCAAAACTGATGTAGCTTCAACATCAGGACCAAGAGTGATCACATACACAAGAAAAAGGAAATACTTTACTGAAAAAGCAAAAGGAAAACTTCCTATGGTTGAGGAAGAACTGTTGGATCTTATATGCCCAAGACACATACAAGATTGATGTGGTTAGTACGTTATGATCCAAGTCGGGTCATACCCAATAACAAGCTAGGCAAACACCGATAAACATTTATTTGTTGATCATGATCAAGCAAATAAATTATGACACCAATTTAGAAAATGGGTTTTCTGAATTATTGCATTTGAGATAGAACAAATTATATGGATATTTTGTTCATGAGATATCATTTGTAATGTTATTTAAATAAGTTAAATAACATCAAATATAAGAGTGTTTAAGTTATAAAAATTAAAATTGGTTAATTATATAACTTAATTAATTATAAACAATGTATTAAAAAGGGAGTTTATCAAAATGGGGGGAAACCCATTTTGAACCTATTTTCGGCCGCTCCTTTGGGTTTTGCCTAGGGATTCCTTTTGTCTTGTTTTATGCAAGATTTTACTTGTTAAAGGAAGACTAAAACACACTCTCTCTCTCACACATGCAAAGAACTCTTTCTTCTCCATCTTGCTCTTCACAATCCACGGATCTAGAAGCTTGAAAAAGAAGACTTTGGGTGTTAACTTCCTAACAAGTTTGGTGCTTTGCAAGAGTTTGTGGGTATACAAGCTTGAGGTCTTCTCTTTTGAAGACTAGACATTCAAGAAACATCATCTTCCTCCTCTTATCCGTATCCAACTTGCTTGTTCAAGAAAGGTAGTATTCATGTACATCCTATGGTTGGTTTTGATAGCATTTCTTTTCACATATATATGATCCTTGTTCTTGGGTTTGTTTTCTTGAACATATAAATGTTTATTTTCAGAATATAACACAAGTTTTAAACCCCTTATATCCGCTGCGTTTTGTTGTTTAAATGGTTAAACATCCTTGTTAAAACTTGTAAAAACCCAACAATGGCATCTAGAGCCGGTTATGTGGAAAACTTGCTTCAAAAGTCCAAGAAAAGTTAGTTTTGTTGGACTTTTTCAACCCATTAGGGGCTGTTTTGATATGGATAAATGAATCCCTTATCTTTCAAAGTTTTATCTTACATGCTTTAGAATAAACCTTGAAAGATTAACATCAAGTGGTTGATTGTTTTGTTTGGACTAAACCCTAAAGTTTGGGTTTATGTTGGCCGAAACTTTAAGGGTTAAAAAGGGAGTTCATGGTTGTTCTTGGATGTTGTATTTGATACATATTTTGGTGCATAACATAGCCTTGACCTAATGTGTTTTGGATTTGGATGAATGTGATTGTCATGTTTAGTTTTATTCATTAAAGGGTTGTAATAATAATTTTGGTGTTTGTATCTTTTGGGTTGTAATTTATTTATTCATTGGTTATGTAATAAATAGATTAGGTGCATTTCTTTTATTAGAAAAATTGTATTAGGATATGATTTTGTAAAAGAAGATGCACAAGTTGGAGACTCAAGGGAAGATACAAAGGAAGAACTCAAAAGACATGGACACTTGAAGCATTTGGATGTGGATTCGAGTGGGAGTTCTTGGACACATTTTAATGTGTCATTATTAACCCTTAGGAAAGACCTAATGACAACACTTGTGATGGCAAACAAGTGTGGTCACCTTAGTGGCTATGGTTATGCACTTATGATTGAATGGTTGTGCTTGTTTGGTTGTTTTGTTTTATGTTGGTTGTTTGATATATGGATATGCATAACTAACAAATTTATAAACATAACAAGCTGAAAATAAATGGTTCTTAATCATTAAGTGGTTAATAAAAGGTTATTAAAAGGATTAATGATTTTAAATAAAAGGGGTTTTATTAAAAGAACCATAGGGTACCATGTATTTGAAAGCATGCAAATGCAAGGTACATAGAGTTTTCTAAACTAGAATTATGAAAACTTAAAATGTCTTTTGAAAACAAGTTTATCACCATCCTTTTACACAACACTTAAGTCACTTGAAAACTCTTAATGGGATAAAGGTCACCTAACCATTTTGAGGGAACTTGTGATTTAAGGTGGGAATACCATATTTGTGGGATAAAGATCACCTAACCACTTATATTGGTAAACTCACATGTGTGTGTAAGTAGGGTAACTTGATTTGCAAACCATGTTAAATGGATCACCTACAATATGGTTTACAAAAGGTGTTGATGGGATTAACATGCCGACTATACATATGATGTTTAAGTCGATCCCATACCTCTAGAAGTTGCAAAGGGTTGCAATTGTCAAACGTTGACTACCTTGTTAATTTAAATAATGGGATAAAGATCACCTAACCACTATTTAAATGTGACGTTGGATTCTAGAAGTATGACACATAAAAGAAATTTATAATTAAAAATGATAATATCATAAATACTAAAATTGAACCTTGTTAAATTTTGTAGATGGCCACCAACAACAATGAAATTAATGATATTCCATCCGCTCATAACCTATCACTAAGAACCATTCTCCAAAAGGAGCGTCTAAACCATAACAATTTCAGTGATTGGTTTTGAAACTTGAGAATTGTTCTCAAGCAAGAGAAACGGTCATATATCTTAGACGATCCAATTCCCGATGAACCCAATGAGGAAGATGAAGAGGCCTACATGAATTGGGTGAAATACACTGAGGACTCGGTCCAAGTGTCTTGCCTCATGTTGGCAAGTATGACTCCGGATCTCCAAAAGGAGTACGAACATCACGGAGCATACGACATGATAACCCAGTTGAAGGAAACGTTCCAACAACAAGCAAGGGTAGAGCGCTTTGAAACGGTTCGAGCACTCCATGCATGTCGTATGGATGATACCCAATCGGTCTCGTCTTATGTACTTAAGATGAAGAGCCACATAGACCGCCTCGAAAGGCTGAATTGTCCCGTCTCGAAAGAGTTGGCTACGGATTTGATCCTCAACTCTTTGTCAAAAAGGTTTGACAATTTTGTTATGAATTATAACATGAACGGTTGGGACAAGAACATAACTGAGCTTCACTCTATGCTCAAGACAGCCGAGGCGGCCATGGGTAAAAGGAGTTTACCCGTTCTCACCATCAATGAAGGTGGGAACAAGAAGAGGCCTCACCCCGCATCCAAGGCAAGTGTTGCCAAAGGTAAAGGGTACGTTGGGAGAAAGGGAAAGGGAGTGGTAAAAGTGCCACCACCAAAACCAGCGGAGAAGAAGCAAAAGGTTGCTTCGGATGACCCATGCTTTAAGTGTGGGGAGATAGGACATTGGGCAAGAAATTGTCCTGTCCATCTCAAAGAGTTGAAAGCAAAGAGGGATGCCGGGCAGACCTCAGGTACAATTTTCATGATTCATATTGATCTAAATATAATATCCTCTAACACATGGGTATTGGATACCGGATGTGGGACTCACATTTGCAATTTGTTGCAGGGGTTCAAAAGAAGTAAAAACTTCAACAAAGGGGATGTTAGCCTCTACATGGGGAATGGGGCAAAAGTTCAAGTTGAAGCCCGAGGGGACTACATCCTGAAGCTTCCAAATGGTTTGGAAGCAATTTTGAACAATGTTTTGTATGCTCCTAGTTTGACTAGGAACATTATTTCAGTTGCACAATTAAGACAATATGGTTATGTTTTGATGTTTATTGAAAATGAAATTCATGTTTCTTTAAATAACATCTTTTATTTTAAAGCTACTCCTATTAATGGTATTTATGAATTGGTTCATGAAAACACATTATATGATAGCTCGTTGTACCAAACCACCACCAAGAAGCTCAAATTAGATTTGAGTGACACCTATCTTTGGCATTGCCGTCTTGGTCATATAAACAAGAAGCGCATACAAACTCTTCAAAAGAATGGTCTTTTAAAAGCAAGTGAATATGATTCATTTGATGTATGTGAATCTTGTTTACAAGGCAAAATGACTAAGGCGCCTTTTAGTGGCAAAACCGAAAGGGCAAAAGATTTATTAGGTATCATACATTCGGATGTATGTGGTCCTTTTAAGCCAATGACTAGGTATAATGAAAGATACTTCATTACCTTTACCGACGACTATAGTAGGTATGGGTATGTGTACTTGTTAAGACACAAAGATGAAGCTTTTGAAATGTTCAAAACCTTCCAAAATGAAGTAGAAAATCAACTCAACAAATCAATAAAAATTCTTCGCACCGATAGAGGAGGTGAATACCTGAGTGATGCTTTTAGAGATCATCTTAGAAGTTGTGGGATTATCTCACAACTATCTCCACCTGGAACACCACAACACAATGGTGTGTCCGAAAGGAGAAATCGAACTCTATTAGATATGGTTCGATCTATGATGGCTGGAAGCTCATTGCCTCTATCATTTTGGGGCTTTGCTTTGCTCTCTGCGGCCCGTATTTTGAATATGGCCCCAACCAAGAAAGTGGAAAGGACACCTTTTGAAATATGGCATGGAAGGGTTCCATCTCTATCATATTTAAAGGTGTGGGGATGTGAGGCTTATGTAAAGACTCCCACCTCAAACAAGTTAGAAAGACGTTCCACTAAGTGTATTTTTATTGGATATCCTAGAGATTCTATGGGATATTATTTCTATGATCCATTGGAACAAAAGGAGTTTGTTGCCAAGAAGGGTGAGTTCTTGGAAGCCAAGTTCCTTATGGAAGGAGCTAGCAGTAGAACAGTGGATCTTGAGGAGGATCAAGAACCACAACCCGATACACGTTTGGTTGACACTAGCACTCAACATGAGGATGTTGAGAATGATCAAATGGTTGATCAATACACACAAAACGTTCGCAAATCTGGTAGAACTAGTAATCCACCTGAAAGATATGGATTTTTCATGGATGGGTGCTATGTGGTTGATTCCGATGAACCAATCACATACCATGATGCAGTGTCCAATTTGGATTGTGACAAATGGCTTGAAGCCATGAATGTTGAGATGCAATCCATGTATGACAACCAAGTGTGGGACTTGGTTGTACCACCTCTTAACTCCAAGGTAGTTGGAAGTAAGTGGGTTTTCAAGAAGAAAACCGATATGCATGGAAACTTGGATACTTATAAAGCTAGACTTGTAGCAAAAGGTTTCACTCAAACTCAAGGGGTTGATTATGATGAGACTTTTTCGCCTGTTGCAATGCTAAAGTCTATTAGGATATTATTTGCCATAGCTGCTCATTATGATTATGAGATTTGGCAAATGGATGTCAAAACCGCTTTTCTAAATGGATATCTTGAGGAAGATGTCTATATGGTTCAGCCTGAAGGTTTTGTCGACCCAAAACATCCTAACAAAGTATGCAAGTTAAAGAAATCAATCTATGGATTGAAGCAAGCGTCAAGAAGTTGGAATCACCATTTTGATGAAGAGGTAATTAAATTTGGGTTCATCAAAAATGCTGATGAGGCTTGTGTGTATAAAAAGGCTAGTGGGAGCATCATCACTTTCCTAGTATTGTATGTCGATGACATCCTACTATTTGGAAATGACATTCCAACCTTGGAAGGTATAAAAACCTGGCTTGGAAGCTGTTTTTCCATTAAGGATCTTGGTGAAGCCGCCTACATTTTGGGAATAAAGATCTATAGGGATAGATCAAGGCGGTTGATAGGTTTAAATCAAAGTGCATACATTGACAAGATCTTGAAAAGGTTCAAGATGGAGAACTCTAAAAAGGGTACGGTACCTATTCAAAGAGGAAATTGAGTACGACTCAATGTCCAAGCTCAAAGGATGAGCAAGATAAAATGAAGGGAATCCCGTATGCGTCTGCTATAGGATCCATCATGTATGCAATGATATGCACTAGGCCGGACGTGTCATGCGCCTTGAGCATGACAAGCCGATACCAGCAAAATCCTGGAAATAGTCATTGGATGGCTGTTAAGAACATACTTAAGTACCTAAGGAGGACTAAAGATATGTTCCTAATCTATGGATCTGGTGAGGAGGAACTCGTGGTAAAAGGTTACACGGATGCGAGTTTCCAAACTGATCGGGATGACTCACGATCACAATCGGGATACATTTTCATCCTAAATGGAGGAGCAGTCTCTTGGAAGAGCTCTAAACAAGATGTGGTGGCATTATCAACTACAGAGTCAGAATACATCGCCGCTTCATTAGCAGCTCAAGAAGCTGCATGGTTGAAGAAATTCATTGCCGATCTAGGGGTTGTCCCTTCCATTCAGGACCCCCTAGAAATTCTTTGTGATAATGAGGGTGCGATTGCTCAAATCAAGGAACCCGTGCACATCAAAAGACTAGGCACATTGAGCGGAGATTCAACTACATAAGGGATGAAGTTGAAAAGGGAAAAATATGTATTCGCAAAGTTCACACGGATCAAAACATTGCGGATCCACTCACGAAGCTTCTTGAAAAGGCAAAGCATGAGGGTCATACTTGTGCCATGGGACTTCGATATTCTAGTGACTGGATTTGATTTTGTGATCTTGTATTTGGATATTGGAACCTTTTATTACTTGAATGAATTATATGGTTATAATGTTTCAACTAATGTTCCAATTTTGCATGTTTAATCCATGAGTAAATCATTTACTCTAAACGTCCGTAGTCGTTCATACCTGTGGGAACAAGTATGAGGGTAAGACTATTATGAACTTGGATTGGTAGATATTCATTTGGATGAATATATAGCAAAGGGTTGCTGCCAAAGTTCATAGATATTTATGGGATATAAATATTGGACTGACCCGCATCTCAAATATTACTACATGGAATCTTCTTGATTGATCATAAGTAAATTTGAGTAAAGGCGAATATCATTTGGTATCCTCTGACCTGAGATACATATTGGGTCTTGATATTCACCGGGTATTATACTTTGACTTAGTTCTTCGCTGTTCTGAAACATGGCAGTACATAAGACTAAATTCAGGTATAGCACGAGGTGATTGTGAGAGACGTATGTAATCAAGATGGGATTTGTTCCTCTTATTCGTTGAGAGTAAGATGTCTAAGGCCTGCTAAAGTTAAGTCAATGGAGAATGATCATTCTGTGTCTCTAAGATTTAACATGACATCTGTGACAAAAGGATAGATGATTGATTCACCTAAAACATTTTCGAGTAAGATACTTGAAGGGGATGATGTTATTGAATGGCACTTAGTCATACGTATTAAGGGTAGTAAACCGTTGTTAGGCGGTATTTACTGCTTGCATCAATCTTCTATGAATCTTGTGCAAGTGGGAGATTGTTGGATCTTATATGCCCAAGACACATACAAGATTGATGTGGTTAGTACGTTATGATCCAAGTCGGGTCATACCCAATAACAAGCTAGGCAAACACCGATAAACATTTATTTGTTGATCATGATCAAGCAAATAAATTATGACACCAATTTAGAAAATGGGTTTTCTGAATTATTGCATTTGAGATAGAACAAATTATATGGATATTTTGTTCATGAGATATCATTTGTAATGTTATTTAAATAAGTTAAATAACATCAAATATAAAGTGTTTAAGTTATAAAAATTAAAATTGGTTTAATTATATAACTTAATTAGTTATAAACAATGTATTAAAAAGGGAGTTTATCAAAATGGGGGGAAACCCATTTTGAACCTATTTTCGGCCGCCCCTTTGGGTTTTGCCTAGGGATTCCTTTTGTCTTGTTTTATGCAAGATTTTACTTGTTAAAGGAAGACTAAAACACACTCTCTCTCTCACACATGCAAAGAACTCTTTCTTCTCCATCTTGCTCTTCACAATCCACGGATCTAGAAGCTTGAAAAAGAAGACTTTGGGTGTTAACTTCCTAACAAGTTTGGTGCTTTGCAAGAGTTTGTGGGTATACAAGCTTGAGGTCTTCTCTTTTGAAGACTAGACATTCAAGAAACATCATCTTCCTCCTCTTATCCGTATCCAACTTGCTTGTTCAAGAAAGGTAGTATTCATGTACATCCTATTGTTGGTTTTGATAGCATTTCTTTTCACATATATATGGTCCTTGTTCTTGGGTTTGTTTTCTTGAACATATAAATGTTTATTTTCAGAATATAACACAAGTTTTAAACCCCTTATATCCGCTGCGTTTTGTTGTTTAAATGGTTAAACATCCTTGTTAAAACTTGTAAAAACCCAACAAGAACAACCTAAGAAGAAAACTAAAGATGATCCTAGGATTTTGGCAGCAATTGCTGAATTTTTAGATGAACATGAACAAGCTGAGAAGGAGTTGCAGCATACTTTGGAAGTGATTATATTGGAAGAAGGAGAAACTAAAGATGAACAAACAAAGAAACATGATGACATGAGGAGTCCATCAATTATTGAGCCATCTGTTGAAAGTATGATAGAGAAGGCTAAGACTAATGATCTTATGATTTATGCCATGTTCCTGATCAACCCTGGATATGATGCTGATATAGTCTTTAGCATGACTTATGAAGGTATGGTAGAAGAAGTGAGAAAGATGGAGAAGCTTCTTAATCCAATATTTGTGACTGAATATGAAAAAGAAAAGGAAACTACTAAATCAATCACAATTATCTTTAAGACAGCAAAGAAGTATGACACTCAAACTGCATATCCTGATCCTTATAGTATGACAGATAAGGAAATGAAGGATTATATGTCTCAACAAGGATTTACAAAAAGAAAGCTGGGGAACATGAAGACTAATTCTCTTAGAGCTGCTATGTTAAAGATGATCAATGACAAGAAAGAAAGACTAAAAGCAATTGAAGAAGAAGTGATTGCCCAGAAGCCCAAAACAAGAAAATCAGCACAAGATGTGCAGTTGACAGTTAAGGATCAAGATGTTCTACCCCCTATACTTCATAAGAATCCAGAGTGGTTTATTGAGCCTTCTCAACTTAAACTTCAAGAGGGGCTGACTACTGCTGAAATAATAAGAGGGGTATCTACTCCCAGTGGCAAGACAGATGTAAAAATTATTTCCTGGAAGTATGATAGTAACTGGAATATGTTCATGGTGAAGAGGATATTAGGATTAGTCCAATTTTTCATAGAGTACATAGCCTTAGTCAATGCCTTGAAAGTTCATGATTTAAAAGAGTTGGCTGAGCTAGATTTGATTAATCCTGATGGAATGTATAGAGGATATGAATTTGAAGATATTCTAAAGATGTTTAAAAGATCAAAGAACTTCAAATCATTGAAAGCTATCTGCACCAAAAAAGACAAAACATTCAAGAACCCATTTGATCAAAGAAAGAAAAAAGAAGCTGAAGAGATTGTGTTTCCTGAACTACATGTTAAGCCAACAGAAAGTTTGAAGAGGAAAATGATTGTTGGTACTCATAAAACAAAGCCTATTTCAATTGTGTATTATGATGAAGACACCTTTGAGCTAGTAATTGAAAGAAAATAAGAAGGAAAGGAAGCCCCTGAAATAAGAATCTTCAGTGGGTATGAGGTTAGATTGCTAGATGAGTCTTACATTGATTACATCTTTACCAGACACTTCAGAGCTCTCAAAAACAAGGCTGTAGAAGATGATTTAGAGTTTATTTTGAAGTGTGTGAAGATATTGAAGCTGGCGTTTGATAGAATTAACAACAAGAGAGAACAAAGGAAGAAGAAAAGGCTACCTATGCAGATGGGCAACATAGTCAAATTGGAAGTCGATGCTGATGGTTCACTGGTGATTCATAGAGATGGGTTATCTTCTATTTCAGTTTGGGAACCCATCTCTTTGAAACAAATGCCCATTGCTGCTATTCATACAATGAGTGAGATGAAGATTCATGTGCTCAGTAGAGAAAAGATGAAGGAAGCTAGGGATTTTTCTAACATGATAAAGGCTATTTTCAATCCATCAATGGCACAACCAAAAACATTAGAAGAAGCTGCTGCAACTCTCCTCCCAACATCAGTCCAAAAGAAGACTACACAAGAAGACCGACCAGAATCATCACAACCACCACCACCATCACACTCTTGAGGAACCTAGGCAGTATAATCCTTAGGGGGAGTATGGTTCGACCCTCAAAGTATCATACTTGACAACTTAAGAGGTGGTTGGAGGTTGTTCCTGTTGGTAACATCATTAACAGAAGACAACATAAGATTACAGAAGACATTATTTACAGAAGACCAAGAAGACAGAAAAAGACTAAGTATAGACTACCCGCATTTGTTAATGCGGATAACTTGTGAACAAATGCTGACAAGTGTTTGTTCACCCGCATTAACAAATACGGACGAAGACAAGAAATGCTGAACAAGAAGTGTTCACCCGTATTTGTCCATGCGGATGAACTAAAGAAATGCTGACAAGAAGTGTTCACCCGCTTAGTTTATGCGGAAGAACAAAAGGAAATGCGGCCAAGACTTGTTCATCCGCATAAACTAATACGGGTGAGCAAACATGCTGATCAAATGATGCTGACTTGTTCACCCGCATAAACTAATGCGGATGAACTAAGTTAAGGCAAAGTACAAGACAACTAATGCTGATGAAGACTTGTTCATCTGCATGAACAAATGCGAATGAACAACTTATAATGTTTTTACTTATTTTGTACATAGACTAGATTCTCTTGTATAGATCAGGGTTATTTTAGACTTTTGTACAGATTATGTGTATGCCTATAAATTGGGTTGCATACCCTAACTTTGTAAGCTTTTGGTCTTCAACAGTTATAACATCAATATTATACATCTGTGACTTCTATGTTCATATACCGCATTCACTCAAACATTTATTTCAGGTTCATCTGTTCTGTAATATAGTGATTCCGCAACTATATTACTGACTCAGTCTGCATATTCAATCCTAGGTTGAGCCACATCAACCGAGAATATCATTCTCAAACCCAGTCAAGGATGAATCTCCTGACACTCATGAAAAGACAGATGATTCCAAACAATCATCATCATCATCATCAAAATCACCATTAACATCAAAATCACCTTTCATAAAATTTGTTAAAAGTTCAGTATCACCACAAATTAAATCAACTGACTTTTATCATGGAGAGAATAATGAATTTGATGAACAAACAACAAATGACGATGAAGATGATTTATTGGATGATGAGCCTACTCAGCCAATTACTGAAACTCAAAAGGTTTCAAGTGTGGCTGATACATCAAACAAACAATCAAAACAAATTAAAGGTTTTGATATCTGTTCTGGTGGAAGGAAAACTGTAACTTCCACTGTCTCTCCCAAACAGGTATATAAAAGGAAAGGCAAAGCCACATTTTAGCCAAAACAATAAACAGTAACTTTTGAAATTCCCTCAAAATCAAATTTTAAGACAAAAGTTACTAACAAACCAACAAAATCAGAGTTACCATATTGTAAGTGGTGTGATCAATACACACACTCCACTAAAAAATGCAAGTATGGTAATTACTGCAAGTACTATCATATGAATAATCACAGTACTGAAACATGCCATTTTCACAACTATTGTTCAATTATGAAAGAAATAACCACAGCATAGCAAATTGCTTTTTCAATACAAAAAATAAAAAACAAAACAAACAAGCTCAAGTTGAGAAATCAACTGAGAAACAAACAAGTGTTCAAATTAAAAACAAAAAAGGAGTTCCAAGACAAACTCCTCACCAAAAAGTTGTTTTAAAAGGTGAAAAAAACTTTTTATGACAACTTTAAACAACCAACAAGGAGACATAAGTCTCAAAACAGACAGTCACCAGACATTAACTCTTAAAGGAGAAGGGCTCAAAGTACTTCTCCTAACAGAGCTAAACACAACCAAAGGAACAATAGTGTACCTAGAGTTCCTAAACCATCAGACAGTGCCATATTAGAAGAAATTTGTTTTATAGGGAAAGACTGAAAACCCAAGACCATCATGGCTTGGGTTACACCAACTAACTAATTTCTTTTCTTTTGTAGGGACATCAAAGAAGGCCTGACAATATTTGGTATGTTGATAGTGGATGCTCCCGACATATGACTGGCAACTGTTCCCTCCTTCGGTATTTTAAGAGCAAACATGGTAAATGTATCCTTTGGAGGAGACAAGATAGGTGGGAAGATAACTGGAAAAGGAACAGTAACTAATGGGTTGATTAGATTTGAGAATGTCAACTACTGCTCCAATCTTCAGTTCAATCTTCTAAGCGTATCCCAAATATGCGACAAAGGATATGCACCTTATTTGACTCCAACAACTGCTACATCCTCAAGACGGGGTTTCAAATTCCAGAAGACTGTATCCTTTTGAAAACTCCCCGTCATAACAATACATACATTGTTGATATGAATACTATTTCAGCATCAACCCCTGAAACTTGTTTATTATCAAAAGCATCAAAAAATGTTTCCCAATTGTGGCACAGATGATTAGGACACTCTAACTTTAATAGAATGAACCAATTTGTAAAAGGTGATCTAGTAATAGGTTTACCACAAAAAGAATTCTTCTGTACAGACCACTGCATAGCATGTTTGAAAGGCAAACAACATAGAGTGTCCCATAAGTCAAAATTGGTAAACTCTAATAACACACCACTCAAATTGCTTCACATGGACCTATTTTGCCCAACAAACATCCTAAGCATAGGAAAGAAGCAATACTGTCTTGTTATAGTAGATGACTATACCAAATTCACATGGGTTTTCTTTCTACTACACAAGTCAGAAATAGCAGACATAATAAAATCTTTTATCACTAAGATTGAGAATCAATTAGATCTTAAAGTTAAATCTTTAAGAAGTGATAATGGTACTGAATTTAAGAATGACTACATTTCTTCTTTTTGTGCAGAAAAAGGAATTAGTCATCAATTCAGCGCAGCAAGAACTCCTCAGCAAAATGGAGTAGCTGAACGAAGAAACAAAACATTGACAGAAGCAGCCAGATCTATACTACATACAACAAAACATTAATCACCAAAGAACATTCCAAAATGCCTTATGAATTAATGTTTAAAAGAAAACCATTCATAGGATTTCTTAAGGCATTTGGATGTTCTGTATCAATATTAAACACCAGAGAACAATTATCCAAATTTGCTCCAAAAGTAGATGATGGATTCTTTGTTGGATACTCTGGAAGCTCAAGAGCTTATAGAGTATACAATCCAAGGCTAAATATAGTGTAAGAAACAACAGATGTTGTTTTTAATGAACATTCTTTCACTAGGAAAGTCATTGGATCAAGCTGGCTGTTTGATATTGATTCTTTAACTAAATCATTTGACACATATTATTTTGATGTTTCAGATACCAAGGATAACCATGAGTATCCAATGGTGCCACCAACAACCGTTGATGTTCCGTTGGCTGCTGATCCTCCAAGGATAACTAACAACACTCCTTCAAGTACAACAGTGTCAACTCCTCCAGAACAAACAAACACATCAAAAGGAACATCATCAAACACACCATCATCTTTATCTCCTATGACCACCCAACCACAACCCCACAACCTAACAAAACCACATCAACCAACCAATGCTAAAGAAGACGATGATTACCAATCATCACCAGACATACATCATGAAGATGAAATCTTAGATTTCTTTCATGATTCACCTCAAACATTCAATGAGATCCCTCAGCCAGATAAACAAACAATTCCTGATACTCTTGCTCAACCATCATCCCCTTCTCAAACAATCACCAATCTTGATCCAAAAATTCTTGTTGATCAGATTACAACAATAAGAGTTCACAAAGACCATCCCATAGAAAATATCATAGATGACCTCAATACCAGATTAACTCAAAGTTAATTTGATATAGCAAACAGGTCTCTATACTCCTGTTTCTTATCCCTAACTGTACCTAAAAACATCACTGAAGCACTCAAAGACAACAGTTGGATAGAAACCTTGCAAGAGGAACTACAATAATTTAAGAAGCAAGAAGTATGGAAGATGGTTGATCTACCTGAAGGTTAATATGCAATTGGCACAAGGTGGCTCTTCCGAAACAAAGCAGGTGACAGAGGGATTGTCATAAGAAACAAAGCAAGGATAATAGCCGAGGGTTATACTCAAAAGGAAGGAATTAACTATGATGTTGTCTTTGCTCCTGTAGCAAGACTGGAATCCATCCGAGTATTCCTTGCTTATGCCTTATCCAAGAGTTTCACTGTCTACCAAATAGATGTCAAATATGCATTCCTCTATGGTAAGATAGATGAAGAGGTATATGTTGCTTAACCACCGGGGTTTGAAGATCCAGAATTCCCTCATAGAGTCTACAAGTTAGATAAAGCTCTGTATAGTCTTCATCAAGCACCCAAGAAGTGGTATGAAACATTATTAAAGTTTCTACTACAGAATGGATACACCCGTGGGAAAATCAACCAAACATTGTTCTTAAAAAAAAAGAACAAGATTGTTAGTAGTGTAAGTCTGCGTGGATGACATAATCTTTGGATCCACAAACACATATCTTTTCAAAAGTTTGAAACTCTTATGCAATCAAAATTCCAGAAGAGCTCAATGGGAGAACTTACATTCTTCCTTGGTCTTCAAGTTCAACAAGCTGCTGAAGGAATTTTCATCAATCAAAGCAAATATGTGAATCAGATATTGAAGAAACACAACATGTCTGATTGCATATCCAGCAAAACACCATTTGTAACTGGATTAAAGTTTGGACCCTATCCAGAAGGAAAATCAGTGGACCATAAACTTTATAGATCCATGATAGGTTCCCTAATGTACCTAACAGCAAGCAGACAAGACATAATGTATGCAGTCTGCATGTGTGAAATATATCAAGTAGATCCTAAAGAATCACACATCAATGCAGTAAAGAGAATATTTAGATACTTGAAAGGCAAACTAGCTCTTGGTTTATGGTATCCCAAAGATGGAGATTTCTTTTTATATGCATACACAGACAGTGATTATGGTGGATGTAATCAAAACAAAAAATCAACTATCGGAGGTTGTCAGTTTCTTGGATCAAGATTGATCTCTTGGCAGTGCAAGAAACAAACAAATGTCTCTGTGTCAACAGCTGAAGCAGAATACATAGCTGCTTCTGCATGCTGTTCTCAAGTACTTTGGATTCAAAACCAAATGCTTGACTTTGGCTTTAATTTTCTTCAAACACCCATACACATTGACAATTCTGCTGTCATGTTTATCACTAATAATCCTGTTCAACATTCAAAAACAAAACACATAGAGATCAGATATCAATTTCTGAGAGATTACTCAGAAAAGGGTCTGATCAAGTTGATCAAAGTCCATACAGACAATCAATTGGCTGACCTATTTATTAAACCATTTGATTCAACAAGATTTGAATTTTTGGTTCAGTCACTTGGAATGATCAACTTTGAATCAAACAAGTAATGTTTTTCAAAACATTAAAATCAAACAAGCTTTATTTTGTCAAAGTCCAAGTTTAACATCAAACATGTATCTTTCAAAATCAAGATATCAAACAAACACATCATTTTTTAAATATATTGAATCACACATACCATTCATGAGAAATGATAGTACACTAGCATAACTTGAGTTATATTCCACTAATAAAGACTGACTGTACTTTTTTTGATATGTGGATAGGCTCAGCATGTGTCACACCCCGGGCCCAAGGAGGGTGGGACGTCGCAGATTAGCAAAACACATGGCAGCGGAAACTAACCACTCAAGAGCACACAAGGAGGGAAATCACATGGCATTACATTAAAACAACATATTAGGGCTATGAAAGTCTTGCCCAAACCTCAAATCCACACCCATAGTAAATTATCCAAATTTAGTACACAACAATTCCGAATGTCTAATAATGTTTTCAAAATCAATTAATGCCATTCGTAGTCACGGTACTAAGCCATCCATTAAGTGTCCATTACAATCCATGCTTCATCAAGGGTTACCTGAAACATGCTCAAAAAGAGATTTTATGTCAACTAAAAAGTTGGTGAGTTCAAGTGCTTAAAGTTCAAAAACAAAAGGGCTCTTTAGAATCCATAAGTTAAATTCAAAAACATAAGTATCACTACTGTGGGGTCACAATCAACCTTGCACTCAGCCCCGGCTAGCCTCTTCTAAACTTGTGTTGTACCGGCTATCCCATAGGGGAAATTGAGCCTCAGAGTGTGTACTATACCTGCTGAGTGGTACACCATAGTATCTTATAAAACCTATCATATGACACAAACAACCCCGCAGGATCTCAGTGTGATACCCTTTCGGTTATAACGGAAGGCACTGTGCGTGGGGGATTCCCCAAGTAGATCTACCCATATAAAACAAGCGGTTCACACAAGAATTAATGATTGTGATACAAGTAGGTGCAGGTTCTAACATTATCCACAACATATAATAGCATCCCATAATAGTACACAAATAATTTTTAGTTCGAAGATAGCATGTTTCATCCCAAAATAGTAGTAAAAAGGGAACATTAAAACTCACCTTACAATCAAACAAAAGTCCTCCAAGTACCAACAAGTCTGAGTCCTAGCACCCTATTATCATGATACAAGTAGTAAGATATATGTTCTTAGACTATTGAAAGTGTAGCTAAGTGCATTTGACGGTCATAAAATCATGTGGCTTTGTTTCTTAGAAGTTTGCGTCAAAAAGTTTCCTTTTTAGGAAAGTTAGGGTTTTGGCATGTGAATGACAAGTTATATGACTCTTATAAGTTTCTTTACATAATAATGATAAGTTTACTAATAGTCTCTGGTCATATTGTTACTGAAATTTAGTCATAATTATGGAATTTACACTTTGGTCACTCAAGTTTCAAAATTTACAATTTTGACCCCCAAAGTTGCACTCTTTCCATTTCTTGACCCAATATGGCCCTTATTAGTTCTAGGGGTTTTTATATTAATTTTAGGTCTATTTTAACTTAATATTTCTAGATTTTAACTTGAGAGGTTTAAAACACAAAATTCAAGTTACCGGTTACGGTGAAACCGTTAATTTAAGCATCTTGTTTTAGATCTCTTAATTTCAACCTATGACCTCAAGTATAATGTTTTAAGGGCTTCTAACCAAGATCATAATCTGTTTTTAAAGTAGTTTTGGGGTTATTTGAGCAAAAAGTCCATTTTTTTAAACTAACCCGCTAAAACCCGTTTTTACCTGAAACAACATTTTAATCCACTTTCTCTCAATTTCCCACCAAAATATCACCTTGAGGTCTTCTAAATTACTGAAATATCATGGATTTATAGGCCTTAGGCTGGTCACACCATTTTTTGTAATTTATCCAAAAATTTCCCAGTTTAGGCTAAATCTAACTAAATAAATCCATAGAAATTACATATTAACCCCAAAAATTCACCAAGTTTGGTTTTTTACAATATAACACTTGTTTTAAGTCTTGGAATTTTAATACTTGCAACTTATTACGTTTTTGGCCATTTTGAGAATTTCACCGCTTATTCGGGTCACTAAATAAGCTCCTAATGTCCATTATACCATACCAATCCACCTATTCTACAAATTTTAATACGTTTAACATCATCAAACTACTAGAAAATAAAATAATCTCATGGATTTACAATATTAATTAACAAGGTTATGATTAAGGTGTTTCTACACCATTTACACATGTGTAAACATAATAGTTCGAGTTCAAACATCCTTAAATCTTTCTGTAACATTAAGTCCAGATTATTATAATGTTCATAGGGCATTTTTAAGTAGGTTTTAAGAATAGAATGGATCAAGATAAGTGGTTAAATGGGTGTTTAAACACATGAAAATGAGGGTTTTCGGGTTCAAAGTATGTGCACCAACACATGATATGTGAGCGTTTAGAAGAATGTACCTTTTGTGAAGTGGTGAGTCTCACAAAGATAGTTATATGGCCACAAGATTGCACTAGATGTCCCGTGCTTTTGGGATGATTTGGTGAGTATGAAGGTTGTTGGTTCTAGAGCTTGAACTGAAACTTCCTATCCTTGCAAAAATATTGTATGGTGACACTCTTTAACTCCTACTATAGTTGGGTTTGCTCATGCTCGGTGTAGTTCTTGAAGAAATTCTCTGATTTTCTGATGAAGATAGTGAAGATATCGTAGAGAGAGTGAGCATAGAGGATTTTTGAGAATGAAAGAAAGAGTAAGATGGAGTGGAGTGTGTGGTATTGTAAGGAAGAAAGAAAATTATAGGGAGGGTGGTGGAGTGTGTAATCGGGTTTGGGAAACTCGAGGGGAGGTGTGGTTGGTGAGTGGGGTGGCCAAATGCATGGTGACACTTCCATGCATTGGGTGATTTGGTGGTGTAAAAATCTGGTCAAAAGTCTTTTAGAAGGATTTTGAAAAAATTTAGGATGTTAAGTGTTCGGGAGTTAGAAAAATTTTGAGGCCGAACAGTGCTGATGCACCAGCATAGTGCCCATGCGCCCATTGCCAATATGCCTGAATAGTGCTAATACGCCCACAGCCAATGCGCCTACAGCCAATGCGCCTGCATAGTGCTCATACGCATAAGCAGTGTTAATGCGCCCACTGCCAAAATGCCTGAACAGCGCTCATGCGCCTAAGCAGTGGTAATGCGCCCACTACTAAATGCCTGAACAGCGCTCATGCACCTAAGCAGTGGTAATGCACCCACTGCCAAATGCACCCACACAGTGCTAAAGCGCCTAAAAGAAAAATACATGCGGAAGACTTGGATTTTATTTTTATGTATAATTATCAGGGTAAATAGTCAATTAAGTGGATTTTCTAGCCTCGGGAACAAGTTTCTAGTCTAAGACAAGTCCTTATGGAATCATCTAAGGAAATAAATCATGAAAACAACTAATCACAAAGGAAAGAAGATACATAAATGTAATAGAATACTGTAAATGAAACAATGCCAAATTAAACTTAAGTTTTTGAAGTCGGACCTAGGAGTCAGTTGTTACATTCTTCCACCGTTTGTGAAATTTCGTCCCGAAATTTTAGTTTTAATTATTTTCTGAACGAGTGGGTTTAAAGAGACGTGGATACTCCTTTCTCATCACATCTTCTCTTTCCCACATGAATTCAGGTCCTCGCCTAGATTTCCATCTCACTTTTAAGTTGGGTATACGACTTCGTCTAAGTTTCTAGACCAGTCGGTCGGTAATCTCTATGGGCTCTTCCATGAATTTCAGTTCGTTAGTGATTTTGGCATCCTTCAATGGCAATTCCAAGGCCTTGTCTACAAGACACTTCTTCAAGTTAGACACATGGAAGGTGTCATGTACATAGCTCAACTCTTGGGTAATCTTAATTGGTATGCTACCGGGCCAATTCTTGATAAAATTTCGAATGGTCCAATGTATCTTGGGCTTAGCTTGCCTTTCTTGCCAAATCTAACTGTGCCCTTCCACGGTGAGACTTTTAGCATCACTTTATCACCCACTTGAAATTCTAGGGGCTTTCGTCGTCTATCCACGTATTTATTTTGACGGTCTCTGGCTGCTCTCAGCCGTTCCTTAATCTTGAACACCTTATCGGTTGTTTCCATTAGGATATCGGGTCCCATTATTTGGCTATCACCAATCTCATTCCAGCTTAACGGTGATCGACATTTTCTACCATACAAAGCTTCATACGGGGCTGCGTTTATACTTGCGTGGTAACTATTATTGAAAGAGAATTCCACGAGAGGAAGGTGGTTATCCCAACTTCCACCGAAGTCGATCGCGCAAGCTCTTAGCACGTCTTCCAGGGTTTGAATGGTTCTTTCACTTTGTTCGTCAGTTTGAGGGTGGTATGCAATGCTTAAGTCAAGACGTGTCCCCAAACCTACTGGAGAGACTTCCAGAATCGTGAAGTGAAGTGACTATCACGGTCTAAGATAATCGATAGTGGCACTCCATGTCTTGTTACTATTTCATCGATGTATAGTCGCGCTAGCTTTGGTAAGCTGTAATCTTCTCTAATAGGTAGGAAGTGAGCTGATTTGGTAAGCCTATCCACTATCACCCAGATTGCATCATGCCCTCGAGAGGTTCTTGGCAACTTTGTAACAAAATCCATCGTAATGTTATCCCATTTCCATTCGGGGATTTCGGGCTATTGTAAGGTTCCTGATGGTTTTTGGTTTTAGGCTTTTACCATTGCACACGTCAGACATTTCCCCATATAAGTGGCAATGGATTTCTTTAATCCGGGCCACCAGAAGAGAATCTTCAAGTCTTGATACATTTTATCAATTCCCGGATGAACCGAATATCTGGATTTGTGGGCGTTATCTAGGACTATCTCTAATGCCTCTATGTTTCGGTACCCAAGTCCTTCCCTCATGCTTATACAATCCATCATTACTCACTTTTAAATGTTTTTCCATTCCCGTTAGCATCTCCTCAGCTAGCTTGTCCTCATTCAGGGCTTCCCTTTGTGCTTCTTTTAATCTAGTGGTAAGACTGGTATAGACGCTCATTCTTAAGGCATGAACGCGAAGGGGTTTTTCCCTTTCCTTTCTACTCAATGCATCCGCCACCACATTGGCCTTGCCTGGATGGTAACAAATCTCACATTCATAATCGCTCAACAATTCTACCCACCTTCTTTGTCGCATATTTAACATCTTCTGTTCCAGAATGTGTTGCAAACTTTTATGATCAGTGTAAATGACGCATTTGGTACCGTAGAGGTAGTGTCTTCATATTTTAAGCGCCAACAACATGGCACCCAGTTTTAGATCGTGAGTAGTGTAGTTTATCTCATGCTCATTTAACAATCTAGATGCCTAAGCAATCACCTTGTCTCGCTGCATCAATACACACCCCAACCCTCGACGCGAGGCGTCGCAATAAACTACAAAGTCCTCAACGCCTTCGGGTAGGGCAAGGATAGGTGCACTGAACAGCTTCTCTTTGAGTAATTTGAATGCTCCATTCTGATCCTTTCCCCATGCACAGGTTACATTCTTTTTGGTTAGAGAGGTTAATGGTTGCACAATTCACGAGAAATCCTTGATGAACCTCCGATAGTATCCAGCCAAGCCAAGAAATTGCCTTATCTCGGTAGGAGTTTCAGGGATTTCTAGTTTTTAATGGCTTCTATTTTTTTTGGATCCACTTGGATACCTTCTTTGTTTACCACATGTCCTAGAAACTAGATTTCGCGCATCCAAAACTCACATTTGGAGAACTTTGCATATAACTGCTTATTCTTGAGCAACTCAAGAATCAGTCTAAGGTGCTTCTCATGCTCTTCCTTGCTACGGGGAGTAGATCAAAATATCATCAATAAACAGAATCACAAACTTGTCTAGATACGACCGACATACCCGGTTCATGAGGTCCATAAATGCCGCAGTGCATTAGTCAGTCCAAAGGGCATGACTAAGTACTCGTAGTGTCCATACCTAGTCCTGAAGGCTGTCTTGGGTATGTCTTCTTCCCTTATCTTCAGTTGATGGTATCCCGATCTTAAATCTATCTTGGACAAATAGCTGGTTCCCTGTAATTGATCGAACAAGTCATCGATTCTTGGGAGAGGATAGAGATTCTTGATTCTAAGCTTGTTCAAATCATGATAGTCAATACACATTCGTAGGGTTCCATCCTTCTTTTTAACAAATAGTACCGGTGCACCCTACAGAGAAACACTTGGTCGAATGAATCCTTTATCCAGTAATTCCTGGATTTATACCATTAGCTCCTTCATCTCGGGTGGAGCGAGTCGGTAAGGTGCCTTGGCCACTGGTGCAGCACCAGGCACTAGATCTATCTGGAATTCGACTTGTCTAGTTGGAGGGAGTCCCGGTAGATCCTCGGGAAATACTTCCGGGTACTCAGACACCACCGGTATATCGTCAATTTTCTTTTCTTCTCTCGTGTTCATCACGTATACTATGAAAGCTGAGCATCCTTTGTGTAGACTCTTGGTAGCCTGTAGGTGGGATATCATAGGGTACAGCGTGTTGCTTCTATCACCGTGGACTGTTAGTGTACTACCGTTACTTAGAGGTATTTTAAGCAAACGCTCATCACACACGATTTTAGCCTTATTTTTAGCTAACCAATCCATTCCCACGACCACATCAAATCCTCCTAACGTTACAGGCATCAGGTTTATCTTAAATGTTTTACCCTTTAACTCTATCATGCAGTCTTTGATGATTTCATTGGTTTCTATTATCTTGCAGTCGGCTAATTCTACAGTGTATGCATCAGTTAGGGTACGAGCTTCCAAATCAATTAAAGGCCTAAAGGTAGTAGGGACAAAACTACTTGTTGCTCCAGTATCAAATAAAACAGTAGCATGATGGTTATTGATGAGAAATGTATCGTTAACCACGTCAGGATCTTTACGGGCACCATTGGGATCCATTACGAACGCTCTTCCTTTGGGCTTGTTAGGCCTGGCGTCCTTATCCCTTGCTAACTTGGGGCACTTGTTGCGCATGTGTCCTGGATCCCCGCACTTGTAGCATTGCTTCCCGGGCTCATACGTACAATCTTTAATCAGGTGACCGGTTCGCTTGCACCTGAAGCAAGGCATCGGGTTGCATTCCCCTTGGTGGTGTAGCTTGCACTTGTTGCAGAAGGGACTTGTATCTAAGTATAGTTTTCGTGATGTTGCCCCCTGATCCTCATGCCTTGTCCCTTCGCCAGCCCTCCTGCTTGAGCTACCACTATCGCCAATGGACCTTTTAGCATCAAACCACTTTCTTTTCTCGCCCGTCACCTTTTTCTTGTCCTCAGTCTTCCCTTGTTCAGTCCAACCAGCCCTAATCAAGTCGTCCGTCAAGCTGCCGGTAAGATCAACTACCGCTTGGAGGGTTGTAGGCCGGGAAGATCGGACCATGCCCCGAACTCTGGGATGCAGTCCCCAGATAAAACGGGCTACACCTTTTGATTTAGGTGTCACCAAGTGGGGCACTAGTCAGGACAGGGCTGAGAACCGATTGATGTATTCAATGTATTTGAGCCTTTCATTTCCAAGCTCAGAAATTCGGCTTCCAGCTTCTCCAGTTGATTTATTGGGCAGTACTTGCTGGTCATCACTTCTCTAAACTTCGACCATTTCATACGACCGGTAGCATTTCTGCCTCGTGGCTGAACGATGGTCTTCCACCACTCCAAGGCTGGCCCTTTCAGAGATTGGGAGGTGAACCTGACCATGTTCTCAGTTTTGCACTCGCTGATATCCAATACGGCCTCGATCTCGTCTAAACATCGGTAAGTATCAATCGCACCCTCGGTGCCATAGAAATCTTTTGGTTTGCACGCCATAAAAGTTTTGTAAGAACACCCGGTTCTTATTTCCTCAGCATCCTCGGCTTTACCTTCATTGTTTCCAGGTCCTTCATTTCCAGTTGTATTTTCCCGGTCTGTGTTTATTTGAGCTATGATGGTGGGGATAGCATTGGCGATTTGCTGAGCCACCAGATTGGCGATCCTTTCATCATTGGCATTTTCTTCATGGGTGGTCCTTGGTGGAGTAGGTGGTCGATTTCCACCCTGGTTCCCAATACGCCCAGCACCCCTATTCCTCCCCCCACGCATTCCATGTATAGGCGGCATTCTGGTGTCAACATAGATAAACTCATTTAGTGTCTTATAAGATTTGTTTCAAGTATCTCGCTACATCGATTTGAGTCCTAAAGGTCGCTTCACCAAACACATGAGGGTTCCCAAAATACATTATAAGACATGGTTTCATTCCAAATTTATAAAGTTAGTTAACATTTTAAAGAGCAATCAAATTAGTTCCCTAGAATATACTATTGTACATTCCATTAGACAACCTGCAATAGATAAGGTAATATCACAAAAGAAAATCATGCATAGATAATTGTAGCATCCAACAAGCAAAATGTTAATAGTCTCATGGTACCACAAGTTGGAAGGTGTCATCACCCCCAAATAAAAATCATAGTGTCTGAAATAGATAAATAGTTTCTCAAAATAGTAGCATCTTCCATATAGTCAAGTATCATCCCATCATTACTGCCATTTCTTCTTCAACCACCCAAACCAGCCTGACCGCTTTTTCTTTTGTTCTTGTTCTATGCGTTGGACACCCTAGGACGCCATCAATGCCTGGAACTGGGCAGACTGTGAGGTCCGTGTGGCATGCTGCACAATCACCTCATGACGCTGGATGGTCCTAAGGTTATCGCTCAATGTGGGGTCAGAAGGACCAAAATCGCTAGCTCGGCGGTTGGATTGGGAGTAGGGGTCTCCAGCTAAGACACTCGGGCCGTCATACAAGCTACGCCTGGGCGGTATCCAATACTCGTCTTGGGGTTGGCGTCTGGGCGGTCCCATCATCGGAGGTACTGATGTGGGAGCTGTCGTAGGAGGAGGTGGAGGAGGCGGCATCCTGAATGAAATAGAAGCTCCATGTCGAGTACTCTTGTGCGGCCAGATGATGACTCACGCGCCCCTGTTCCCGATAGGCGGGATAGGCGAATGTGCAGGTGCAGTGACATGAGGTGAGTGAGAGCGGGTCCGACTCCTCTCCTGGGATGTCGGGGAAGATTCCTCCGATGGCTCCGTGTCGTCGGATGTCACCGATATCCATCCTAGATGGCTGCATCTCCTCATGTACTCCTCATACTGAGATGGGGATGTTGCCCTCCTGAGCCTTCCCACTGGGGCAATCTCGTCGGCAGGGAATGCAGGCGCTTTACCGTTGTTAGCCATGAGTCTTGAGTTCCTGTAAAATCATCATGAGTAATTTGGTTTCTCATAGCTCATGACAATAGTAATGATAATATCTCATAATAGTAGTTACCACAGTAATGATGGTAGTAGTATCTATAATCAGTAATAATACAGGTTACAATAGGTACGAAGATACAGTTTAGACCACACAAAAACATTTTCTATCTGGGAGAAAGATTTTATCACCAATTAGGGGATCGTGCCAGAATTCACGCGTCTGATAAATTCATGATGACGTTGATCAAGTGTAATCATCAATTTACCCGACCCACTCACCCCAACATATTCCAAAACAAGGACAGTCCTAGGGCATCAGGGTTGTAGACTAGGGTCTACTAAGGTATTCCTGACTTCTCTACAACCTGTGGCTCTGATACCAATCTGTCACACCTCGGGCCCAAGGAGGGTGGGATGTCGTAGATTAGAAAAACACATGGCAGTGGAAACTAACCACTCAAGAGCACACAAGGAGGGAAATCACATGGCATTACATTAACACAACATATTTGGGCTATGAAAGTCTTGCCCAAACCTCAAATCCACACCCATAGTAAATTATCCAAATTTATTACACAACAATTCTGAATTTCTAATAATGTTTTCAAAATCAAGTAATGCCATTCGTAGTCACGGTACTAAGCCATCCATTAAGTGTCCATTACAATCCATGCTTCATCAAGGGTTACCTGAAACATGCTCAAAAAGAGATTTTGTGTCAACTAAAAAGTTGATGAGTTTAAGTGCTTAAAGTTCAAAAAAAAGGGCTTTTTAGAATCCATAAGTTAAATTCAAAAACATAAGTATCACTATTGTGGGGTCACAATCAACCCTGCACTCAGCCCCGGCTAGCCTCTTCTAAACTTGTGTTGTACCGGCTATCCCATAGGGGAAACTGAGCCTCAGAGTGTGTATCATTATTGCTGAGTGGTACACCATAGTATCTTATAAAACCTATCATATGAAACAAACGACCCCGCAGGATCTCAGTGTGGTACCTTTCCGGTTATGACGGAAGGCACTGTGCGTGGGGGATTCCCAAGTAGATCTACCCATATAAAACAAGCGGTTCACACAAGAATTACTGATTGTGATACAAGTAGGTGCAGGTTCTAACATTATCCATAACATATAATAGCATCGCATAATAGTACACAAATAATTTTTAGTTCTAACATAGCATGTTTCATCCCAAAATAGTAGTAAAAAGGGAACACTAAAACTCACCTTACAATCAAACAAAAGTCCTCCAAGTACCAGCAAGTCAGAGTCCTAACACCCTATTATCATGATACGAGTAGTAAGCTATATGTTCTTAGACTATTGAAATTGTAACTAAGTGCATTTGACGGTCATAAAATCATGTGGCCTTGTTTCTTAGAAGTTTACATCAAAAAGTTTCTTTTTTAGGAAAGTTAGGGTTTTGGCATGTGAATGACAAGTTATATGACTCTTATAAGTTTGTTTACATAATGATGATAAGTTTACTAATAGTCTCTGGTCATATTGTTACTGAAATTTAGTCATAATTATGGAATTTACACTTTGGTCCCTCAAGTTTCAAAATTTACAATTTTGACCCCTAAAGTTGCACTCTTTCTATTTCTTGACCCAATATGGCCTTATTAGTTCCTAGGGGTTTTTATATTACTTTTAGGCCTGTTTTAACTTAATATTTCTAGATTTTAACTTGAGAGGTTTAAAACACAAAATTCAAGTTACCGGTTACGGTGAAACCGTTAATTTAAGCATCTTGTTTTAGATCTCTTAATTTCAACCTATGACCTCAAGTATAATGTTTAAAGGGCTTCTAACCAAGATAATTTCAACCTATGACCTCAAGTATAATGTTTTAAGGGCTTCTAACCAAGATCATAATCTGTTTTAAAAGTAGTTTCGGGGTTATTTGAGCAAAAAGTCCATTTTTTAAACTAACCCGTTAAAACTCGTTTTTACCTGAAACAACATTTTAATCCATTTTCTTTCAATTTCCCACCAAAATATCACCTTGAGGTCTTCTAAGTTACTGAAATATCATGGATTTATAGGGCTTAGGCTTGTCACACCATTTTTTATAATTTATCCAAAAATTTCCCGGTTTAGGCTTAATTTAACTAAATTAATACATAGAAATTACATATTAACCTCAAAAATTCACCAAGTTCGGTTTTAAAAAATATAACACATGTTTTAAGTCCTGGAATTTTAATACTTGCAACTTATTACGTTTTTGGCTATTTTGAGAATTTCACCGCTTATTCGGGTCACTAAATAAGCTCCTAATGTCCATTATACCATACCAATCCACCTATTCTACAAATTTTAATACGTTTAACATCATCAAACTACTAGAAAATAAAATAACATCATGGATTTACAATATTAATTAATAAGGTTATGATTAAGGTGTTTCTACACCATTTACACATGTGTAAACATAATAGTTCGAGTTCAAACGTCCTTAAATCTTTCTGTAACATTATGTCCAGATTATTATAATGTTCATAGGGCATTTTTAATAAGCATAGAATGGGGGTTGATCAAGATAAGTGGTTAAATGGGTGTTTAAACACATGAAAAGGAGGGTTTTTGGGTTCAAAGTATGTGCACCAACACATGATATGTGAGCATTTAGAAGAATGTACCTTTTGTGAAGTGGTGAGTCTCACAAAGATAGTGATATGGCCACAAGATTACACTAGATGTCCCATGCTTTTGGGATGATTTGGTGAGTATGAAGGTTGTTGGTTCGAGAGCTTGAACTGAAACTTCCTGTCCTTGCGAGAATCTTGTGTGGTGACCCTCTTTAACTCCTCCTATAGTCAGGTTTGCTCCTACTCGGTGTAGTTCTTGAAGAAGTTCTCTGATTTTCTGATGAGGATGGTGAAGAGATCGTAGAGAGAGAGTAGAGAGGATTTTCGAGAAGGAGAGAAAGAGTAAGATGGAGTGGAGTGTGCGGTATTGTAAGGAAGAAAGAAAATTATGGGGAGGGTGGTGGAGTGTCTAATCGGGTTTGGGAAACTAGAGGGGAGGTGTGGCTGGTGAGTGGGGCGGCCGAATGCATGGTGACAATTCCATGCATTGTGTGATTCTGTGGTGCAAAAATCTGGTCAAAAGTCTTCTAGAAGGATTTCAAAAAATTTCAAAATGTTAAGCGTTCGGGAGTTAGAAAAATTTTGAGGCCGAACAGTGTTGATGCGCCAGCACAGTGCCCATGAGCCCATTGCCAATGCGCCTGAATAGTGCTAATGCGCCCGCACAGTGCTCATGCGCCCGCACAGTGCTCATGCGCCTAAGCAGTGTTAATGCGCCGACTGCCAAAATGCCTGAACAGCACTCATGTGCCTAAGCAGTGGTAATGCGCCCACTACCAAATGCCAGTATAGCGGTCATGCGCCTAAGCAGTGGTAATGCGCCCACTGCCAAATGCGCCTGCATAGTGCTAAAGCGCCTAAAAGAAAAATACATGCGGAAGACTTGGATTTAAATTTTATGTATAATTATTAGGGTAAATAGTCAATTAAGTGGATTTTCTAGCCTCGGGAACAAGTTTCTAGTCTAAGACAAGTTCTTATGGAATCATCTAAGGAAATAAATCACGAAAACAACTAATCACAAAGGAAAGAAGATACATAAATGTAATAGAATACTGTAAATGAAACAATGCCAAATTAAACTTAAGTTTTTGAAGTCGGACCTAGGAGTCAGTTGTTACAGCATGGGACACCTAACATCATATACAACAGTGAAGAACTAAATTCTCATGATTGTGTGGTCAAATAACACATCTTGGTTTATGGTAAGTATTAATCTATCCAATATAGGTTGCTTGTAAAGTAACTACAATACACCAAGTGAAACAGTTTATAAATTGCTGAATCATACAAGTGTCTCCTTTGTTATAATTTTCATAGGCCTGGAGTACACCAAGGCATTCTTTGTTATGCTAAGCACAGACCTGAATGACCTAAATCATGATCCAAAAAGATTCCCAAAGAGAACACATCCATCATGGATGAACAATAAATAAAGTCTTTAAGACTACATTCTTTGTGAATGAATCAAAAGAATCCATAAGAGGATCAACTTCCAAAGTGAAGTGAAAAAGAATCCCAATAAGGATCAAACTTCATGGATCAAATTGAGCATTTATATTCCTAAGTAGCTAGGTCTTAAGTATTGAAAGTGCTTTCTACCATATCTTGAGGAGGGTTGTACCAAACATACAATCAGACGTGGGGTACATACAACTCATATCAATCAACTCAAAACATGATAATCACTCACTATTTCAATCAACCATTAATACCATGTATGAGTTTAAATGGATCAAATATCTACAATAAACATTGTATTAGTCCATGTCTATTCTCAAAAACATTCAAACCACTCAGTGAGAATTTTAGACTAGTATGATCTCATGGTATGTGACACTGATTCATGATTCAACCAAGCAACACATTCATTTGTTAGTAAGATTCAATGTGATCTTACTAAGTGTTTAACAAACAAGCAATACATTTGGACTTTGATAATTTCCACTCAAACACATATAAATTTTTGTCATTTTTATAAAAGATTTTTATAACATGGAAATATCAAAGACAGCAGAACTGTGCATGATTCATATATTTTAAAATTTGAAATTTTCAATTTTGTGTATTAAACAAAGCCATGTCAAGCCAGCACCAACAAACAGCAGGTTGACACACATACATTTTTTTAAATATTGCACAATATTGCTTTTGACTGATATCTAAACATCCATATATTGAATATGTTAAAATTTCAATATTTTAACATACATTTTAAATCAAAGATTTAAACAAACATTTTGATTTCAAGTTTTATCAAACAAAATTTTCTTTCGGAAGTAAATTTATCAAACATATGCTTCGGAAGAAAGCATTTCAAAACAAACAAAAATTTGAAAATTTTTGACAACTGTTGTCACAGCGGACACACAAACATACATCCGCTGTAGCTACAGTAACCATCATAACATGCAAAATAAACCAAGTGTATATAGCGGACAAAACAAACAAACATCTGCTATGCACTTGTGAACATACAGGTGTTCACAGCGCATGATGTTGACAAAACATCCGCTGTGAATACAGTGCCATTCCATAGCGCATGACTAACATAAGTCATCCGTTGTAGATACAGTTCAAGTGTATACAGCGTATGCACACAGGTAATCATACACTGTAAACATTCACACATTACATCCAAGTCTCCACAGCACATGAACAAATGTTTATCCGCAGTGTACAATCGAACAAATTTTCAAAGGATCCACAGCGCATGAACAATTGTTCATCCGCTATGAACAAACAAACAAATGTTTCAAGGATCCACAGTGCATGAACAATTGTTCATCCACTGTGAAAACAGTGATCATACACTATGTTTGACTATTAGTCATCAGTTGTGTGTACAACGCATGAAAAATTGTTCATCCGTTGTGAACACAGTACAACATACAAGGGGTCCACAGCGTACAATGAAAAATTATACAGCGGACGCGCTGTTCACACAGCACATGAGTAACTCACAACGCACCACTTAAAATCAAATTTTTAAGTCACTGTTCATACAGCGTACAGACACTGTACCCACAGCGGATAAGTCTTTTGTCCGCTGTACATATAAACACAACACTTGTAAATTTTTCTTTTCATCACGAGAGAGAGAGAGAAAAATCCAAATTCATAAACGTTATACACTGTGTTTAAATCCTTAAACCCTTAAAACCATGTTCGATTAAAGACCTAAAATCATTGTGATTTATCATCTGATTCACAATCAAATAGGTATAACAACATTCTTATCATCAATCATTCATTAAAACATCAGATTGAGTGATTCATATTCATACACTGTTCGACGAAGTCGAACCTTGAACCAAAATCACACATAAATCTCTTGATGTTTATAAACAAAATCAAACATTGAATGAGTGTTTTATGACTTTAGTTGAATGTATTGAGACTGTTAATTTGATGAAATATGATTAATTGTTCATCGGGTTCATGAATAGTCAGGGTGTTCATGCCAAAATCAAACAAAACCCTATGTCTGATCCTTGAAAATGTTTAAAAATAATTAAAACATATTATAACTTAGCAAAGATTTTCTTAATACAATAACAAACAAGTAAAGACAGTTAATTTGGTTTGGCATCCATCACACAAACATTAAATGCATATTCCTTCATGTGCATTAAATGGTCATTTTGACTTTAAAAGGTCAAACTGATATTCATGAACAAGCTATTATGAAGTGAAATTGTTGTAAATATTGAACAAAACAACTTTTTGTGATAAAATAAACACATTAAAGAATCAAGTTGAATCAAAACAAATTGCATCATACAAGTTTTTCATGACCAAAATAAAACAAACAGTTGACTTTGAATAAGTCAAACTATCTTATTTGGTAATACCATTCTAAATACATTTCAAACAAATCACAAGTGTTGAACATACAACATTTATCATTTTATAACAATAAAAATAAGTCAATGAACACTTGATCTACATTTCATCAATTCAAACATCATACATTCATCTTATACAAGTTACTAACATACTCTTCTTTATATTGCAGATATGGCAAACTTAGTGATTGTCAGAGATCATAACATATGTGCATTTCTCAATGCTGATTCACCTACGGCAGAGAACTATAGAGACATGATCCATGCTATAAGGCAAACAAGGCTGGTTCATGCAATGACTGCTAGACCAAACATTTAAGAGGATCATATTCTCCAGTTTTGGACTCATGCACACTTGGAACAAGTCCATGATTAACAAGTAGTGGTCTTCTCAGTTCATAATCATCATATTACTGTCTCTGAAGAAGTAATCAGGAGAGTACTTCAATTGGGTGAAGAAGATGGTCAAGGTCCAGTTGAGTTTGATAAAAACTATGTTTTACATGTTTTCAGACAGATTGGTTATACAGGAACCATTGACAAGAAATAGATCAAGAAGTCATATATGTGTGCCCAATTTAGATTCCTCATGCATACATACCAAAAGACAATGACAAACAGAAAGACAGGCTGGGATGCCACTTCATTAAGAAGCTCTTCTGCCATAGCAAGCATTATAGCCAGAAGACCATTTAACTTTGCTACACAAGTATTGAATGGGATGGTATACAACTTAACAGAGGTCAGGAACAAATTTCAAATGTTTCCAAGATTCCTTCAAATGATCATTAATGATCTTTTACCAAACATCCCTAGAGAAGAAGCAATCTTCCATCCTGTTCATTTCAATGAACATGTGTTTAACAGGATCAAGTCAAGCTTGTATAATGGAGACGAGGTCCATGTTCCATCGCACATGATGGATTATGATCTCCCAGTGCCTGATGTATTCTTAAGAATACCTGGCCAAGATGATCCACACATGATCTTTCAACATGAAATACACCAAGCACCAATCATACATCCAGCCCCAATCATTCAAGAACAACCAATCATTCATCCTGCCCTAATCATTGAAGAAGAAATCCAACAACAAGAAAACATTCAGTTGGAACACCAATTCCCTCATTCACCTCAAAGCCCAAACCTTTCTGATCAACAAACATTATCATCTTTGTTAAGAGATATTGATACAGCCTTGGAAGAACAATCTAATGAACAAGAAGAAGTGAGCACTTCTACACACCATGAGCCTGAACAAAAACAACCAACTCCTACTTAAAATGTTGAAGAATCAAGCAGTGAGATTCCCACAGAGGAAGATATTGAATACTCAAAGGTCTTCTTATTCACTGAGTATAATAAACTCATTGAAAGATCAAACACAAGGGCCAAGAAGCTAAAAGACAAGCTTAAAGGATAAAGATAAAGAAATTGAGAAGCTTGAGTCTGATAAAAAAGCCCAAAAGTTGATTATGTAGTTTCTAGAACAACAGCTTGATCAAACAAAAGATGAGTTGAAAACCAAAGATAAAGAGCTCAGTAGTGCAAAATTTGATATTGCCTACTTATCCAAACAAACAGAAGCAAGAAGTGATGAGATTGATGAGCTTGATCGAATATAAAGCTCAAAATGAGGAAATTCAAAGGTTGAATAGATAGCGTGAGCTTAAAGACACACAACCGAATAAGGAAGAACATTCAGAAGGTCTAGAACAAGACCTGAGTGATGATCAAAAAGTGGATGAAAAAGAAGATGTAAGCCAACAAGAAACTCAAACAGAACTGGCACTGATTATCCCTGAAGAGTCTTACTCAATGGATCAGTTGTTCAGTGAAGTGAACCCATTTGAAAACATTCACTATTCCCCAATCTTGAGGCAACACTTTCACACCCCTGATCCACAAGCTCAAGAAACAAGCATTGTTCCTTATAACCCACTCACAGACAAACAAAAGGAATTAATTAGGCAGTTTGCTGAGACTGCTACCATGCAAGTTGAACAATTAGATTTCAAGCCTCATCTTCTGAACCCTAGATCAAAACATATGAAAGGAAAAAAAAGAGTATGTATACGGGATCCTCATCCAAGGGGAAGAAAGCCATTGAAGATGTTGATGAACCTGAATCCCCTCCTCTAAAGCTTTTAAAAGTCAAATCAGAACCAGTTGATGAAGCAACTCAACAATCAAGTCCTCTTAAAGAAGGAGAGATTGACCAAAGCACTAACAAGCAGACAATCATCATATTGACTGATTCTGATGATGAAACAGAAGAAAAAGAAGCTGAGGATACCATTCAAAACACTTAAGAACTCTTCCCAGATGATCCAAAAACTTTGATGGGAATTGAGTTGGTTTCAAGTGGGTTCCCTTATAAAGCTTTCATGTAACTTAACCTCTCAGAGGTTAAAGACTTGCTCAAGGATTTTCAAGAGGTAATGAACAATGAAGATGAGCAAACATACAGAAGATACAAAGAGATAAAGGATCAGCAAGAACTACAGAAGAATTTGTCTAAAGATCCTCAAATAGATGTTCAAAGCCTGGATTAGTCAACATTTGAACAGCTGGTGCATCTTACCATTGAAAGAAAATATGATGACCAGAGAAGTGCAGTAGACTAATTTGTTAAACACATAGTCAACTGTAGAAATGCCTTGAAGATCACAGCCTTGACTGACTAAGTAAATGAAGCTGAAACAGATCAAGCCATAGAACAAGATATAGAAGACACTTTGAAGGCTACAGAAGATATCCAGAAACAGGTAGAAGAAGCTGGTCCATCACATTCATAGAGGTTTATAACAAACAGATAGACAAAACAGACAAACAATCATGTCTAACATATCAAACAATCAAAACAAATCTTTTCTGCATCATACAAATCAAACATTCATAGATTACACATGTGTAAACTATAAAATTTACAAACAAACATTCAAGCATACAAAACATACAGTAACAGTTAATCATATAGTAACTATAACAAGCAATCATACAAGTAATCATGCAATCATATATGTTAACAATCAATCATGCATAACACAAACATTCCATCAAATAGTTTAAGTATAACACACTATCATTACAATCATATCATTAACAAAAAAACACACACACACATTTTACTAACAAACAAAACATTACCAAGGAAACATTAAAGAGTTAGCAATCATCCTTAGGGGGAGTATTGTTGGACTCAACAAGTGCATAAATGGATTAATGCTTTAAAGGATGATGCTTGCCATAATCAAACATATAACAAACATAATGTGTTCTAACATCCAAACAATCATTTACTAACACATTAGCATCATTAACAATCATAACATTCGTTAATATTTGTTTAAATTTCTGTTTCAGAATTGTAGATAAAAGAAATTTTGACAAGTACCCGCAGCGGATGAAGTACTACAATACGGATGAACAAAGGTCCAATGCGAATGAAAACAAATCACAGCAGATGAAGGTCAACATGCAGTGGATGAAGATTTAAGTCTAAGTGTGTGTAGCGGATGATGACATCCCACAACGGATGAACAACAGACAACGGATACAAGTCCACAGCAGATGTTCTTCCACAGGGGATGAACATTTCATAGCCGACAACAATCAACACTTCACAGCAGATAGCATCCAATGCACAACGGATAAACAATCTTCTTCAACAGTGGATGACCAAAACATCCACAGCGGACGACCAATCATCATAGCGGATAGCTTGTAGACTTAGGATTATTTATGTAATTTTCATTTACATAAGGGTAGTTTAGTAATTGTATATAGCTATGTGTATAGGCTATAAAAAACATTCTACCCTAATCCTTTGTAAGCTTTTGAACAATCAATCATACAAGTAGTTATTATAATTTTCGAGCATTCAATCACACACAATCACTCAAACACACTGATTTCATAGCATCTATCATGGGTTTCCACACCATGGTTTATGTTTGTTGATTATTGAGAGATTTTGAAAAGATCCTTGGGGAAATCAACCTGATCACATTATATATTGTTCTAATATGTTCATGTTCAACATGTGTTTAAGTTGATGTCATCAATGTACTCATAGGATAGGGGAAGTAGGTCTGTTGCCTGATAGAGGCCTGTGGCACTCAGGTAGGTTATCATGTTTTGCCTATCTTGTTCCTGTAAGGGCCCGTTCCTGGGACACTTACAGCTAGTCATTCATAGCATAAATCATTTAAAATGTAACGTTCGCAACAGAAAATATAACTTTTCATTAATAATTAAACTTGTGTCAAAACATCATATCATTTCATTTAGATTTCAAAAATTGTATTAATACAATATCGTTCCCAAAAATATGGATGCCAAACTTGAACTATCCCAGTAGCTTCAATGTCCATGCCTGCACCTCCTCAACACACCAATTACCTACCAACTATTATGCATAAAAATATCAGTGACGTTGAGTGAGTTCTAGTTTTTATAATAAAATACTTTACTTTCGTATAAACATTTCCTTTACTATCAAACATGAGCATACATCATACATACTTCTTGATAATAATCATTTATTATCTTTCCTCATCATTCATAATCATTTGCTTTTGTACTTTCATTCATTAACATCTTTCACTTTCATATAGATCCTGCCATATGCTAAACCCCCACGTCATGCCGAAGCTGGTACTAAGCTGGGGCTTATAAATAAATCCCCATATCATGCCGAAGCTGACACAGTACCGTGGTAAAGCGACAAGGATCCCCTTGCATTTTGGTCAACCTCAAGGATTGGACCCTTGTGTGCATCCTCATGTGTTAGCTAAACCGCACACGGTTGAGCTAACAGCCCCTCAATGAGTTATGAACCTCCATTTATTTTGCTTGCAAGACTTTCATTCATTCATTATGTTCCACTTTTCATTATCGTTATCTTTCACTTTCATTACATAATACTTTACGTACATATACATAACATACCACGTAAAGTCATACCATAAACATATCGTTTTGAAAACTGTTTAAACGTGAAAAGATAACGTAACACATAAACAGCAGTCATGTGAAAACTTAGCCATATATAAACATCATCTCACACGAAAACTATCCTTTCGCGCGAGAACCTTACCACAGTCAACCTTGCATATCAAGTGAATCATAGTCGCGTGAAAACCTACAAGTCACGTGAAAACATACAGGTCGCGCGATAACTTACCTATCGCACGAGAACTTCACCAGATTCAAATTTCGTACTGTACAATCCTACCTACTTCCACGAAAACTTACAGATTTCCAGTCTAAACACAACTTATCGTGTCTAAGGCTATTCTAACATGCTTAACACTATAATCAACAACATCACAAGCATAAACAACCATTTTAGTATGCATAATAGACCCAAAATGTAAAAACTTGCATAAAAAGGGGATAGAAACTCACCTCTCAAAGATCTAGCACAACAAAACCTTCCCGAATGCTATTGCCAAACAACAACTACATATCCATGCATTACATCATCAATAATCCATTCTTAGTACATAACACGAATTACATACCTTAAACACCTCGATTCTTCACTTTCTCTCTCTACACAACCGCTTTCTCTCTCTACCAGTTGCACTTTTCGCACGATATGGGGTCAAACGGGTGTTCTCAGCTATTTATACCCAGTTCAATTTTTTGCTCAGGGTTCTCACGCGAGAAGTTCTCTCGCGAGAAGTTCTCTTCGCACGAGAACTTTTTCTGCCCTTCTTCCCTTGAAATTTTCGAGGCGTTACAAGTCTACCCCCTTATTAAGGTTTCGTCCTTGAAACCTGTCAGCCCTCGAATAGCTGTGGATAATACCGCCTCATATCCTCCTTAGTCTCCCATGTAGACTCGGATCGCTTTCTGTGTCTCCACTGTACTTGCATAAGTGGAACCACTTTATTCAGATGAATTCCACTTAACTCATTGGGTAGCTCCAATTGATAGGTCACCTCTCCTACTCGAGCAATGATTTGAAAAGGCCCTATATACCTCGGGCTTAACTTCCCTCGCTTTCTAAACCGGATGATCCCCTTCCAAGGTGAGACCTTTAACATAACTCTGTCTCCCACCTTGAATTCGATCTGTCTACATCTCTTGTCGGCGTACGACTTCTGTCTATCCTTTGCTACCTTTATAAATGCCTTAATCTTATCAAACTTTTCGGTCATAGCCTCGATCACCTCAATGCTCCCTAACTCCTTCTGCCCGATATCACCCCAACACATGGGCGTCCTATACCTCCTACCGTATAGCATCTTATAAGGGGGCATACCAATACTAGCATGATGACTGTTGTTATATGAGAACTCGACTAACGGTAAGTGTTCGTCCCAACTTCCTTCAAAATCAATGATGCATGCCCGGAGCATATCCTTAAGCGTCTGAATAGTTTTCTCCAACTGACCATCTGTCTGAGGATGGTAAGCCATACTGATATGTAACCTCGTCCCCATCGCATCATGAAATCTCTTCCAAAACTTTGATGTAAACCGAGTGTCACGATCAGACATGATAGACACCGGTACACCATGACGAGTTACAATCTCCTTGATAAACAAATTTGCCAACCTCTCAGATGAATACGTTTCACAGATCAGCAGAAAATGAGCACTTTTCATCTAACGATCAACTATCACCCATATGGCATCATATCCCCTTGCTGTACGCGGTAGCTTTGTGATGAAGTCTATGGTGATGTGCTCCCATTTTCACTTTATTATATCCAAAGGTTGGATCTTCCTTTATGTTTTCTAATGCTCCGCCTTTACTTGCAGACAAGTAAGGCACTTACTCACATACTCTACCATGTCGCGCTTCATTCCCGACCACCAGTAATCTTTCTTCATATCCTGATACATTTTTGTAGCACCGGGATGAATTGAGTATCGCGTCTTATGAGCCTCATCCATGATCTTTCCTCTTAGATCTCCATAATAAGGAATCCATATCCGCCTAGATCGGGTCCTGACACCAAGAGTGTTCTCCCCCAACTCTGCAACTAGACCCTTCATCCGCTCGGAGTTAATTCGATCTTCTTTCAGCACTTCATCCTAAAATTCCTTGACCTACGTCATCACATCAGATGTAATGACCAACTGATAAGCCTTCACCCGAATCGTATTTGGTCTCTCTTTTTGGCTAAGGGCATCCGCCACCACGTTGGCCTTGCCTGGATTGTAGTGGATCTCACAATCATAATCTTTGATAAGCTCCAACTATCTCCTTTGTCTCATATTGAGATGCTTCTGCTCAAAGAAGTACTTCAAGCTTTTGTGATCAGTGTAGATCACTTTGCCCCATACAGCTAATGTCTCCAAATCTTAAATGCAAACACCACAGCAGCCAACTCCAAGTCATGAGTGGGATAGTTAGCCTTATGGATCTTCAACTGCCGAGACGCATAGGCTATAACCTTCCCTCGTTGCATCAACACACAACCAAAACCCGAATGTGAAGCATCCAAATATACCACTAGGTCATCATTACCTTCAGGCAACGTCAAGACAGGGGCTTAAGTCAACCTTGCCTTTAACTCTTGAAAGGCACCCTCCTACTTGAAACCCCATTCAAACCTCACATCCTTACGGGTTAACTTATTCAATGGAGCCACAACTTTAGAGAAGTCTTGAATAAATCTCCTGTAGTAGCCCTCCAAACCTGAGAAACTACAGATCTCAGATGGTGTCCTTGGAGATCTCCATTGTATCACCGCCTCAACTTTAGCCGGGTCTACCATGATTCCTTTAGGATTAACCACATGACCCAAAAACTAAACCTCGCGTAACTAGAACGCACACTTGGAGAACTTGGCGTATAGCTTTTCTCTTCTAAGCGTTCCCAGCACCTCCCGGATGTGACCAGCATGCTCTTCCTCGCTCTTCGAATAAATCAGGATGTCATCTATAAACACAATCACTGATTTATCCAGCATAGGCCGACACACCCGATTCATCAAATCCATTAAAGCAGCTGGCGCATTGGTTAAACCAAAAGACATCACTAGGAATTCGCAGTGTCCTTAACGCGTGCGGAAAGCTGTTTTAGGAATATACTGTTCCTTCAACTTTAGTTGGTGGTAACCTGATCGAAGGTCTATCCTCAAAACCAACTGGCACTCTAGAGCTGATCGAACAAGTCATTAATCCTCAGTAACGGATACCGGTTCTTCACACTCCACTTGTTCAGCTCACGGTAGTCGATATACATCCTCAGACTATCATCCTTCTTCTTCACTAATAAGACCGGAGCACCCCATGGAGAGATACTTGGTTGAATGAACCCCTTATCTAGAAACTCTTATAACTAAGCCATCAGTTCCTTCATCTCAGAAGGAGCTAGACAATATAGCACCTTAGCAACAGGTTGGGCACTAGGTATCAGATCGATCTGGAACTCAATCTCACGGTCAGGTGGCACACCTAATAGATCTTCCGGGATTACGTCTGGAAAGTCACACCGGTACATCTGACAATCATGGTACTGACGCATCCACATCCTTCACATAGGCTAGATAGGCACCACATCCACGCCTCATACACTTCTCCGCCACAACCATCGAAATTAATTTCAGGATCGTACGAACTCATTCGCCAGAAATCATCACTGAACTCCCATCGGGCGTGATTAGCTAAATCATCTTTGTGTGACACACAATATTAGCCTCATAGGCTGCTAGCCAATCCATCCCTAGGACTATATTAAACCCGCCTAAGGTCATTACGAACAGCCTAGCAGAGAACCTATGGCCTTCCAGCTCCATATCACAATCCTCTATCACGTCAGGTATCCTAGTAGACTTACCAATGGTAGTTTCTGCATCAAAGGGCTCATCAATCTTTCTACTCCTAATAGGCAACTTATCACAGAAGGCAGTAGAAATAAAAATCCTACTAGCACCAGAATCAAAAAGTACAGGGGCATAAGTTTGGTTTACTAGGAATGTACCTAACACAACATCGGGGTCCACCCTAGCCTCCTCCTGGGTCATAGTGAAGGCTCTAGCTTTGGCTTTCTGCCCTTCCTTCTCTTTCTCAACTCCCTTCTTTGCCCTGAAGCTCTCAGCCCTTGGCTTCTTGCAATCTCTACTCAAATGCCTTGCCTCACTGTAGTTATAACACCTCACCACTCGATAATCCTTTGCCATGTGGCCTTCCTTCCCACACTAAAAGCATAGATTTGATGCCTACTTACATTACCCTGCATGATCTCTCCCATACTTTTTGCATGCCTTCTCTCCCCTTGTTAATGCCTTTTGATCATCCACTCTCATCCTTTTACCACCAGCTACAAAACCACCACCGTTATACCGCTTCCCATTCCCATTCTTGTCATTGCTCCACTTCTTCTTCACATCCGCCACTGCCACCACCTCTCGCTCATGATACAGTCTCCCTGCCAGATCGACCACCGATCTAAACGTACTTGGCCAAGCAGTGATTATGTGTCTGTGGATGTCTGCTGGCAGACCTTGGATGTACCTCTTGATCTTTCATGACACTGGTGTCACCTGCTCTAGCACCAGCCTCTCCATCTCATTAAACTTTGTCGTATACTGCTGGGGTGTCATGATTACTGCCTCTAACTGTAGGAACTCTCTCTCAATCTTATCCAACTCTCTATGAGGACAGAACTCCTCAATCACCAACTTATTCAGTTCCGAGCACCTCATCCTACTAATGGCCCTGCTACCCTCAGCCTGGACTATGTTATCCTACCAACATAAGGCTGTATCCACAAACGAGTGAGCAGCAAGCTTCACCTTCAGATCTTCCCTACACTCACTAATATCCAACACAGCCACCATCTCTTTCACCCATCGATGGGCAGCAACAACATTCCCATTAGCATCAAAAGTCAGGGGCTTGCATCCCTGAAATGCCCCATAGTTGCACCCCTTTGTAGTTTCCTGCACTGCTTCCTCTTCCCCAACATCACTAGAAATAACCATCTCAGTCTCCGGTTGCTCTTGTTCCCCTGAACCTCCTTCTTCGCCCCCTCTTCGGGCAGCACTCTTCTTCTCATTCTTCTTCTTCCTTTCATCTTCCCTCACGGCTCTAATAACCTTAGTCACCACATATGGCAAAATCGTCTGCATGACTTGATGAACCTCCTTAACTATAGCCTCCTTCACTAAGGCCTTCAGATTAGCACTCTCATCCCCACCTTCATGGTGATTAAGCTCGGGGCTCCTCAGATGCCGTTTCGGCAGTCTTAGCCCTGTTCATCGTGACACGTGGCCCAGCACCACATCCACCACAACCTTGACCTTAAGACGCCTTCAAAGACCTTCCACCAGCCATCTCCTAAGTACTATAAGATCCAAACACCAACATGGTCATTCAATGTAATAGCTCAGATTATCTCAAGTATAGTAAGTCCCTAATTACAGTGGCAAGTTATGATTAGCCGCTTACTTTACTCTTCATCCCCCAAGCATTTCCTATCCTGACTACATTAGCATCCAAATCTACTAAGAGCACATAATCAACATAGCATGCGCATATAATTCCTTTTTTCCATTAATTTACATAAAACATTTACCTGCAGGCATGTAGCTACTAGGACTGGCATCCCTTTTTCCTTTCATCCCATTCTTAGTTTTAGTTTTGGTTTAAAGTAATTTTATCCAATTCTCTTAAACTTTGGCTTTGATTTCATCTATGTTGTAGTTCCCAGACCCCAAGTAGTTTAATCTGGCTGCCCTCAACTCATCCTTTTGGTGTTTGGCTGGGGGCAGCTCTGATTGCAACTTGCATGAAGCCAGGGGTCTCACTTGATCTTTCTCCCCTTACCTTCCTCTTCCTCTCCCTTTTCTCCTCCTTAATCTCCTTAAAGGTCATCTTCCTCTTCCCCTTGTCAGTCATTGGCCTATATGACTCAGGGTGAAGAGAGCTTTGGCCTTTATTGCTTGGTTTAGAACTTGAGCTCTGGCAAGGGAGAGGTTGTGAGACACGTTCACCAGCTGGTGCCTTACTGAGGGTACTGGGTACTGAAGCAGTTCTTGTCTTAAGGTTCACAGGCTCAACTACTGGGCATTCAACCAAGGTTTCACCTTCGAAGCTAATCTTAGGGTCTGCCTCAGTATCCAGTTGACCAATAGTCTTTCCTGCTAGCCTCTGTCTATATAGTCTGGACCTCTTCTTAAAATCATCAAGCACCCTTTCTTGAATTCTCTCAGCTAACCTTGTAGCTTGCCTGCTTTGACTTGAATTGGCAAGTGGCAAATCAACTAGAGTGAAGCTCTCATAGTATCTTAGGTTTTGGAAATTGAAGACCTCTTGTTGTCCCTGAGATCTAAAGAGTACCAGGGCTCTTCTATCACTGTCATGCTTCCATCCTACTATTGAATTTTTAGTAGGGTAAGGTGGGGTAGATATAGCCCTTGGTATGTCTTCCTCAAATAGGCTTTGAATCAGGGCATCCACATCAAGGGCCTGAGGAGGTTTTTGAGTATGGACAAGTGCAAGTGAGGATGGTGAGTCCTCTATGCCATACTATAGGCAGAACTCCCAAGTTCTGTGATTGTAGGCAGGACTTTCTCCCTTTTTTTGGTAGCATCACCCTCTTGCAAAAGGGAGCTAAGGGTTAGGTCCACCACATCCATAAGTTCTTATGTACCTGGTTGAGTTTGCCTGATAGTTCTCTCAGCTAACTTGCCCTTGAGATCGGTGATCTCATGTTGCTAGTCACTACCCTGCCTTTGCAAGGTAACCACCTAAGATTCCAGCTGATTTACCTTTGAAACTAAATAGGGGTAGATGTCAGATAGTTTTTGCACCTTTAGTTGCAGACTCCCCTCATCTTCATCAGAGGAATCATGAGGGGATGATAGAATAGGACTAAACTCTTCTTCCTTACCACCAGCTTGAGGTTCTTGGCTACTGGATTTCCCCTACATCATGACAGCTTCAATAGAAGTGTTAATGGGATGGGTTGCCATGGTTGAGGTCTTTATAATGTAATCACTTGCAAAAGTGAGAACCTCTTCCATATAGACTTCCTAAACATGTTCAGGGAAGTCCACCTCAGTTTGGGGTGGATGTTATGGGCCAGACATAGGTGACTCAGGAGAACTCATCGCTCTTTGAGTAGGGGAGGAGAAGAGAGACTCATGGTACTCACTGAAGCCCATATCCTCATCATCATAGAATTAGAAGTCAGGGATGGCTTGGTTTAAGTCTAGCGGCTGGGGATGGTAGTTTTCCCCTGAAGGTTGATCACTTGAGTCTTGACACTTAGAGTGAAGGCACAAGGGTAGGGTGATTAACTCATCAGGCTAAGCATGAGGAACTTAGCACTGATCAAAGAAATAGAGGGAGTGGTCTGCTCCTCATGGGAAGTGGGAGCTCTTGGTTCCACTTCCTCTTGCATGGGTTGTAATATGGGGATCTGCTCAATCTGAGTAGATTGAGCAGGGGTTCATTTAGAGTTTCTAGTGTAGGTAATGGTTATTTATGGTTGTGTGGGTGGTGCAAATGTAGAAGGTGTAGGTTTAGCATTGACCGGTTCTGTCAAGTTGTCACCTTGAGCAATGAGCTCTAAAATTTTTGGAACCAGGGCTGTTTCTACCCCTGAGAAGCCAACAGTGGTCTTTCTTATTGTTTTGAAGATGTCAGGCATCATCTGTCCCAATTTAAGAGTATTACCTGTCCCCCTTAACTATGAGCCCAGTTCATAGTTAAGAATGTGTTAAACATATCTAGGGAACATATAGTACTCTAAAGAGTCCAAGTTTGCAAGCAAGTTTGTATATACAAACTGTGAGTACTTGAACATGACCCCTTGAACCATTCCATAGACTATATAGGATAAGTCCTCAAGAATCAGGTCCCAACCTCCATGTTTGTTAGATAGAGAGTGGATTACATCATGGAGGAGGTACTTCCACTAAGAGGACATCTTACCCTTCTTGAAGGTTCTGATAGAGTAGTCCCCTTCATAGCCCATCTGCCGGAATGAGTTGTTCATAGAAGATTTGGGGAAGGACAACTCTCCTTCTTCATCATCCAGCCTCAGATAGGAGTTGGTGGTGGCTGGAGTGATGAAAATTGTCCACCCCTACACTATGGCAGACAGTGCCTTTTCAACATCCAAGATGACCTCTTGGTATGTCCTTCAAAACTCTAGGAGTTGTTCTTCATACAATGGAGGATCTATTATGAGTACGGTAGTTTGATCAAGATAAGAAGCAACAAATATCTGAGAAACCTGGATCTTTCTCAGATGATAATAGAGCAACTTGATTATGCTGCTTGTGTAAGTGCATGGAGAAATCTGGTTGGTTTTGGGGTTTTAGGGTTGGCCATTTTGGAAAACTTTGAAGTGAAGAAAGCTAAGAACAAAGGCGGTTTGTGGGTGAATTTAGGGTTTGAATCTTTTACAGATGAAGAGGAAGGTGAATAAGGGGGAACCGTTGTATGAATATTTATATGGTAAGAACTTGAGACAAAGTTAATGCAAAATGATAAACATTGAAATCTGGATGTCGGTCCCACCTCTAAAAAAGTGCTCAAAAGGTAGTTTTCTTGGATGTCTAAATCTTCCGTAGGTAATTTGTCTTCGGAAGGTTTTGAGAAAACTTCCAAAGCCAATTTGGCTTCTGAAGATATTCCTTAGCTTTCGAAAGAAAAATACTTAGAGTATTTTTACTTCTTAGACAAATTTTGTTTCGGAAGATATCAAATTTCAGAAGTTTTATTCAGAGTATAAAGCTTTCGAGAGTTAATTGTTTTTGGAAGAAAATTGTCTTTCAAAACATATAAGTACTCATAAGCATATTTAAGCTTCAGAAGATATATCAGAATTTCTTCCAAAGGTAAATTTCTTAAAAGTAGTTATTAGTTTTGGAGACATAATTTTCTTTCGAAGTCAACTTGATGTCTTCCGAAAGAAAACATATCTTAAATTCTCAAAATTCTAAGGAATATCATTTTGAAAAATTCTTCCAAAGTAAATTTGGCTTATATAGGTGATAGTATAGACAACTTAAGACACACATGTTTGAAAAAGTGATCTTGAAATTAATTTAAGAAAAATATACTCAAAGTTTATTATCCCAATAGCTGATACAAGATACTTAAATCTTTGTTCATTCAAAGCTTTTATGAACAGATCAACATATTGTTCATTTGTGTTAACTTTGACTAGTTTTATCAATCCTTTTTCAAAATTATCTCTTATCAAGTGATACCTGATATTGATGTGCTTTGTCTTTAAGTGTTGTACAGGATTCTCTGTTATGGAGATAGCACTATTGTTGTCTATGTGGATGGGAGTCTCCTTGAAGTTGAATCCATAGTCCAGCATTTGATTCTGAACCCAAAGCACTTGAGCCCAGCAGCTTGCAGCAGCAATGTATTCAACTTCAATAGTTGATGTAGTTGATGCAGACATAAAGTATTGTTTCTTGCATTGCCATGAGACAATCCTTCCACTAAGGAATTGACATCCCCTAGATATAGACTTAGAAGTCATGTTATAGCCACCATAGTCACTATCTGTATAAGCATACAGATTGAAGTTAGAATTCTTTGGATACTAAAGGCCCAGTTTAGGAGCACCTTTGAGATATCTGAGAATTCTTTTGACACCAACAAGGTGTGACATGTTGGGGTTCGCTTGATATCTTGCACAAATACATGTGCCAAACATGATATCAAGCCTTCTGGCTGTGAGGTACATAAGAGACCCAATCATAGCCCTATAGAGATGTTCATCATCCCCCTCAAGATCAGGTCGTAGAGAGTGGTTTCTAGCTATGGGTGTCTTAGCAACCTTACATTTAGTCAGATAAAATCTGGTAGTATGTCTTGTACATACTTTGACTGGTTTATGAAGATGTCATTGTCAACCTACTTCACTTGAATTCCTAAAACAAAATTAAGTTCCCCCATGACAGTCATTTCAAATCTATTCTTTATCAGCTTCTCAAAGTCTTTGCAGAGCTTTGGATTAGGTGACCCAAAGATGATGTCATCTACATAAACTTGAACCAGCATCAAGTCATTCCTTGTTCCCTTAATGAAGAGTGTGTTGTCAATAGTATCCCTCTTGTATCCATGCTGAACAAGCAACTGTGATAGTATCTCATACCAATTCTTTAGAGCATGATGCAGCCCATAAAGAGCTTTGTCAAGAAGGCACACTTGACATCAAGTTGGTAGACCTTGAAATCCTTGGATGTAGCAAAAGCAAGGAATATCCTAACAGCTTCAAGTCTTGCCATAGGAGCAAAAACATCTATGTAGTCAATCCCTTCTTCTTGAGTGTACCCCCTTGAACAACTAGTCTTGTCTTGTTCTTGATGACAAGTCCTCTATCATATTTCTTATTCTTGAAAACCCACTTGGTACCTATTGGTGTCTTCCCATAAGGAAGATGACATAGGTTCCAAACATTTTGTCTTCTGAATTAAAGTAGCTCCTCCTGCATTGCTTCAACCCAACTTCCATCCTGCAGAGCCTCATTAACTTTCTTAGGCTCAATCTAGGACAAAAAAGAAAAGTATAGACAAACATTTTTGTCATGGGTTTGTCCTCTTTCTCTCACCCCTGTCTCAACATCTCCAATGATGTTTGTGGTGGGATGCGACTTGTGGATTCTTAGTTGAGGAATTATAACAAGTTGATTGGACAGATCTAAATTAGTGAAATTCATATCTGGTGATTGAGTGTCATCCACCACATCAACACACTTATCCAGAGAAGCTTGATCCAATGAGTGTGTGACATCATTGTTGTCTTCTATGGAGTGGTAATCAGCATCAAGAAATTCTTGATCACTATCACCACCTCCATCTCCTCCCATAATGGAAACCCCTTCATTTGAGTTTTGTGCCTCTGTGCTGGAATTTATAGGCACCTCAGATGTATCAACTAAAGAGATTGTCATGGTTGTACTGACAGGATTTCCAACTGCAGGGCTAGTTACCACTGGAGCTGAAGTAGTTTTTTGACTTGGTCTTCTCAGCTCAAATCTTGGGTCAGGATCTCCTGTTGATAAGATACCTGCAGATCCTGAAGCATATTTACAAAATTTGTTAAAATAGTTGGTAACTAGATCAAGATCAAACAACTCATCAGGACCAAAACCTTTCACACTAGGTGTGTGCTCATTGAAGGTCATATTGGCTGACTCCTTAACTACTCTAATTCTGAGCTTGTATACTCTATAAGCCTTAGTTTGGGAAGAGTATCCAATGAAGTGTCCATTATCTGATTTTTTTAGCAAATTTGGCTATCTGATCTTTGGTATTCAAGATGGTGCATGGACATCCAAATGATTTAAGGAAACCAATAAAAGGTCTCCTTTTGTGCCACAACTCATAAGGAGTCTTACCATGAGTTTTGACGACTAAAACGTTGTTCTGCACATAGCAAGCAGTGTTGACTGCCTTTGTCGAGAAGGTGATGGGCAGTTTAGAGTCAAAGATCATGGTCCTTGCATCCTCAATAAGTGTCATGTTTCTCCTCTGAGCAACACCATTTTGTTTAGGAGTCTTAGGAGTACTGTGTTGTCTTGTAATACCTTTTCATCACAGATGTATTAAGGATTTGGTTCTCGAATTCTGCTCCTTCATCACATCTTATGATTTTGAATTGATTCTCAATTTTTAGAATGAAGTTCCTCAAGAACTCAGGGTCTCATCCTTAGTTCTAAGGAAGAAAACCCAAGTGTATCTTGTGAAGTCATCTGTGATCACCGGGTAATATGAAGTTCTTCCTAAACTCATTACACTAGTGGGGCCAAAGAGATCCATATGTAATAAATGTAGGGGAGTAGTGATGGAGTTCTTTTTCTTTGGCTTGTGAGACACTTTGTGTTGCTTCCCTTTAAGACATGCAACACAGTGGTCATCACTTGTAAACTCTTTCTTTGGCATTCCAGTTACTAGATCATTCTTAATCAGTTTATTCATGTTCTGAAAGTTTACATGGCACATTCTTTTATACCAAGGAAAAGACTCATCACTATTGGCTTTAGACAGAAAGCAAGAAACTTCTCCAGATGGGGAGGTTTCTGCAAATCCATCTTGTACATGTTCCCTTTCCTGGGGGCTCTGAGCAAGATATGCTCTTGAGGAATGACCACCCCGAGCTTGAGAACAATGCACTCATGCTCAATGAAGAGCATGTTATGATTTTGATCACAAAATTAGGATACACTCAAGAGATTGTATCCAAGCTCCTTGACATTGTTTACTTTCTTAATACTGAGCTTACAATTTTATGACCCTGCCCCTGCCAATGATGTAACCACCTGATTCTCCTCCAAAAGCAACTGGCCCTCCATTAATTTTCTCGAAGTTCTGAAGCAAAAAGCCATTGCCTGTCATGTGCTTGGAACAGCCACTGTCAATGATCCATACATTTCCCTTAGTCTTCAGCTGTTCCTGCATAGAAAGAGATGGTTAGTTACATTTGGAAACCCAAGCATCATTGGTCTTGGGCTTGTCAAAGTGAGTTGAAGATATTTCAACAGTTATTGATCCTATATGCAAGCTCGGAGGATCATTTGCTGTTGTTGATGAAGAACGTTCAGTCACATGGCGTTCCTTCATCTTACACACCATCTTTGGAAGAGTAGACTTGCCTTCCAGACTTCGTAAGTTTTAATGACTTTGAAAGTTTTAGGGACTAGACCTTTGGAATCTTTTGCATCCACTGCAGCAGACTTCAGCTTCTTTTGAGACCAAATTTTCTTCCGAGTGTAATTTTTCACCTATCTTTTTCTTCACTTTGGAGCTTCCGAAAGGAAGAGATTTTCCTTCCAAAGCTATCTTCTTCTTCTTGTCAGAAGTTTTCTTCTTGGTCATATGGATGGTACTCTTAGGATTGTACATGCAATCCTTAGCAAAATGAGAGGTACCACCACACATGATGCATTCAACTTGCATACTTTTGAGAGGCTTCTTTTGAGTAGAAGGCTGATCTAGATCTCTTTCCACTTCCTTCTTCGCCTTCACAGATGATGTAGAAGGCTTCTTAGAGTGAGGCTTGCTCTTGAAACTGGATGGTTCAAGCTGTGCAGCAGTGGTGCACATTTTATCAACCTTCTTTTCTTAACCAGGATGATTTGAATATGAACTAGGATTCCTGGTACTGGAGTCCATAGTTGAGTCTTCTGTCTTAACTATTTGAAACCCAGTAGAGATCAAAACATGTTTTTGCTTGGAGTTGAAAGTGGCTTTGATCTCTTGGGCTTTCTTTGATTTTCTCTTGGCTACCCTAATCAGGTTCTTCCTTGCAGACTTGGTCAATCCTGATTCTTTTTTCTCTCCATGAGAGTAGTGATCCTTCTTAGGATAACCCTTCTCACTCACTTCAGGTTAATCCTTTACTATCTCCTTTTCATCTTCATCCTCTTCTTGGATCGGATCAATTTGGGGCAGCTCATCTTGACAAGTTCCAAACCTTGGATATCTTATAAAAAGTAGAGTGTGTGGAGGAGCTATCTCACTTGAACCTAGTCCTTGCCTATTCTGATAACAAATCTTTGCATGCATGGATGAGGATATTATGTTCTTAAAGGTTTCCTATTCAAGAACACATTTTTCTGCCTTGGCTTTGCTGATCATAAGCACAGCATGGCATTCAGTTAACTTGGTTGGAGATCTTTGATTTGAGTCCTGTAGTTTGTATGCTCATGCTTAAGAGTAGAAATGGTTTTCTCTAAATCTTTAATTTTAAGTTTATAATCATTTTCTGCTCTTTTAAAAGCAGCTTTTAAATATTTAAGGACTCAAGATCAGATCTCACTCACTTCCCAGTTGTAGGACCTGTACATATTAACTTTAGCAATGCATTAAGAAGTACAAATATGTTCTAATACCTTGGCTTCTTTATGGTCAGCCATCAGTGCTTGGTTTGGAGAAGCATCTTCTACTTGAAATGTGACAACCCTGATTTAGGGCCGGAAAATATTTTTAGAACCTTAGTGAGCCACACAATGATCACTTCAGAGGCCCATAAAATGGGCCCAACAAGATTAAACTCCGAAACATAGATACATACACACACCATAATGGGCTTAGGCCCATCAAACTTTAAATTGGTCATTGGACCATGGTGTTAAATGGGCTTGACCCACAAAACCCTTATGGGCCGTTGGGCCATGCCATGATAATGTTCGTGAACTACCGACACTAGTGGGCCATAGGCCCGGTACCCTAGCGGAATTATTTACCAATTAGACATTTAAACAATAGACGATTATAGATGGAACTTAATACCTAGCAATTTAAATTAAATAATAACGACACAAAATAAACGCAACCGAACACCAAACATTCTTCAAAGAAAATATATGAACCCAATTATGTGAAATACCAAAACTAAGTATTCATCAATAACTAAAAACTTATATTTTATTAAGCCTCAACCCAAATTAAAAACATTTTTAGAACCTTAGTGAGCCACACAATGATCACTTCAGAGGCCCATAAAATGGGCCCAACAAGATTAAACTCCGAAACATAGATACATACACACACCATAATGGGCTTAGGCCCATCAAACTTTAAACTGGTCATTGGACCATGGTGTTAAATGGGCTTGACCCACAAAACCCTAATGGGCCGTTGGGCCATGCCATGATAATGTTCGTGAACTACCGACACTAGTGGGCCATAGGCCCGGTGCCCTAGCGGAATTATTTACCAATTAGACATTTAAACAATAGACGATTATAGATGGAACTTAATACCTAGCAATTTAAATTAAATAATAAGGACACAAAATAAACGCAACCGAACACCAAACATTCTTCAAAGAAAATATATGAACCCAATTACGTGAAATACTAAAACTAAGTATTCATCAATAACTAAAAACTTATATTTTATTAAGCCTCAACCCAAATTAAAAACATAAAAACTCTTGCAAGACATAAACTATATATGAAATAATAATAATTTTTTTTTATAAAACTAAACAATAAATCCACCTAATACTTACACCCTAATAACAAAAAATAAAAATAAAATTACATTTAATAATATGTAATAAAAAGATTTGTTCCACCCATAATATACACACATACACATCCACGGCATACATACATACATATATATATATATACATACATCTCGACACACACACTTTACATACATACCTACACACATGAACACTTAAATACACATACATACATATATATATATATATATATATACACACACACACACACATGAATTATAAGATAACACACACACCCACACATGATCAACAAGTCAAAATATATATATTTACACATACATGCATACATATGAATACATACATACACACCCAGCACACACACTCACCCGTATATATACACATATATGTACATATAACACGGCACACACACATATATATATATATTATTACACACATTAATTTTTATAAAATCAACTAGAAGACAAACTAGTTGACTAGTCTAGTAGCCACCCAAGTTGCCCAATCCACATAAAGCCTTCCATGCATTTGTTAACTTGCAAATCCACCCAAATCTTTACAAAGTCTAGCAAATCTTGAGTTAACCAAGAAATTGGAATCCCAACCCTACCACCCTACCCCATTCGGCCGAGAGCCACCATCCACACCCCCTCACCTCTCATTTTACTACTACAACTCTCTAAATCTCTCAAACACTCTATCCACTTCTCCTACTCACTTTCTTACTCTCTTGCATTCAAAGAACAGCAAATTCAAGCCCCTTGGAAGCACCAATCAACCACAAGAACACCACAAGAACATAGCCATCAACCTCCTTGAACCAAGGTAATACTCACACCTTCCCTACATCAAGTTTCTATCCTTCTTTTCTTTAACTCCATGACCTGAACTAATACAATACTTTGGGCAGCCATCTTCCATCATTCCAAGCTTCTTCGGCAGCCCACACAATCACCTCATCCACCTCACACGTCAAGGTAACCCATTGCTACCCGAAAACGCGTGAAATATCGCGTTTCGTCACGTTAGTGACGTAACCAACCCCATGACACCCCTAACACCTTGTGAAATTCTAAAAAACTAAATATTTCAGTAAGTATAAGATACGCAAGCTTTCTCAAAACCATTTTGCTCACAAGCACGGTTTTAGTAAATATAGCTCACCCGAAAACCCAGTTTTTGCAAAAATGTAAAAGTGTAATATCTAAGTCCAAAAATTTTAATCTAAATATTTATGGAAGTTTTTAGAGACTACCTTAAGTTGAAAATAAATTCTCACAATCTAAGCCTATGTATTTCACATTTTATAAATTATACAAAAACTTAATAATATATGATTTTGAGATAAATAAAAGAAATAAGTTGGAGATCTAAGTTACTGAAATTATGGGGTTATTTAGAAGTTATTTAAGATATGAAAATAGTTGGGAAGGGAAAAATCAGGCTAAAACACTTAGAAATTCAAAACCGGGCCTTAACGGACACTTAACGGAACTAACCGGTATAGTTAACGGAAACACAAAATATGCATAAAATCCGAATTTACAAAATTCCAGTACACTCATAAAGATAATAAATGCCTAAAAATTTAATTTCATAATTTATAGAGCTTGTTTGTTTGGTAAACAAAAATATAAAGTATTATGTGACCTAAGTGTGACCAAAGTGGACCCGAACCCAAAAACCTGTTAAAAACCAAACCTCAAGTGTTAAAACATAAAAACTGACAAAAACAACTCAAGACTTGAAAACCCGGTAGCTAATGGCTCAATAATGACAAAAATAAGCTATAAATCAAATATTAGGATTTATTAAAGTTTCTACGAATTTATACAAAATTTAACATTAATTTTAATAAACTAACGACTCACTTGAAAGAAAAATAATAAATAAATTTACAAAAACCTTTAAATTAATAAAATAATATTTTTCAGTAGATTATGACCCATAAGCATAGAGACAACTTAAGAAAAAGTTATTAGAATAATCAAACATACAAATACATTACAAAGCACACCCGAAACGCGACCCGAACCACGTTTAGATATAAAACAACCTAAGCACCAACCCTATGGCCACAACATTTACATTCCAAAAGCTAGATGATACCCAAATAAGATAAAATTGAAAAATAAACCATCATATGGACCACTCAACGAATCCAAGTAAGGAACCTCTAAACGTAACTTCACAAAACGCCTAAACCGGTAACAAACTCTTGAATCCGTTAAGAAAGACCTAAATGGTGTAAAAACTAACTTACCAACAGTAGCTTAATTTACTTGAAACAATAAAAACCCATTATAAGTAATTAAAGTTCAAAAATTCCAAACATAAGGGTTAAAATTTGTCAATTTAGCAAAGTTGAGAGACGAATCTTGCCAACAAATTAAACTTTACTGTTTTGGAACTAAATATTACCTATAACCATTAGTATAATCTGAAATCATTATTTAATGACCCGATTATAACCAACGGCCAAATCAAGACTTCAAACTTCAAAGATTTGAACCAAATAACACACATGTAATATAAATTGCCTAATCGCTTAGGATAAACCTGATTTAAAGGGGTTGGGCTTAGATAACTAATTGAAATGAAACTAATGTTTATAAAATAAACTTAGGAACCTTGCTGGTTGGTAGCTCTCTAGACCACGAACACATACTTCAGAAACAAGCTAAGGTGAGTCTCATACCCCCCCCCCCTTTACTTAAACTATTTTAGGGTGGAATCCACACTCTTGTAAATCATTATTATGGTGCAATGATTACTGCTCTTGTCCTAGAACATGAGCACAATCATTAACTCCATTAGGAGACGCGTAGTTTGTGGATAGTACTATTTGGGGAATCCCCCGCACACAATGGGCCCTAAGGACAGGGAAACCCCCCATTGAGATTTAATAATCGTTATGTCATAAATTAGTGCAGATTATATGTGCTTAGCAGGGCACACTTAAGCCCATAACAATAAGGGGTATGGGTTAGGGGATGTTCTAGCACTCTGGAGGGTCACTCGGGTCTAGGTTTGATTGTGATACTTTCTTTTGTGCACCATTACTATTGTTATCTTATTTTATGAATTGCGTTAAGTCTTTTGTTATAAACTTTTGAGATCACCAACATTATGTTGATGTATTTTGGGTGTGTATTTCAGGAGAATAATGATTTTACCAAGTGATCATGGATAGGAGTTGACTTAGTCAGACAATTGGAGTTTAGCCACCACCCTATTAAATTGTTAACTTTTGAGACAATTGACTTAAACTTATGTGTTTAAGATTAGACAATATTTAACTAGTATTTGTATTATCATGAATACCATGTAGGCAATGAATGATTGGGTAAAAATTATTTAAGTAACGTTATTTCCGCTGCATTGTGTTGATATCAGTCGTCATAGCCGGACCCGATCAACGGGGTGTGATAGATTGGTATCAGAGCCAATGGTTACAGTGAATTAGTTTATTACCATATGATACCTAGGATTTAACTGCATATTAGGACCTAGGAAAAACTAAGAAGTAGACACCCCCCCTAAGCTAGACCAGAGGGTAGTTTCTATCATTTGCATTCATTCTTCAAATTTTGTATAATTTCTATTTCTAATTTTTGGTTTTGATTATATTTAAAATATTCATGTTGAAATTTACCTTTTTGTTCATTAGATGGCAGGAAATCAGAACAAAGGAAAGACCATTTATATCAGTCACTCACCCGATGTCCCACCTCCATATTACTACCAGACCACCATCCCAACCCCCGTGTTTGTACCAGACGTGGGTGTGGGACCCTCAAGACGCCCCAAGTCTCATAAGATTGGGGAGGATGCCCCTCTTGGGCCAGAGTATGGGGACCCTAATTGGTACCCAAAGTCCCCCTACAAGTACATGATGCCCGATCCTGACTAGGACTGGGAAATGGAGGACCCCGACCCTACGAAAGACACGTCCGGATCGTCGGAGAACCGTTCGGGTCAATTCCTTACGACCTGAAGAGGATGAGGACGTGGCACCTCGTGCGAGGCAAATTGCACGAATGTCCGTCCGAACTGTCCCCACATTCCAACAAGAATGGGGTAACTTGGTTACGGGACTAACCGGGGCGTCACCACAACCGGTCGTACCATCGTTGCCACCACCACCGCCGGCCTCACTATATCTGACTAGGCCCTATGGGCATGATGAGGTAGCACGTCATAGTTTCCATTTGGCTCCGTCAATGTACTATACCGACCCCTATGTTGAGTCGGCGAGCTATTCTAGCGTGTCTCACCAGATGTTTGCTGACCCGCCCCTGTACCACTCGGGACCATTGACTGGAGACTCTGCCATGGAGGAGGTATGGCGTCGACACCAACACTACGACACCCTGAAGGAAGAGAAGGACGAGGCGGTGTCCCTAGTGGCAACGATGAGCAGGAAGCTCTTTCGGGCCGCCCATAAGTGTGTGCTTGACTAATGGTCCCGTTACCGCCGCCACCGTCGTTATTGATATGTCTTTAATTATTTTATTATGTATTGTTTAACTTTTGAATGAACTATTATTCTGTAGGACATGGATGAATGTTCACTCATGTCACACTTGATTGTACTTTGAACTTATTTAAAATTTTGTACCCATAGCGGGTTTTTGTATGGTTAAGACTATTTATGGTTGTTTGATGTGATGATTTGGATCCCTTAACTTGAATAATATGATGACATGACTGGTTGTGACATTATGATAACTTTATAATTATAAAACCCTTGAGTTTAAAACTATATAAAATGTTTATTTTAGCCATGCCGAGAGGAAGAGGACGAAGACGTGCTCCAAATGCTAGGGGTGGTGTCACCACCCGATCGGGAGCTCGTACCAAACGACAAGATGAAACCACGACATGAAACACCAACAACACCCGCCGCACCAATGACAACCCCAATACCAACCGTAACACCGATCAAGAAGCTAGACTGCAACAATTAATTGCAGAAGCCATTACTAACGCCCTGCCCGCTATCATCGCCCATGTTCATGCTGAGCGTAACCACGAGACACCTCACGCGGGGGAAGAGAATGAAGATGACAACAATGACACCCATGGAAACAGCAACGAGGAGGAATGAGAAAAAGCACATGTGCAAACTGTTTGTAACTACAAGGCGTTCATGGCTTGCAAACCGAGAGACTACTATGGAAATGAAGGCACGACAGAAACAATTAGATGGTTAGAGGAGATGCAGGTAGTGTTGTATATAAGTGATTATGCAGAGATAAACAAGGTAAGGTTTGCCACCCACTCTCTTAAGAATGGAGCTTTGAACTGTTGGAACATATTGTTGCAAACCCAAGGGAGAAACATGGTGAACTGGATGAGATGGGAGGAGTTCTAGATCTTGATGGTGGAATGTTATTGTCTGATCAATGAGATTGAAAAGATGGAGGCTGAATCTTGAGCTTGGAGATGAAAGGCACAACACATTTTGAATACACCAACCAATTTAACGAACTATCATTACTGGTACCGCACTTAGTGACTCCTGAATCCAAGAAGATCGGCGGGTATGTATGGGGTTTAACCTCAAAGATTAGAGGAATGGTGAAAGCAGCCAAGCCAAGGACATTTCAGGAAACAGTGGAGATTTCAGCAACATTAAATGATGAGGTGGTGGGATGCGAGGGAGTGAAAGGAGTAGAGAGTGAGGGAGTGAAAGGAGTAGAGAGTGCAGGAGTTAAGCAAAAATAGGAGAACTTCCGATCTATGAGTGGAAGCTCAAGTAGAAAGAGTGTGGTTAATCGACAGCAAAAAGAAAAGAAACCCTACTTAGGGAAGCAACCATTTTATGGAAAGTGTGGACTCCATCATGTAGGATAATGTAGGGTAAGGACAATGGTTAAACCGTAGGTAAAGGAGGGCAAGACCACTGCATGCTACTAATGCAACAAACCAGGTCGTTTTGCAAAGGAATGTAAGTCTGTAGCTACTGGACCTGTGAGGTGCCACAAGTATGGCAAAGTTGGGCACATCCGCCCTGACTGCCCCAAATTAAAAGCTAAGAAACAGTGGTAGGACACCCCAAGGGGAGAGCATTTGTGATGAATGCAGAGGTTGCTAGGGAGGAGCCTGAAGTCGTGACTGGTACGTTCCTAGTAAACAATCATTATGCTTATGTACTGTTTGACAACAGGGCCAATAGAAGCTTTGTTTCTACAAACTTTAGACCAAGAATCGAACTAGTCTCCTCTGGGCTAGCCAACACATACACCATAGAATTAGCCAATAGAATGCTAGTTAAAGCCGATGAGATATCATTGGGTGCACGATAGATTTGGATGAGCATGATTTCCCTATAGACTTAATACTAGTAGAACTAAGAGGGTTTGACATAGTGGTAGGTATGGATTGGCTGGCAAAGAATAGGGCTGAGATTATATGCGACAAGAAATTATTAAAGATTCCCCTACATGAAGGAGAAACCCTCATGATATATGGTGAGAGGCCAAGGCAAGGCATGAGAATCATTTCATGTATAAGGCTAACAAGTGCTTACGAAAGGGGTGCATTGCATACTTAGCCTATGTAATGACTACCAAAGAGGAGAAATGACTTGAAGACGTTCTCGTAGTATCAGAATTCGCAGACGTATTTCCAGATGAACTACCAGGACTCCCACCATATAGGTAGTTAGAGTTTTGCATCGACCTAATACTGGGAGCTGCACCAGTAGCTAAATCACCTTATAGGGTAGCCCCTTCGAAGATGCAAGAGTTGATGGTGCAACTACAAGAACTTATAGACAAAGGGTTCATTAGGCCAAGCTAATCGCCATGGGGAGCTCTAGTCTTATTTTTCAGAAAGAAAGATGGAACCCTAAGAATATGCATTGACTATCGAGAGTTAAACAAAGTCACAATCAAAAACCAATACCAACTTTCAAGGATTGATGACTTGTTTGATCAACTCCAAGGGTCACGATACTACTCCAAGATAGACCTGAGGTCGGGGTATCACCAGTTACGAATCAAGGAGGAAGATGTACCAAAAACCGCATTTAGAACTAGGTATGGGCACTACGAGTTCGTAGTGATGCCTTTTGGTTTAACTAATACACTTGCAGTATTCATGGATCTCATGAATAGAGTGTGTAAACCATACCTAGAAAAATTCATGATAGTTTTCATAGACAATATTCTAATATACTCCAAGACCAAGGCAGAGCACAAACAACATCTGAGGTTGATTTTTGAATTACGTCGAGCTGAGCGTTTATACACCAAGTTTTCAAAGTGTGAGTTTTGGATGCGAGAAGTATAGTTTCTGGGCCACATAGTAAGCGAGAAAGGAATTCAAGTCGACCCTGTAAATATTGAGGCAATTAAGAAGTCGGAACCACCCAAGACCCCCACCAAGGTGTGACAGTTTTTAGGGTTGGCTGGTTACTACCGGAGATTTATAGAGAACTTCTCAAAGATTGCCAAACCATTGACGTACCTGACCTAGATGAATACTAAGTTCAAATGGGAAGCAAAACAACAGGAAGCTTTTGAAACCCTGAAGCAGAAGCTATGTAGTGCACCAATCTTGTCCCTACTCGAGGGAACAAATGATTTCACAGTCTATTGTGATGCCTCACACCAAGGACTCAGTTGTGTTCTGATGCAAAGAGGTAAAGTGATAGCATACACTTCATGACAATTAAAGATGCATGAGCAGAATTACAGCACACACAACTTGGAGTTAGGAGCCATAGTGTTTGCACTGAAAATCTAGAGGCATTACCTGTATGGTACAAAGTGCATGATCTTCACCAATCACAAAAGCCTACAAAACATCCTTAATCAGAAGATATTAAACATGCAACAAAGAAGATGGGTGGAATTGCTTAATGACTATGATTTGTGAAATCCGATACCACCCCGCCAAAGCGAACATGGTAGCCGACGCTTTAAGCAGGAAGGAGAGGGCCAAACCGCTTAGGGATTTGTTCCTTGAGAATGAAGGCACGAATTGATATGAGGGACCAGATACGAAGAACACAAAGGGAGCCCTGAATAAAGAAAACTATAAGAAAGAGGGATTAAAAGGAATGGAGAAACAACTAGACACCCAAGATGACGAGATAATAAGGATGAATTGAAAAGCATGGATCCTGATGCTAGGTGGACTAAAAGACACCATTCTAGATGAAGTCCACAAATCAAATTATTCCATTCACCCTAGAAGTGACAAGATGTATAAGGATTAAAGATAAATTACTGGTGGCCAGGTATTAAAAGAGAAATAGCCACCTATGTGGGGAAGTGTTTAAATTGCGTCAAGGTAAAAGCATAATATCAAAAGCCATCTGGATTACTCCAATAGCCAGGGATACAGGAATGGAAATGGGAAAGGATTACCATGGATTTTGTCACAAAGCTTCCCCAAACCCTGAGAGGGCACGACAATATATGGGAAATAGTGGATTGAGTGACCAAGTTGGCACACTTCTTGGCAATAAGGGAGGACTACAAAATGGAAAAGCTAGCTAAGATATATGTCGATGAAGTTGTGTCTCGACATGGAGTACCCTTGTCAATTATCTCGGATCGTGATAGCCGATTCACCTCCCGATTCTAGCAGTCATTTCAGTAGGCTTTGGGAGCGCACATAGACTTAAGCACCACCTGCCACCCTTAGACTGACGGTTAGAGTGAAAGGATGATTCAGACCCTCGAAGACATGTTGAGGGCTTGTGTGATCGACTTTGGTGGAAATTGGGACACCCACTTGCCACTAGCTGAATTTTCTTATAATAACAGCTACCACAGAAGCATAGGAGCTACACCCTTTGAGGCACTTTATGGATGTAAGTATCGGTCCCTGGTTTGTTGGGCTGAAGTGGGAGAATGCCAGCTAACCGGTCCAGAAATTATGCAAGAAACAACCGACAAGATCCATCGAATATGAGAACGTCTAGTTGCAGCGAGAGATCGATAGAAGAGCTATGCTGATAACCAATGCAAACCCTTTGGAATTTCAAATAGGAGTCCGGGTGATGCTAAAGGTGTCCCTATGGAAAGGGTTGCAGGACCAGTTAAAGGGATGGTCAATACAATCAGGCTCATAATAAGGAGAGTGTTAGAACACTTAACAGACCAAATAGGGAACCGGGTTTATATGAATGATACTAAGAACATAAGTAAACAATGAGACAGAACTAAGAACAAGAACAGGATGAGTATTGTTTTCAAGAATGCTGTATATTGCTCTCAAGTTCTTTTACAAGTGTTACAAAACATAAAAAGAAATACAAGAACCTGAGATACTTTATACTACATCCTACATCTGGCCATACTTTGAAGGCCAGCTGGAACCACTAATCTAGACAACAAGATCAATGTAAAATCAAAAGGCAGATTGCCTTTTTACAAGTGACTATGACATGCAATAGCTCACATCCTAATATATTACAAAAAGGATAAAAGGTACAAAGTAGAAAGTTACAAACTCTAAACCATAATCTGCAGTTGCAAGAGTATGGACCTTTTCACCAACTAATGCAAGTTGGTGAGTCTTCAGAGTTGCAGCGGAAAGTTTGTCAGCTTTATACAAAAGTATATTAGAGAAAGCATGTCTTCTCTATCTTCAAAAGAAATCAGTCTTCACTATATTGGCCTCGGAAGACTTTGTCTTTGAAGATTCGAAAGACTTCATCTTTGGCTTCGGAAGATTTGGTCTTTGGCTTCGGAAGATTTTACACTTAGAATAATTTTTTGTGAGAAGTGTAAAACATTCGAAGTAACTTCTACTCTGCATAATACGCATGAAAGCTGGAAGCTCTTTGGTTGCTTTGGTTTCTTTGGTTGCATCAGCCTTTCAAGTATAACCTCACAAACTCCCCCTAGGCTGATGCTACCAAAACAGAGAAGTATTCTTAGATATTGACACTCCTTATCAGGATCAAGACCATTCCTTTTTTCATCATTTGATTAGGATCCCTCGGACTCTTATAATACCTTCTCATGTGATGGAGATCATGCAGAGCAAGATCAAGCATGTCTTTCTAGAAATAGACATCTTGACACACTTGATCTCTGATGACATACCACCTATCTGGATTAGTAGCAAAGGTCCAGGACATGATGAGTCTTCCAGTTACAAGAGACTCTACTTGAGTTGGAGTTGGTTGAGCAGCCTCTTCTTGTACTACCTCAGGATGCTCTGACTCATCCTAAGGTGTAGAGGTGGATGCCTTGGACTTCTTCTTAGAAACACTCTTCATGGTCATCCTTCTCCTCTTCTTTGAAGTCTTTAACTAAGAAGACTGACCTTTAGTACCAAGTTGATTTGTTGGTTCTTTCTCAGTTGGGTCCTTTCCCTCACAAGTTTAGAAGAAGAAGGATTTGGACCCTACTATGGATTAGAAGATGAAGTTGGCTGAGATGCAACTCTAGGCTTAGGTTGTGTTGTCTCAAGCTTGACTTGGTGGAGAATACAAGTCAACAAGCTCTCCCTTTTTAATCTTCTGCTTGATCACTCTAATTTGCTCATCCATAGTGGATAGAGACATTGCACCAAGCCTCCTTCCAGAGAATCCATACAGCTTCAAGAAGATCATCATCCTCTGCCTATCAGCAGACTTCTTTTGACTATTTTAGATGATGGCTCTTGACTTTGTAGCTTATTCCCTTATTTTTCTCTTAGCAGCCTTTTGTTCTTTGGTAACTTGTTGCTCCAACTGCTTAAGATACTCGAATTCAACATACTCATATGATACGGGAAGAAGTGCAGATGCCTAATAGAGACCTATGGCACTCAGGTAGCTAATAATGTTTTGTCTATCAGCTTCCTTGTCTACCTGAGGTTGTTTAGTTGCCACAACCTCTTTCTCAGGGCTTTCTTGAACTGGGGAGAGGGTAGGAGCATGCTTGTAGAGCTTTTTCTGTCTCCTTTCTTCCTTGATCTTTAGGAGCAATTCTGCATCCTCAGCCTCCTTCCTCTCCTTTAACAGCTATGTGTCTGCCAGTTCATTGAGTTCCTCTAAGGGAAGAGAGATGAGTTCATCTATGTTGTAGTTCCTGGTCCCCAAGTAGTTTAATCTGGCTGCCCTCAACTCATCATCCTTAGTATTTGGCTTGGGGGCAACCCTGATAGCAGCTTTCATGAAGCCTGGAGACCCCCTTGAACTCTCTCCACTTAGCTTCCTTTTCCTCTCTCTCTCCTCCTCCTCAATCTCTTTAAGAGTTAGTTTCATTTTCCCTTTGTCACTCACAGGCCTTGGTGACTCATGGTGGAGAAAGGAAGACTTTGTCTTCAAAGCTAATCTTAGGGTCCAGCTCAACATCCAGTTGAGCAAAGACATTGCCCGTTAGCCTTTGTCTTCTTCTTTGCCTAATCTCTTTAATAATCCTGTCTTGAATCCTCTCAGCCAGTCTGTTAGCTTACCTGCTTTGACTAGGATTGGCAAGTGGCATGTGGACTAGAGGAAGACTATCATAGTACTTCATAGTCTGAAAATTGAAAACCTCTAGCTGCCCCTAATGTCTATGCAAAATCAGAGCTCTTCTGTCAGCCTCATACCTCCACCCAAGTATTTCATTCTCAGTATCATAGGGTGGGGTAGACATAGCTCTAGGAATACCCTCCTCAAACAGACTTTGAATGAGTGAGTCTACATCAATATGGACTTGAGGATGTTGCTGAGTATGGACAATTGTAAGTGAGGTTAGTGAATCCTCAATGTCCATACTCTATGAAGAACTCCCAAGTTCTGTGATTGCTTGGACTTTCTCTCCCTTTTTGGTAGCATCACCCTCTTGCATAGGTGAGCTGGAGGTTATGTCTATCACATCCATAGGTTCTTGTGTTCCTAGTTGAGTCCTCCTTAAAGGTCTCCCAGCTAGTTTTTCCTTGAGATCAAAAATCTCAAGTTGCTAATCATTGACCCTTCTTAGCAGGGTAGTCACCTGAGATTCCAAGTGACAAACCTTTGAGACTAAATAGGTGCAGGTGTGAGTCAACTTTTGCACCTTTAGTCTCATGTCCCCCTCATCTTTATAAGAAGAATCACGAGGGGATGAAAGAATAGGACCTAAGTCTTCTTTCTTATCACCAACACTTTGTTCTTGGCTGCTGGATTTCCCCTGCACCATGATAGCTTCAGGTGAAGTGTCAATGGGCTTGGTTGCCATGGTTGAGATCTTAATGATGTAGTCACTTGCTGTAGTCAGAGCCTCTTCCATATGGACCTCCTGAACAGGTTAAGGGAGATCCACGACAGTAGTAGGTGGATGATTTGGGCTAGACATGGGAGAAAGAGGAGTACTCATCTCTCCGTAAGTAGGGGAGGAGTAGAGAGACTCGTGATACTCATTGAATCCCATGCCTTCATCATCATAGAATTCTAGGTTTGGAATGGGTTGGTTTAGATCAAGAGGCTGGGGATGGTAATTATCCCCTGAATGTTGTTCACTAGAGTTTTAAGACTCTGAGTGAAGGCTTAAGGATTGGGGGGTTATGAACTCATCAGGCTGAGCATGAGGAACCTTAGCACTGATGATTTGTAAGATGGGAGTGTTTTGCTCCTCAGGAGAAGTGGGAGCTCCAGTGTCCACTTCCGCCTATATGGGTGATGATGTAGGCGCACGCATAAACTGAGTAGCATGTGCAGGGGTTCGTTTGGATTTTATTTGGTAGGTGATGGTTATTTGTGGCTGTATAGGTGGTTGAGAAGTAGAAGGTGTGGGTTCAACACTAGCTGGTGCTGCTAGGTTGTCACCTTAAGCAATGACCTCTAATATTTTTAGGACAAGGGATGTTTCTACCCCTGAGAAGCCAACAGTTGGCTTCCTTGTAGTCTTGAAGATACCGAGCTTTATCTGTCCCAATTTTAGAACATTACATGTTCCCCTCAACTGTGAGCCCAGTTCATAGTTGAGAATGTACTGGACACATCTAGGGAACATGTAATATTCTATGGAGTCCAAATTTGCAAGTAAATTAGTGTACACAAATTGTGAATACCTGAACTTGACTCCCTAAACCATCCCATGGACTATATAGAAAAGGTCCTATGGAACTTGGTCCCATCCTCCATGCTTGTTAGATAGACTATGGATGACAATATGGAGGAGGTATTTCTATTGAGAGAAAAACCTTTCCTTTCCTGAAGGTCTTGACAGAGAAATCCCCTTCATAGCCCATCTGACCAAAAGAATGGTTAACAGCAGACTTGGGGATGGACAAATCACCTTCGACATCATCCAGCCTTAGATGTGTGTTTATGGATGCTGGAGTGATGAAGATTGTCCTCCCCTGCACTGTGGCAGACAGTGCCTTCTCCCAATCCATGGTGACCACTTGACAGGTCCTCCAGAATTCCAATAGCTGATCCTCATAGAGTGGAGGACCGATGGTAAGGGAGGTGAAGTAGTTTGATAGAGTGAGAAAGCGACAAACCTCTGAGAAACCAGGATCTTTCTGTGATTAGGGTTGGCTATTTTGAGGTAGCTTAGTTGTGAAGGAAGATAAGAACAAAGGCGGTTTGTGGGTGAGTTTAGGTTAGAGAAATTTCAGATGAAGAAGATAGTGAAAGAAGGGAACCATTGAGAGAATATAGATGAAATGGATTTGAGACAAAGTTAATGCAAAATGATAAACTTTGAAATCCGAATGTCGGTCCCACCTTTAAAAAGTGCCCAAAAAGGTAGTTTTCTTGGAAGACGAAAATCTTCTGAAGGTATTTTGTCTTTGAAAGTTTTAAGAAAAGCTTCCGAATCCAATTTGGCTTTGGAAGATATTTGTAAGGTTTGTGAAAATTTTGCTTCGGAAGGAAAATACTTAGAGAATTTTACTTCTGAGACATGTTTGGTTTCGGAAGAGATCAAGACTTGGAAGTTTTATTCTAAAGAGAATAAATCTTCCGAGACTTAATTGTTTTCGGAGGAAAATTGTCCTTCAAATACATGTAAGTACTTAGAAGAATATTTAGGCTTCGGAAGATATATCAGAATTTCTTCCAAAGGTAAATGTCTTATAAGTAGTTATTTGATTTGAAGACATAATGTTCTTCAAAAGACAACTTGATGTCTTCCAAAAGAAAATATGTTTAAAATTTTTTCCAAAATCTAAAGAATATGATTTGAAAAATTTTCTTCCAAAGGAAACTGGGCTTATAAAGATGATGAAATAGACAACTTAGGACACATAGGTTTTTTAGAAATAGAATTGATTTAAGTTTAAGAAAAATCTACTTAAAGTTAATCATCCCAATAGCTTATACAAGATATTTAAATCTTTGTTCATCAAAAGCTTTAGTGAACAGATTAGCATATTTTATTAGTTTGATTAATCCTTTTTCAAAATTATCTCTAATCAAATGATACCTGATGTTGATATGTTTAGTCCTTGAGTGCTGCATAGGATTCTCTATAATAGAGATAGCACTGTTGTTGTCTTTAAAGTTGAATCCATAGTCCAGCATCTGATTCTGAATCTAAAGCACTTGAGCATAGCAGCTTGCAGCAGCAATGTATTCAGGTTCAGTAGTTGATGCAGACACACATGATTGTTTCTTAGATTGCCATGAGACTATCCTTCCACAAAGGAATTGACATCCCCCAGATGTAGACTTTGCAGTCATGTTACAGCCACCATAGTCACTATCTGTATAGGCATACAGATTGAAGTCAAAATTCTTTGGCTACCAAAGGCCAAGCTTAGGAGCATGTTTGAGATATCTAAGAATCTTCTTGATAGCAACCAGGTGTGACATCTTAGGATTGGCTTGATATCTTGCACAGATGCATGTGGCAAACATGATATCAGGCCTGCTGGCTATGAGGTACATAAGAGACCCAATCATAGCCCTGTAGAGATGTTCATCCACACACTCCCCCTCAAGATCAGGTCTAAGAGAATGGTTTCTGGCTATGGGAGTCTTTGCAACCTTACAATCAGTCATGTTGAATCTTGTAAGAATGTCTTGTACATACTTTGACTGACACATGAAGATGCCATTTTTAACTTGCTTCACTTGAATTCCTAGAAAGAAATTGAGTTCCCTCATGGCACTCATTTCAAATCTATTCTTCATCAGCCTCTCAAAGTCTTTGCAGAGCTTTGGATTAGTTAACCCCAAGATAATGTCATCTACATATACGTGAACCAGCATTAAGTCATTCCCTGTTCTTTTGATGAAGAGAGCTCCATCTATAGTACCCCTCTTGTAGCCATGTTGATAGAGATACTGAGATAATATCTCATACCACTTTCTTGGACCTTGGTCCAGCCCATATAGAGCTTTATCAAGCTTGTAGACATAATCAGGATGATCTGGGTCTGCAAAGCCAGGTGGTTGTTTAACATACACCTCTTCATTAATCACCCCATATAAGAAAGCGCACTTGACATCAAGTTGGTAGACCTTGAAATTCTTGGATGCAGTAAAAGCCAGGAATATTCTAACAGCTTCAAGTCTTGCTACAGGAGCAAAAACATCTGTGTAGTAAATTCCCTCTTCTGGTGTGTATCCTTAAACAACTTGTCTGGCCTTGTTCTTGATGACAAGTCCTCTATCATCCTTCTTATTTCTAAAAACCCACTTGGTTTCTATGGTAGTCTTCCCTTGAAGAAGAGGACATAGGTTCCAAACCTTTTGTCTTTTGAATTGAAGCAGCTCCTCTTGCATTGGCTCTATCTGGGACAAGAAACAAGAGTATAGACAAAAATTTTTGCCATGGGTTTGTCCTCTTGTTCTCACCCCTGTATCAACATTTCTAATGATATTTGTGGTGGAGTGTGACTTATGGATCCTGAGTTGAGGGATCACAACAAGTTGATTAGAAAGATCTAAATTTGAGAAATTTAGATCTGGTAATGGAGTATCACCCAGCTCATCAGCACACTTATCAAGAGAGGCTTGATCCAATGAGTGTGTGATATCATTTATGTTGTCTTCTATGGAGTGGTTATCAGCATCAAGAAATTCTTGATCACTGTCACCACCTCCATTTCCTCCTACATTTGAAGTTCCTTCATCTGAGTTTTGAGCGTTTGAGCTGGAATTTGTAGGCGCCTCAGATGTATCAGCTGAATTTGTCATGTTTGTGCTGATAGGATCTTCACTTGGAGGGTTAGTTACCACTAGAGCTGAGGTAGTATGCTTGCTTAGTCTTCTCAGCTCAAATCTTAGGTCAGGGTCTCCTGTTGATAAGTTACCTGTAGATCCTGAAACATTCTCACAAGATTTGTTAAAACAGTTTGTAACTAAATCAAGATCAAACAACCAATCAGGACCAGAACCTTTCACACTAGGAGTGTGCTCATTGAAGGCCATATTAGCTGACTCTTCAACTACTCTAGTTCTAAGATTGTATACTTTATAAGCCTTAGCTTGGAAGAGTATCCAATAAAGTGTCCATCATCTGATTTCTCAGTAAATTTGGCTATTTGATCTTTGGTATTCAAGATGGTTCAAGGACATCCAAATGACCTCAGGAAACCAATAAACGGTCTCCTTTTATTGCATAGCTCATAAGGAGTCTGACCATGAGTCTTAACCACTAAAACTTTGTTCTGCACATAGCAAGCTGTGTTGACTGCCTCTGCCCAGTAGGTGCTGGATAGTTTAGAGTCAGACAACATGGTTCTTGTAGCCTCAATAAGTGTCCTGTTTCTCCTCTCAGCAACACCATTTTGCTGAGGAGTCCTCGGAGCATTATATTGTCTTGTAATACCTTTTTCATCATAAAATATGTCAAGGATTTGGTTTTTAAATTCTGTTCCTTGATCACATCTTATGGTTTTGACCTTATGATCACATTGATTCTTAATTTTCAGAATGAAGTTCTTTAAGATCTTAGGAGTCTTATCCTTAGTACTAAGGAAAAAGACCAAAGTAAATCTTATGAAGTCATCTGTGATCACCAAACAATATAAGGTCCTTCTTAGACTCATTACACTGGTGGGGCCAGAGAGATCCATATGTAGTAAGTGTAGGGGAGTAGTGATAGAGTTTCTTTCCTTTGGCTTGTGAGACACTTTGTGTTGCTTCCCTTTCAGGCATGCTACATAGTGGCCATCACTTGTAAACTCTTTCTTTGGTATTCTAGTTACCAAATCATACTTAATTAATTTATTCATGTGTTTATAGTTTACATGGCAAATTCTTTTATGCCAGAGGAAAGACTCATCACTATTTGCTTTAGATAGAAAGCAAGAAACTTCTCTTAAGGGAGATGTTTCCTGAAGGTCCATCTTGTACATGTTCTCTTTCCTAGGGTTCTGAGCAGGATATGCTCTTGAGGAATGATCAGCCCAAGCTTAAGAACAATGCACTCATGCTTAGTGAAGAGCATGTTGTGTCTCTGATCACAAATTAAGGATACACTCAGTAGATTATTCCTAAGCTCTTTGACAAAGTTTACCTTTTCAATGTTGAGCTTATCATTTGTGACCCTGCCCCTTCTAGTAATGTAACCTCTAGCATCTCTTCCAAAGGCAACTGGCCCTCCATCAATTTTCTCAAAATTTTGAAGTTGAGAACCATTGCCTGTCATGTGCCTGGAATAGCCACTATCAATGATCCATACATTCGTCTTTCACAAGAAAGAAATGTTTAGTTACATTTGGAAACCCAAGCCTCATTGGTCTTGGGCTTATCAAAGTGATTTGAAGAAAATGTAACAGTAATTGATCCTATGTTCAAGTTTTGAGGATCATCAGCTGTTGTTGATGAAGAACTTTCAGTCACTTGCTCTTCCTTCATCTCCCATACTATCTTTGGAAGATTAGACTAGACCTTTAATACATCAAAAGTTTTGACACCTTTGAAAGTTTTGGAGACTGGACCTTCGGAAGATCTTGCTTTCACTACAGCAAGCTTCAATACTTCAGAAGCATTCATTTCTTTCGAGACCAACTTTTCTTCCAAAGGCAAGTTTTCACTTGTCTTCTTCTTCACCTTAGAGCTTCTGAAAGGAAAAGATTTTCCTTTCGAAGCTAGATTTTCTTTCTTCTTCTCAGAAGTTTTCTTTTTGATCATGTGGATAGTACTTTTAGGATTGTAGAGCAATCCTTAGCAAGATGGGAAGTACTACCACACATGATGCAATCCATTTTCTTCCTTCTGAAAGCCTTCTTTTGAGAGAAAGACTGAACTTGATCACTTTCCACCTCCATCTTCATCTTCACAGATGATGCAGCAATCTTCTTAGGGTGAGGCTTGCTTTTGGAACTGGATGGTTCAGGCTGTGTAGTAGTGGTACACACTAATCAGCCTTCTTCTCTTTGTTGGAATAAGTTGGACATGAACTAGAATTTCTGGTACTAGAGTTCATAGTTGAGTCTTCAACCTTCAGAACTTCAAATCCTGCAGAGATAAACACTTGTTTCTGCTTAGAGTTGAAAGTGTCCTTATCTCTTGAGCCTTCTTTGATTTCCTCTTGGCTTTTCTAATCAAGTTCTTCCTCTTAGACTTAATCATCCCAGATTCTTTTCTCTCCTAAGGAGAATAGTGTCCTTTCTTCGGATGATTTTTTTCACTCTTCTCAGAATCATCCTTCACTATCTCCTCTTCATCCACTTCAGCAATGGGGTCTATAAGGGGAAGCTTATCTTCACAAGTTCCACACATTAGAGATCTTATGGACAATAGAGTGTGTGAAGGAGCTATCTCAGTAGATCCCAGTCCCTGCTTATTCTGATAACAAACTTTTGCATGCAATGATAAGGATATTATATTCTTGAAGGTCTCTTCTTCAAGAAAACATTTTTCTGCCCTGGCTTTCCTGACCACAAGCTCAGCCTGGCATTCAGTTAACTTATTAATGAGATCTTTTATCTAAGTCCTGTAGTTGGTATGTTCATGTTTAAGAGTTGAATGGTTTTCTTGAAATCTTCTATTATAAGTTTGTAATCTTTTTCAGCTTTTTTGAAATCAGCTTTTAAAATGTTTAAGGACTTAAGATCAGACCTCATCTCTAAGTTATAGGACCTATATGTGTTAACTTTAGCAATACATTCAGGTGTACAAAGATGTTCCAATACCTTGGCTTCTTCATCATCTACCATCAGTGCTTGGTTTAGAGATGCATCCTCAACCTGAAAGCTCCAGTCAAAGCCTCCTTCTTTAACAGCAATTGTAGCTTGTTGCTTGGGCTTCTCATTTTAGGGAGCTCCATCAGTGTAGTTTGGTCTGGTTTGTGCTTGGCCACCATTTGTTCTTGGTGCCTTTCACTCTCTAGCAAAGTGTCCCTTTTGGTTACAGCACTTCACTTTTCTTTTGTCCAACCCAAACTTTTCATTGGTTGCATTGCTAGGAAACTTCCTCCCTGTCCTCTTGTAGAACTTCTTGGCTCTGTGAGTGACAAGAGCCATCTGCTGGACTATTTCCATGTACTCTAGATCATCTGGATGGATACAGTCTAGGTCTTCAAGGGTAAAGAGAAGGTTGCCTGTGCTTTCATCAGTAGACATAAAGGCTTGTGAAGAGCTTGTCTCTTAGAATAAGCTTCCTTGGATATAGCTCTCTCTTGGTGTCTCCGGGAAGGTGATGAAAGGAACCTTTTGTGAGTTGTCAGGGTAGCAGATGAGATGATGTTATGGTTCTCTGCAATCCCTTTCAACCATATGAAGGGCTGAACTCTGCTGATTGTTGGAGTTATCAGATGGATTTTGTATGTTCATCTCCATTTGGTAGCCACTGAGGATACCATACAACTCAATGAGAGTAAGGGTCTTAAGGTTCTCAGTCCTCTTAATGACCACACAATAGTTTCTCCATTGTCTGGGAAGGGAGGACATGAACTTCCTCATAATGTCACTGTTCTCAAGAGTTACTCCAATATCCATTAGAGTGTCCATAATCTCAACATATCTGAAGTATTGTTGAGTCATGGTTTAACCTGCCTTAAAGGTGAAGTTCTCAAACTGCTGCTTCAAGAGGTCCTTCTTGTTCTCTTTTGCTTCAGTGGACCCCTCATACATAAGCTTTAGTGCATCCCATAGTTTCTTAGCAGTCTTGCATTTCTTGAAGGCTCTGTAGATGGAGTTTGGAAGAGCAGTTTGGAGAGCGGTCATGGCTTTCTGATCTATATCTATCTTTTTCCAGTCTTCCTCAGACTAGTCAGCCACTTCTTTTGGTATCATACCACCACTAGCAACAACTGAAGAAGTGGATGGTACATGATGTCCAGAGACAATAGATCCCCATATCTTAGAGTCTTGAGACTTGATGAAGCCTTCCATTTTTTGGAACCAAGTATCAAAATCATCAGGAGTGATCAGTGGAGACTTTGTCATGGTACCGATTTCCATATCAGCCTTTGTGATAGCTGCCATTTGAGTTGTTAAGTGTTTTGTGAAACTGAAGGGATTTAAGATGGTGAGATCTTACAATCAAGAGCCTAAAAATCTCTGATACCAATTACAGGACTGGTTTAAGGGATGATCAATACAATCAGTCTCATAATAAGGAGAGTGTTAGAACACTTAACAGATCAAATAGGGAACCGGGTTTATATGAATGATACTAAGAACACAAGTAAACAATGAGACAAAACTAAGAACAAGAACAGGATGAGTATGGTTTTCATGAATGTTGTATATTGCTCTCAAGTTCTTTTACAAGTGTTACAAAGTATAAAAAGAAATACAAGAACCTGAGATACTTTATACTACATCCTACAGCCGGTCATACTTTAAAAGCCAGTTGGAAACACTAATCTAGACAACAAGATCAATGTAAAGTCAAAAGGCAGATTGCCTTTTAACAAGTGACTATGACATGCCATAGCTCACATCCTAATATATTACAAAAAGGATAAAAGGTTTAAAGTAGAATATTATATTAAGGTCTTTTGTTTGTAACTTTCTACTCTTGTACTTTTATCCTTTTTGTAATATATTAGGATGTGAGCTATGGCATGTCATAGTCACTAGTCAAAAGACAATCTGCCTTTTGACTCTACATTGATCTTGTTGTCTAGATTAGTGTTTTCAGCTGGCCTTCAAAGTATGGCCGGCTGTAAGATGTAGTATAAATTATCTTAAGTACTTGTAACTTTAGATGATAAGCTTTGTAACACTTTGTAAGAACTTGAGATCAATAGAAAGCATTCTTGAAAACCATATTATCTTGTTCTTGTTCTTTACTTGTGTTCTTTTTTTCTTCATAAACCAGTTCCCTATTTGATCTATTAAGTGTTCTAACACTCTCTAAACATTATGAAACTATTGTATTGACCTTCCTTCACGGTCCTGCAGGTTAAAAGTATAAGAGTGGAAAGTTACAGACTCAAGACCTTAATCTACAGTTTGACAAAAGTATGGACTTTCACCAACTCATATAAGTTGGTGAGTCTTCAGAGGTGGCAGCGAAAAGTGGTTCAGCTTTTGTCAAAAGGTGATTCAGAAAAAGCATGTCTTTTTAGTTTTCAGAAGAAATCAGTCTCTTGGCTTCAGAAGACTTTGTCTTTGAAGCTTCAGAGAAAGACTTCATCTTTGGCTTCCAAAGATTTAGTATTTTGGCTTCAGAAGATTTGATACTTAGTGTAATTCATTAAGTTGTATCAAATCTTCCGAAGTAACTTCATTGTACTTCATATGTGCATGCTGAGAGCTCTTTGGTTGCATCAGACTCTAAGTGTAATCCTTAAAAGACCTAACGATATTATTAAGCCAAAGTTAAAGATGATTAGGACTCCCGTCAAAGATAACAAACTCACAAATATTTGGAAAGTTAACACGATGAATACATAGTAACCACCTCAATTCGCGTAATGTAACAATAGCTATGTCTATCCTTCAATTTATGAATGTCCTAACACAAATACACAAATCATAAGTACCCACATTATCTATAGTTACACATACATAATGTCAGGAGATATTCATAACAAACACAATGGTTTTCACAAACATATGTATAAAGATGCACACTTGTTCAACTTTACTAAATAATCAACCATTATTCCTAGTCAAATACCATAAACCGCACACTAATATATGCATTGCATGAATAAATGTTCTAAAACACCAAGTTTTCCAACAATATATGATTATAACACCCACAAAATTCATTATTTCATCAAGTTCAATGAATATACACAATCATTGAAGAACATTCATAGCCTTGTAATAAACATTAACCTAATCATCACCAAAAGTTACATGTAAAATGTCAAAGTATGCTAAGCTTCATCTAATCTAAGTGATAAAGAGTGTTTAGCCCATGAGGCTTACAAAAACCACAACCAAGCTCATAACAATGGAAGAAAACATGATAGATCTAGAGATTTTCAAACCAAAGATTAGTAGAGGTGGGTTGTGTGGAGTTGAATCTTCCTTTGAAATGCTTGATCTTCAACCTAGCTTGAACTCTTAAAAAATTCCTTTAAAGTCACCACAAGAATGGAGAAAAACTAGGGTTTTTCCTTCAAAATTCATCTCTCCCAAAATGAAGAAGAAAAAGGGCTTAAAAGGGGGACCCAATGCGTGTTATGGCCATGACAGAATCAGTCATTACCATAATGCGCAGGAAAAGGGAATCTGATGCATATTATGGTCATGACAGCTGCAGTCATGACCTTAACAGCCTCTAAACTTTCAAAATCTTCATGCATTTCTCGTCTTTTTCTTTTGAAATCATCAAGCAACCATCCAAAACTAAAAAATCCAAATTAATCATAGTTAAGTATAGATAAAGATGAATTTGTAACAAAAAAAACTTAAGATTGGGAATGATATGCATAATTAACATGTATATTTATTCATATATCAAACATAAAAGACAAACCAACACAATCAAACCTAATGACTGAATTGACTCGGTCTGCAGATGAAACCTTATAGAATGTATAATTCTAGTTTCAATCATCATGCGAATAACCAAATGGGATGGGTTTGTCAAATCAATCAATCTATCATTGTTACCATGGTTGCATGAATTAATAATTGTGTTATCATCTAGTTTATCTAACTATGCACACATAATTGCAAGACATAACATAGCATGTATAGAATTGATTTTTAATAGAATTATGATAAATAACAATTGATTCTATACGTGTCACATTATTTCCCCAAATAAAAAACATATAAAAATGAGCAATGAATACTCACATCGATAATTGATTGCTAAAATGCTAGACTAGACACCAATAATTTACTCACGATTTTAACCTAAGGAAAGGTGTCTTAGATTAAAACAATATAATGATTAAAGACTAGATATGAATTAGGGTTTCAATTGTGATTTGGGTTTAACAAAATAATTTAAATAAAATATTCTAATTAATATTGCTTGATTAAATAGAATAAATTTATTAAGTAACTGGAAATGATAATGAATCATTCATGATATTATATAATTAAATATCACTTAGATATTTAATTTATAACAATTAATTAAATAAATTTTGAGTATTAAAGTGTTAAAAGAAATAATTAAAATAACGTGGTCAAAATAATTAGTTATCAAAATAATTAATTGAATAATTAATTAGTTAAAGACTTACAAAATGTAGATTTTAAAATGATTTGGATTCATTTAAATTTGATTAAACCAATAAATGGTTTAATAATGATTTTCTAACTTTCATAGTCATTAAAAAGATAATAAATTATGAAATTATAATTTTTAAAGTTTTCAAAATTACCAAATGATTTCCTAAATTATTTTAATGAACAAAACAATTTTTTATATTAATATAGTAATTTATTAAAAAAAATTTGAATTTAAAATAATTAAACAAGTAAATCTAAAAAGAGAAAGGGGTGCCCGGGATCGAACCCGGGTCCCTTCTACAAGCGTGTAATGTTTAAACCGGTGGGCTATAAGCCCATATATGTTTAGAAACACAAATAAAAATTGAAATCATAACTTAAGAAATCCCCAAATCTATTAAGAACCCTAATTTGATTTTCTCTAAATCGAAGCACCATTTGATCTTGTTAATCAAAATAACCATAGGGCTTTGGCTACCCATGAAAAATCAAGTGTGTAGGTGTCTTGAATTACCTGAATTGGTTTCTACTTGATAGAATGCAAGATCAAGAGCAAACACGGCTTAGGGAAGAGACTAATTGAGATGATGATGATTTTGGTTCAATTGATGGTTTTCGAAGCTTCTAAGGATCTTGGAGCATAATAAATCTTAATCAATTTCAATATAGGGTGTCTCAATGATGATGAACACAGCAGCTGAAGGTTACGAAGAAGATGGTGATCGAATTCTATATGTCTATGTGTTTGAGTTAAAATTGGTGTTATAGAAAACTTGAAGGGATTAATTTGTGTGTTTTCCCCTTGTTATATGGGTACGAATACAACTATTTCTGCTTGAATGATTTCAACAATTGGTTTGGATGTTTCAATTTGATTTGGTGATTAATGTGTTGTTTCAACTTAGATTGATTACACCTTTGATAACTAAATGATTAGATTAACGTTTCTGGTTAACCAATTGGTTTAATTTGGTCAAATTCAATTGAAACATATGGATTTTGAATGATACTACGGTTTCAAGTGTGCATATGATGAAATAGACAACTTATCAAATTTAATGATGACTATAGGTTTGAAACGAGTATGTGACAGGGGGTGGGTGTTTAATTCGATCAATTTGGGGTTTTGAATACTCGCTGGAGCTCGCCGGAGATGTTTGGTTGGAAGTAAAGGGTCGACGGGGAGGGGTGGTTTTGGTTTAAATGGAATTTACAAATTTGCTCCCTGAGATTTAAAGTGTTTAATAGTTTATGTTTAAAACCTTTAGTTTAAGTTTTAAAAATGACACTTTTAGCCCAAAACTTATAAAACCCTAATTTAAATAAATCTAATTATTGTTTTTAATAAATATTATAAACTTTATATAATTTGTGATTCCTTGTAAAACTTTGAAATTAAATTATTTACTGTTATAAAATGATTAAGTCTCATAATTATTTATAAAACCTTATAAATTTATAAAAAAGTCATTTTATAAATTATAAACTTTAAATTTAATTATTGTCATAATTATTGTATTTGAAACACTAAAGTAAATAAAATGATTAAATAATAAATCTGATTTTTCAAGATTGACAACAAACGGGTACGGGTTTGGATTTATAGTTTGAAAATGGGTCAATTGTTACAGGTCCACCTGAATTCCTTTGTCATCGATGACATGATCCAAGAACTAAGCCTCTCTTAGACAAAATTCACACTTAGAGAATTTCACATATAACTGTTCTTTTCTCAATAATTCCAACAACATCTGGAGATACGCTCCATGTTTTGTCTCGCTTCACGAATATACTAAGATATCATCAATGAACATGTTGATGAACTTGTCTAAGTATGGTTTGCACACTTGATTTATCAAGTCTATGAAGAGCACAGGCGTATCGGTCAGTCCAAATGGCATCACCAAGAATTCATAATGACCATGACTAGTCTGGAAGGTGGTCCTTGGCTTATTTTCCTCACACACTTTTACCTGGTGATAGCCAGATTGCTAGTCAAGCCTTGGTAATCAATGCACATTCGCATCAAACCGTCTTTCTTCTTTACGAATCGATTGGAGCTCCCCATAGAGACGAGTTTGGTCTTATGAATCCCTTCTCCACCGGCTCTTGTAGTTTTGACATCAACTCATTCATTTCTGAGGGCGCTAACCAGTAAGGTGCTTTTGCAATCCGCATAGTGCCTGGTACTAAGTCGATGTGAGACTTGAATTGTCTATCCACAAATAGGCCAAGTAAATCCTCTTGGAATACATCCGGGTACTCTAACACCACCATTACGTATTTAATTTTCCTCTATTTCTCAGTCGTCATTAGATACAACTAGTAGCCCTCACATCCTTGTTGCAGGTACTTATGCTTTCATCATAGATAACAACTTTATCTATTATGCGGCAGATCTCCCATGATCTCCATCTTCTGGCCATACGATAGTTCAACTATAACCGACTTTCATTCTTAATTTATATGAGTTGTGTGCTTAGCTAACCGGTCCATTCCTAGGACTATATCAAAACCTCTTAAATTCATAAGCAACAGTTTTAAGGGAAGTTCTCGATTGCCTAGTCTTAAACAACAGTTCTTAAGCACAAACTCGATCTTAATCTTTTTTCTATTAGCAATTTCAATAATGTAAGGCATTGCTGACTTAGATAGTATCCCTTCTAAATAAGCCATAAAATTATTAGACCCAAAGCTTTTATTCACACCAGAATCAATAAATATACTTGCATAAGTGTGGTTACCATACAAGTGACCACGTCATCAGTGTTCCTAGCTTCCTCCACCCTCTTCACAAACACATGGCCATTGCCTGCAGGAGCAACAAGACTTTTCCCCTTGCCCAGCTGAGCGGTCGGAGCTCCTTTTTTAAGCTTTGGGCAATACACTCAGATATGACCCTCCTATCTACACTCATAGCAAGCTTGAGGGTATGGACAGTCACGCGCCACATTCCCTTTCTTGCCATGCCTGTCGCATCTCTCCATGTAGCAGTGACTAGTATGATTCTGACCACACATATTCACCTGAGGTGGTTCCCTCGATCCTTTTTATCAATCATCTTAAACTTATTTCCATTTTGGTTTGATTTCTTCCCGTTGCAATTGAACCTTCCAGTGTATCCCTCTAACCTTCCACTGTTAAACTTTCTCTTAGGTTCAATCTCTGACATTCTACTTCCCTTTGATTAGATCAACTCCTTAGTCGACTCTGCCACCATTTAATATCAACATAAATTTCAAGAATAGTACCCTAGATAAATCTTCCAATCCTCTTGGCTTCAGACCTGGCGAACTCAGGTAGCAATCCTACTAACTCTAGAAATCAAGATGTATACTTTCGATAATTAGTGCCCTCCATCTGCAAACGAACGTACTCGTTCTCCAGTTATTCCACCTCATGTTGAGGCATATATTTTTCCAGAAAAAGTTTCTAAAATCTTGCCCAACCTATGTAATACACCTTAGACCTTTCCCTAGTGGATAATATGGTCTTCCACCATGTGTGAGCTTTGTTCTTAAAAGATTGAGCGAAAAACTTAATCCTATCTTCCTTTTTACAAACACTAACGCCCAATGTGGTTTCAATCTCCTCAATCCATCTCAGGGCATCAGTAGAAGTCTTATCCCTTCAGAATAGCTTAGGTTTATAAGCAATGTAGTTTTGTTATGTACATCCCTTTGAATCTGATTCCTTCAACTTGCTCTTCTTAGGCTTGTCTACCACCTCAGAATCAGTAGAACTAAATTTGTTGTCTTACCCATCATTGTCGTAAGTAAAGTTGGATGATTCTGATAATAACTTGGTCCTTGAGTTACTACTGCCCTTGTTGCTAGACGGCTTATATTATCCTTGCACTGTCTTGGTGACTCCAGTGATGATGACAGACATGACTGTGGCTATCCTAATAGTAATTAAGTTGCAAATCAGTTGCGCATTTGGCTTTCCTTTGCTCCTCAAATGGAGGAGGTGAACCGTTTCGAATCTCAACAAAAGGACTAGGAACCTTGCTAAGGTTAGCATTAGCGTTTTCCGTAGTCCTCCTGTATGGATCGTCATTAGTAGTTTTAGTAGCCTTGCAACCTTTGTCCTTAGCCATTCTAAATGAATATTAGGCGGGTGAATATCAGATACTAGGGTTGTTACCAATAACCAATTCGTGCAGAGGTTGCTATCAAAGTCACAATCTTAACCTTAATTTATAATGACCATCCCGTCAGGCAAACAATTGATGTATAATGATAATCACACAAATAGTCATCGTACAATTTGATCAAATACATAATGTCCTAACATGGGATTATCCACTACATTCCCAATACTAATTCTAAGCATATCTAGTTCCCTTATCAACCTTCACGATCTCAAATATTATACCTTCTACCTGAACCTCTAATCCCACGCCCCACTCGGTCTAAACCACACACCCGCTCATTCTTCTAATCCTCACGTCTACCCCATATCATGTGGCCATCATCAACACAAACACTAGTTGATCATCAAAATATATTAGAAACATGATGGCCACACAAACCAATGCTAAAAGAATTATGGGCCATTATGGATACGAAGGATATGATGGGTACAATGTAGTTGGCTAATAGGGTAAATACATCGGTGGTGATGAATAGGTGGGATAGGATACTAGTGCTTAACCTACTTGGGGTGGCAGGTAAACAAACAGGTGGAGGTGGGTACATCAGTTGTCCTTCTTATGGGTGTTGTCCTCGTCTAGTCCGAGAGTTCGAACCTCTTGCTCGTGTCAGCACATCTGTGTGGTCAAAGTCCATTGAGACTGACTTGTCTGGATTTTAGGAGTAGATGCCCCTTAGCCTCTAACTTTGCTAGCCTCCACATCATCATCATCACCGAGCTCCGCCTCCGGCACGTTGTGGTTGGCGGCCCCAACATGGATATCGTCGTCCGAAATCACATTATGATTCGAAGCCTCCGATTCCTCCTTGGGCTCCTCACTATCCTCAGATGGTGTAGGTGGCATGAAGGACTTTCAAATCGGCATCTGCGTCAACTTTCGAGCAATCTCACGCGTTCCTAGCCTCCTCATTATCTTTGCCATCGCATTCATTACTGGCAAAGGTGACATCTTCAGCCTCGAGGCAAAGGTGTTGTAGTGTAGTAGCCTGATATGTCAAGCTCAGGAAAACATCTAGCTATGCTCAAGCTCTATCACATCTTCAAATCACCAGATTATGACTTGGATGAGAATGACTTACTTTGTTCGAATAATCCTCTCGGAAATGAACTCTTCTTCTATTCTCGTCAGTAATCAGTGATCTTTAATATCATATGCAATGCTTATGCCATACGCGCTTCACACAATAGATAGGAATCAACATGTCCACACAGAGATAACTAGACAACTATGTTGATCAAGAGCATTTGTCTTATTTTCTCAGGTGTGCACACTAATATTCACCTGTCAGGTTTCCTAATGATCCTAGATGCAGTTGAAATCCAATTATGGTCTTGAGTCTTTCAGTTTAAAGCTTAGGGATCTAGTTGAACCTTAATTCACTAAAACCTAGGACTTTGATACCAACCTGTCACATTCCATTCCTCAGGCGTGACCTATTGTATCAATCTCACAACATAACACAACGGAGGTCTTACATACAAGACCACATATTCTAGGCCGAATTAAAACTTATTAGTATTTACATAATCTGCATCTCTCGTATGTTCAAAAATAATAAGATAATACACTACCCATGCAATTCTAATCCAAAGGCACTATCTTCTACGTGAAGATCTTATTTATTCATAACCGCTAAGTCTCTTCGGCCTAGCTAGTGCCTCCCGACAGCTCCAGGTCCTACATCACGAGTCAAAACACGTCCATAACAACGTTATTGGTGAGTCATAACCAAGACTCTAATATAGTTAAATAATATAACCATGAATGTGTAAGCAAATTGTTTATCAAATCAAATCTCACTAACGCCCTCACACTTTGGGAAATGTCCATCAACATATATGCTACTCCAGGTTTCATAACATAACGGTGGGTAGGTTATAGGCGCCTCAGCCTACCGAATCCCAACGCATCACAATATACGCGTAGCAGACAGCCCAAAGGATCATGAACTCTCTGGTTGCAGACAACCCTAGCGATCTTGTACTCTCTAGTGACAGACAACACTAGCAATCCTGCACTCCCAATCAATCTCGAACGATTGTAGCCCCTATGGTCGGTGACTAATTCCTAAGCCTATCCTTTTACCAAAACCTACAAGTAAGGCCCCTACTACCTAAATGGATCCAATTAAGCACAGATATGCCCCGAGGTGATCAGTGAATTGGTCTAGAGCCCATCCTCTCACCTTCATGATTTGCCTGTGACCGAAGGGACCAACAAGTGTGCCAGCCCATAGGGGACAGTTTAACTTACCATCACACACACAAAAAACTTTTACTCAAAATGTTTTACTAGCCCGGATACAATCCCAAAAGCAATTAAGAAAAAGGAGATAGTCATACTCACAGTGATAAGCTTCTGAGCATGTGCGTACATTCTTTGCTGAGAGTCATGACCATGTCATAACCCCGATCATACAAACATTGTTAAGAGCCAGTCTTGTTAACCATGAAATCTCTCGGGTCATCCCACCGAATATAATCACCCTACACGCTCTTGTCACGACTGTGACCTCGAGCTAAAGTTCTCCAACTCAAGTTGATATTTCCATTGCAAGTCTTGACTATTGTAAGAGTTATCTTAGATGGTGATGCTAACCAAAGATCTCACAGTATGAATTCTGAAGTACAAGGAAGTTACTTCGAAAGATTTGACAATGCACAAAGGAAAATTCACCAAGTGTCAAATCTTTCGAAGCCAAACACACAATTCTTCCAAAGCCAAAAAAGAAGTCTTATGAAGTTTCAAGACAAAGTCTTTCAAAGCTTGAAGACTTATTTCTTACGAAGACATAGAAGACATGCTTTCTCTTACACTACTTTTGACAAAAGCTGAACCACTTTTCGCTGCCATCTTTGATGACTCACCAACTTTTACAAGTTGGTGATTATCTCCATACTTTTGTCAACTGTACATTATGGTGTTTGAGTCTGTAACTTTTCACTCTTATACTTTATCCTTTCTGTAATCGAATAGGATGTGAGCTATGGCATATTGCCTTTTGACTTTACATTGATCTTGTTGTCTAGATTAGTGTCCAGCTGGCCTTCAAAGTATGGCTGGCTGTAGGATGTAGTATAGAGTGTCTCATGTAACTAGTACTTAGGACTAAGCCTTGTAACAATTGTAAAACAATTGAGAGCAGTATACATCATCCTTGAAAACCAATACTTGTTTGTTCTTGTGTGTTCTTACTTTTGTTATTTGTTTCATTTGCCTAGTTCCCTATTTGATCTATTAAGTGTTGCATTCTCCACCTTGTGAAACTGTTGCATAACCATAACCGGTTGTGCAACGGTTATATGCTAAAGAGTTAGGGTTTACGAGACATAACCATGACACGAAATCCCTATCATGTAAATCCTTATGAAAACCTTAAGGTTATGAAATGACACTTTATTATCCATTTCATACTTATACCAATACTTTTCTTGTGACAATTCCTTTATTAAAACATGGTCATTCCTAGACCATAATAACTATATGTAACAACCGACTCCTAGGTTCTATTTTAACTACAATTAATCTTGCATTGTTTATTTTTATCTTTCTTCCATGCTAATTGTTTACATGCTTAATTGCCTTAGAAGATTCTATTATGACTTGCTTAAGTCTAGAAATTATTAAGCAATTTTAGAAAATACAAAATCTATACTAAATTAAGAGTTTTAAATAAAACTAATCAAAAATGTATGTTCATACACATACACGACCGCAATCTTACATATATCTATAATCTACATGCAAATTTTATAAAATACAACACACCACCTATAATTTTAAACATACACTTTATAAAAATAAAAAAATAAAAGAAACCCCCCCTATATTTAGCCGCCACCTTCACCCACCAATCCTCTTCCTCCTTGTTCCCCTCAAACACTCCACCCTCTTTTCCATTTCTCCATACATGCAAATTCACTCTCATCTCCACCTCTCTCCCTCTACCTCATGATTTCAGCCCCCAAACACCATCAAATTTTCAGTATTCCTTCTCCATTCCAGCAAAATTTTGTAGAATAGCTTCATCACAGCATCAACCAAGAGCAAACAAAGCAAGAAGGTGAGCTAAAGTGGGTTTTCACGCAAGATTTTTGCAAGATACAAGGTATTCCAGCTCAAACTCATGAATCACAGCCCTCTTACTCCTTGAATCATTCTAAAAACACAAAACTTCTGGAGTGTAAGCATCAATGTACCTGAATAAAGTCATTTCTTGAGTTTTTTCCTCTTTTTCTACAAAAATCTTATTTTATTTGTCCAAAGGCAGAAACTTTTGGAAACACCTAATATTTCTGGGGAACTCAAGACATTATACTAGGTATCTCTTGAAGGTAAAACGTGGACCAAGGTTGGTGCACTCGTTTGCACTCCCGAAAACCCTATTTTCATGGGTTTTGCACCTAAAACCCATCTATTTTGAAACCCCCTCAAAGCATGTTAAAATATGCTTAAAAACAGTAAATGAACATCATTATAACTTGTTTTAAAAGTTACAAAAAGATTTGGTGACATTTATGCACAAACTATGTCGGTTACACATGTGTAAATGTAATGTTTCACCCTTTAATGCAACAAAAGATGTATGTATGTAAAAAATCCAAAAACTAGTGTTTTGTTCCAGTTGTTTAGTGATGTTAAACATATGAAATTCGTGACACATAGTAAATATGTTGAAAGGAGTAGTAAAATGGACTAAATGGGTAATATTAAAGACCAGAAAATTGACAAAATTCTCAAATATGGTCAAATATTAAAAAGACTAAAGTTTTAAAAATTACAGGCCCTAAAATAAGTATTTTAGTGATAAAAACCGAATTTGGTGATTTATTGAGTTAATATGTGATTTTTATGGAATTATTTAACATAAACAAGCCTAAACCAGGTGATTTTTAGACAAAATCTTTAAAAAAAATTGGATAACGAGCTTCAAACCAAAAAATCCATGTTATTTCAGTAAGTTGGAAGTACCAAGATGAGATTTTGTAGAAAAGTTGGGAGAAATTGGATTTGATCTTTCGGTTCCTGGTAAAATGAGTTTTTAACAAGTTTATTGTAAAAATGAGGATTTATGCTCTTATGACCCAAAAACTCATTTTAAATAGATTATAAAACTTATTAAAAGTTCTTAGTAAATATTGAAAACTAGATGCTTAAAATTGATGATTTTACGGTAACCGATAACTTAAAAATTTGTGTTTTAATCCCGCGAACTAAATTCTGCAAATTTGGAGTTTAAACAGACCCAAATGGGTTATAGAAACCTTAAGAAATTAACAAGGGTCATATTGGGTCAAGAAATGGAAAGAAAGCTCCAAAGGGAAAAAGAAGACAAGTGAAAACTTGCCTTCGGAAGAAAATTTGGTCTCGGAAGAAAGGAATGCTTCCGAAGTATTGAAGCCTACTATAGTGAAAGAAAAATCTTCTGAAGGTCCAGTCTCCAAAACTTCAAAAGTTGTTAAAACTTCCGAGGTGTTGAAGGTCAAGTCCAATCTTTCGAAGATGGTGTGGAAGATGAAGAAAGACCTGGTGACTGAAAGTTATTCATCAATAGCAACTAATGATCCTCAAAGCATGAATATAGGATCAGTTACTATTACACTATCTTCAGATCACTTTGAAAAGCCAAGACTAATGAGGCTTGGGTTTCCAAATGTAACTAACCACTTCTTTTTGTGTAGGAACAGCTAAAGACCAAGGGAAATGTATGGATCATTGATAGTGGTTGTTTAAGGCATATGACTGGCAATGGTTCTCTGTTTCAAAATTTTGAGAAAATTGATGGAGGACCAGTTGCTTTTGGAGGAGATGCTGGTGGTTACATCACAGGAAGGGGCATGGTCACAAATGGTAAGCTCACCATTGAAAATGTAAATTTTGTTAAGGAGTTTAGATACAATCTACTGAGTGTATCCTAATTTTGTGATCAGAGACACAACATGCTCTTTACTGAGCATGAGTGCATTGTTCTTAAGCCTGGGGTGATCATTCCTCAAGAGCATATCCTGCTCAGAGCCCCCAGGAAAGGGAACATGTACAAGATGGACTTGCAGGAAACGTCTCCCTCTGGAGAGGTTTCTTTCTTTCTATCTAAAGAAAATAGTGATGAGTCTTTCCTCTGGCATAAAAGAATATGCCATGTAAACTTTAAGAACATGAATAAATTAATTAAGAATGATTTGGTAACTAGAATGCCAAAGAAAGAGTTTTCAAGTGATGACCATTGTGTTGTATGCCTGAAAGGGAAGCAACATAAATTGTCTCACAAGCCAAAGGAAAGGAACTTTATTACTACTCTCCTACAGTTATTACACATGGATCTCTTTGGCCCCACTAGTGTAATGCGTTTAGGAAGGATCTCATACTGTTTAGTGATCACAAATGATTTCACAAGATTCACTTGGGTCTTTTTCCTTAGAGCTAAGGATGAGACTCCTGAGATCTTGAGGAACTTAATTCTGAAAATTAAGAATCAATCTGAACACAAGGTCAAGACCATAAGATGTGATCAAGGAACAGAATTTAAGAACCAAATCCCTAATAGATTTTGTGATGAAAAGGGTATTACAAGACAATATAGTGCTCCCAGGACTCCTCAGCAAAACGATGTTGCTGAGAGGAGAAACAGGACACTTATTAAAGCTGCAAGAACCATGTTGTCTGACTCTAAACAGCCCGTCACCTTCTGAGCAGAGGCTGTTAACACAGCCTGCTATGTGCAAAACATAGTTTTAGTAGTTAAGATTCATGGTAAGACTCCTTATGAGCTGTGGCACAAAAGGAGACCATTCATTAGTTTCCTCAGGTCATTTGGATATCCCTACACCATCTTGAATACCAAAGATCAGGAAGCCAAGTTTGCTGAGAAATCAGATGATGGACACTTTATTGGATACTCTTCCCAAGCTAAGGCTTATAGAGTATACAATCTTAGAACTAGAGTAGTTGAGGAGTCAGCCAATGTGACCTTCAATGAGCACACTCCTAGCGTGAAAGGTTCTGGTCCAGATTGGCTATTTGATCTTGATTTAGTTACCAATAGTTTTAACAAGTCTTGTGAGAATGTTTCAGGATCTATAGGTAACTTATCAACAGGAGATCCTGACCCAAGATTTGAGATGAGAAGACCAAGCAAGAATACTACTTTAGCTCCAGTGGTAACTAGCCCTGCAAGTGAAGATCCTATCAGCACAAACATGACAAATTCAGCTGATACATCTGAGATGCCTTCAAGTCCAGCTCAGAGGTTTAAAACTCAGGTGAATGTAATAGGTATTATAAGAAACTAAGGTGTACTACTCAGCAGGTATGGTGCACTGTTTGAGCCTTTGTTTTCCCTACGGGTTAACTAGCACTAACACAAGTTTAGAATAGGCTAACCTGGACTGAGTGCAGGGTTGATTGTGACCTCCACAACAAATGATACTTATGATTTTAAATTAATTCTTGGACTCTTAAGAGTCCTTTTGTTTTTAAACTTTAAGCACTTGAATTCACCAACTTTATAGTTGACCTAAAATCATTTTGAGCATGTTTTAGGTAATCTTTGATGGAAGCTGGTTTGTCATTACTTGATTTTGAAACATTTTAGACAATTTGATTTGACGTTTGTTGAACATTTGAATATTTTGTAATGGATTTCTACTTTTGTATTGGGCTAGACTGTTATAGCCTAGTGATGTTATTTTACATGTAATGCCATGTGATTTCTCTCCTTGTGTGCTCTTGTGATGGTTAGTTCCCACTGCCATGTATATTGCCAGTCTGTGACGTCCCACCCTCTTTGGTCCCGGGGTGTGACAGATTGGTATCAAAGCAAGAGGTTGTAGAGAAGTTGGGAATACCTTAGTAGACCCTAGGCTACAACCCTGATACCTTAGGACTGTCCTTGTTTTGGAATGCATTGGAGTAAATGGGTTGGGTAAATTGATGATTACACTTGATCAATGTAATCATGAATTTACCGGACGCGTGAATTCCGGCATAAATCCCTAAGAGATGTTAAAATCTTTCATTCAAAAGGTTAATGATTCAGGAAATGTTTTCATATGGTCTAAACTTTATAAACTGACTTGCGTGCCTGTTGTGACCCTATGCTGATACTGATTATGGATATTATTACCATTATTATTATTATTGTTGTTGTTGTTATTGTTGTTGTTGTTGTTGTTGTTGTTGTTGTTGTCATGAGCTATGAGAAAAAAAAATTACTCATGATAGTCTTATAGGATTTTAAGATTATGGCAGACAAAGGAAAAGCACCTGCACACCCGCCTGACGAGACTGCCCCAGTTGGTAGACTTAGGAGGGCAACACCTCCGTCGCAGTATGAGGAGTTCCACCGAAGGAACCGACATCCCGGATGGATCTCAGTGACATCTGAAGATACTGAGCCTTCAAAGGACTCTTCTCCATCATCCCTGGATAGGAGCCGAACGAAATCCCACTCGCCACATGTCCCTGCCCCTACCGACTCACCTATCCCGCCTATTAGGAATAGGGGCCAACGTGTCATCACACGACCGTGTAAGAGAACCAGGCCAGGAGCATTTGTTTCCTTTAGGATGTTGTCCCCTCCACCTCCTCCTGCGATGGCTCCAGCACCAGCACCTCCGATGATTGACCAGCCCAGACGCCACCCACATGACGAGTATTGTCTGCCACCTAGGCGTAGTATGTACTGTTGGAAACGGTCTGCCCAAGACACATATTGAATTGATGTGGCTAGTACATTATGATCCAAGTCGGGTCATACCCAATAACAAGCTAGACAAACACCTACAATATTATTTTATGATATGATCATATAAATAAATATTAACACTTAGAGTATTTAGAAATTGGGTTTCTACATATTTGCACTTGTGTTGTAAATAAATTATATGTATAATTTATTTTAGAGAGATTATTCTATATATTGTTATTTAAATGGTTGAACAACAATATAGTCTTTTGTCCGTATTTCTTAATTACTCATCTGCATTTACTAATGCGGATGTGTCCTTGAAGAAATGCGGATGAAGATTACTCATCCGCATTTACTAATGCGGATGAAGGTTCCTCATTCGCATTTACTAATGCGGATGTGCATTTGTGGAAATGCTGATGGAACCTGTTCGTCCGCATTTACTAATACGGATGTGCATTTGTGAAATGCGGATGAAATTTCTTCATTCGCATTTACAAATGCGGAAGGAGACCATTCATCCGCATTTACTAATGCGGGTGAATGCTTGAGAAATGCGGACGGGACAAGGGTTTGGGCCCCTCCCACTTTTCTCTCTCCTCGTCTGAAATTTCAGTTTCCCAGGACATGCAATATATGATTGCAATCAACCACTCTCTCTGATAACTTACTAGACACTCAAAAATGCACCTCTCAGTTTTCTGGTTTTCTCTCTCGATCGATCAAAAAAAAAACCAAGAACAGAGGTTCGTTCAAGTGAAAAATCCAAGCAACCGGGTGTTTGTTGGAGGCTTGAGGGTAGACTAGCTTGAGGCGTCCTTCTTTGAAAGCTTCCATTCATCGATCATCTTCCTCCATACGAGAGGTAGTCTTCTAAACACCCTATGGTTGTTTGTAAGCATGGTTTACATATATCGATCCATAACGAGTTTTAACAGATATATAAAATTGTTTATATATATTAACTGTAACAAGTTTAAATCCTTAATCCGATGTATTTTTCATTTTATTTGTATAAAATGACTCTGATAAACTTTTTCAAAACCCAACAATGGTATCAGAGCTGGTTATATGGATACATGTTTCATCTGGACTGAAATCTCGGTTTCTTGCTATTGATTCACCAACAGACCGAGAGTTTTGGTCAAATGTTTCCCCTGAATTTTTCAAGATTCTACTTTACATGCATACTGTAATCTTGAAAAATTTAATCATTTGGATGATTTAGTTGTTTGGACAAGAATCATGATATTCGGTTTGTTTATACTTTAACCGAAAATCAGTGGTTCAAGGGGAAGCTCTCGGATTTTTGCTTACATATTTGGATATGTTTTTTGATGTTCATAACCTAGCCGAGACCAATGTATTTGTTCTTCCTTTTGGATGTGTAATTTATTTATTTTTCATTTGGTATGTAAAATAAATAAGTTAGTTGCATTTTACTTATACTAGAAAAAAATATTTAGGATATATTTTGTAAAAGAAGATGCAACAAGGTTGTTTTTAGGTTTGGGCCAATTTTGAGCCCAAAGAACTTTATATCTCTTAATGGGATTAAAGCCTAATAACCAAAAACATATTTTGAAGGCCCAAAGGAGTTTGGTGCAGAAATTTAAGCCCATTTGAAAGCCCAAATCGAATGGAAGAGTCACAACACAAAGTGGACGCTTGAAGCATTTGGACGCGGGATCAAGTGGGAGTTCACCGACACAAGTGTTGTGTCAATTTTTCCCTTAGGAAAGACCTAATTAACTCACTTGTTTCAGTCAACAAGTGATGTTAAATTAGTTGGCTATGGTTATGAACTTGTTGTTGTATGTGATGCTTGTGTGGTTGATATAATTTTATTGTTTATGTGATATTTGGATATGCACTATTAACAATTTAAAATCAACAACAAGCTAAAAACGGTTCTTTTGGAAATATTAACTTGGGTAATAAATGGTTTTATTAAAGGTTAATGTTTTCATAATAAAATTGGGTTTTATTAAAAGAGCCTTGAAAGTTGGTTTCACTAATGTACCACGCATTTGAATGCATGCAAATGTAAGGTACAGAATGTTTTCAAAACTAGAATTAATGGAAACGAAAATCCCTTTCAAAACATGTTTAACACTTAAATCACTTGGGAACTCTTTGTGGGATAAAGGTCACCTAACCATATTTAGGGAACTTGTGTGTTTGAGGTGGGGTTAACATATTTGTGGGATAAAGGTCAACTAACCACTTGTATGTGTAAACTCACATGTGTGTGTAAGTAGGACGACTTGAGATGGAAACCATGTGAATAGGGTCACCGAAGCATGGAGTACAATGATTTTGATAGGATTAAACATGCCAACTAAACATAAAGATGTTTAACCGATCCCATAAAACTAAAAGTTGCAAAGGGTTGCAATTGTCAAATGTTGACTACCTTGTTAATTAAAATAATGGGATAAAGGTCACCTAACCAATATTTAAATGTAACGTTGGATTCTAGATTTTAATTATTAATTGTCTATGAGACATGAAAGGGTATTAATAATTAAAATTTTATTATTGTAAATACTAAAATTGAACTCCGTTAAAATTGTAGAAATGGCCGCAAACAACAATGCAACCACCCCGACCATCCATAACCTGTCACTAAGAACTATCCTGGAAAAAAATCATCTCAACCATAATAATTTCATGGATTGGTTTCGAAACTTGAGAATTGTTCTCAAGCAGGAAAAGAAATCATATGTGTTGGAAGATCCTATTCCCGATGAACCTAACCTTAATGATGTTGATGCCTACAACGATTGGGTTAAGCACATAGTGGATTCAGTGCAAGTTTCCTGCCTCATGTTGGGAACCATGATTCCCGAGCTTCAAAAGGATTTTGAACATCATGGGGCATATGACATGATTACCCAATTGAAGGAAATGTTCCTTCAACAAACTAGGGTAGAGCGCTTCGAAACGGTTCAAGCGCTTCATGCATGTCGAATGGAAGAAACCCAATCGGTGTCATCTTATATTATGAAGATGAAAAGCCACATTGATCACCTCGAAAGGCTGAAGTGTCCCATCTCAAAAGAGTTGGCCACTGATTTGATCCTCAATGGTCTAACCAAGAAGTTTGAGATGTTTATCATGAATTATAACATGAATGGATAGGACAAGAGCATTAGGGAACTTCATGCAATGCTCAAAACAGCTGAAGCGAGGATGGGTAAAAAGGTTTTATAGGTTCTCACGATCAATGAGGGTGGCTACAAGAAAAGGCATCACCCCGAACCCAAGGAAAATGTTGCCAAAGGCAAGGGATACGTCAAAGGGAAGGGTAAGGGAAAGGCTAAAGTGGGACCACCAAAACCGAAGCTTGAGAAGCCAAAGGTTACGAAGAATGATCCATGCTCTGAGTGTGGTGAGATAGGACATTGGAAGAGGAATTGTCCAACCTATCTCAAAGAGTTGAGAAACAAGAGGGATGCTGGGCATACCTCAGGTACAACTTTCATGATCCATATTAAACTTAATGTTATTTCTTCAAACACATAGGTGTTGGATACCAGTTGTGGAACTCATATTTGTAATTCATGTAGGGGTTCAAAAGAAATAAACATTTTAGGAAGGGAGATACTGGTCTCTACATGGGCAACGGAGCAAAGGTTGATGTCGAAGCTGATAGAGTGGTAATAATTCACTGTTTAATTGATCTAAATGCTTGATTTTACATCATGATTGTGGTGGAATAGTTTCAAGTTGTTTGTGTTTTGAGTTATAGGTGTTAGGAGCTAAAGGAGGCTTATTTGGGAGAAAAAGGAGCAAAACACGAAACTATAAGGATTGAAGATGAAAACATCAAAAGTTACAAAAAATGCACAAAATTAGGCATACCGGCATATGATACGCCGGGTATGGGCGTATAATACGTTGGTCAGCGTATGGGCGGCGTATCGGTGGGCATAATTGACAAAAATTATAGAAATTTGGGCGTATGAAGCTGAGGGGGCGTATGATACACCGCCCTTGGGCGTATCATATGCCGGTCTTCAACAAACCCCTAAATTTTGTGGATCTTGATGTCTACTTAAACCTATCCAACCCCAACTCGAAGAACAACTCTTTCCAGCTGAAATCTAGCAAATTCAAGGTGATTTTGGGTGCTTTCAAGCTTCCCAACACACACCAAATCATCATTGATCATCACATAATCAAGATTGAAGATTCAATGAAGACCATGAGGGGCTAGTTCTTTTTTGATTGCTTTCGGGAGTACAACTCATGTTAAGTGAAACAATTGGTATGTTTGATTAGTTTTTTTTGTATTAAGCAATGGATTAGTGAATGAAGTTTTATGTTTTGATTAAGTTAAAAAGTTTACTTATAAATAAAGTTGTGTGCTTGATTATCAGTTTTCGGTTTCCTTGCATCGTGAGCTCATTAAGAAAAGTAGACAATGTGATATAGGTGAATTGGTAACTTTGTGAATGAACAAGTCTTAAAAGATTGTTCCTTTGTTACCACTTTAATCAAAAGCTAAGATCTTGAAGTATTATTTCTTACAAACCCTAATTTAAAAGTATCAATAATGGATCTTGCGGAATTGGAAACCCGAAAGTGATTGTTTGTCATTATTTTGTTAAATTCGTTTCAAAGATTCTTGCTTTTTGCAATTGTGTTCATTATTTCATTCAAAGTTTTAATCTCTAATTATAAAGTTTGTGTCTTTTAGTTAATAGAGTTAGAATTGTTAAACACTTTCCACATATTCCTTGTGGAGACGACCTTCCTTACCCTTACACAATAAAGGTAGCTAAGACCGATATAATAAATTGTTTTTGATCGAGTCTTGACAACCAGATCAAAATGGCGCTGTTGCCGGGGAATTAGTGTGCAAAGTGTTATCTTTTGAAATTTTTTAGTTTTATTTTCTTTCTTTTGTTTTGTTTTGTGTGGTGTTACGCTAGGTGTTTTATGTCTTGCAGGCTATTCTCAAGAAGTTAAACCTTATCATAAATCGATTCTATTATTCATGTACTGGTTGCAGAAGTCCAGTTCACACACAAGATGATTATCCTGAGTACTTGCAAAAGTGTGAGGATGCGAGAAGAAAATTATATATGTTGGATGTTTATTATGATGTTGTACAATCATCTTATCCTTACTATGAGGCATCTTCTCCATGTTATGAAGGATATTATCAGTCAGAGGTGAATTACAACTTTGAGCAAGATTTGTATTGCAATAATTATGAACCAAAGATGATACAAAGCTCAAGTTATAAGGAAGATCATAATGACTATCATCAAGAATACTCTCAGGCAACATACGTGGATGTTAATAGGTATAATCAAGGAGATTCTGATGGATGCTCGAACCACTCAAATACTTCTCAATGTTATGATCAGAATCAATGTCAATTTCCTAAATAAGAGAATGTTATCCAGAATGTTATGCTATTTCAAAATGATTTTCAATCTGAGGAGGAAGAAAGTATTGCTCAATTGGAGTTTATCTTGCCCGAGATCGATAAGTTGTTATCACAACATCATCTTTCAGATCAGGAACAACTTTACTACTTAACTATCAACCGTGATGCATTATTATTGAAAATAAAATTAGAAGAGTCCATCTCACCATCTGTAAAAGTTGAGGATGAGGCCATGGAAATTAATACCACACAAATTCTCTTGTTTGTTGAAGAGCCATATGAAGTACGAGTGGTGGTTGATAGTTATGATGATAATGTGGAAGAAGAGCCGATGGATCTTCTAGACAAGAAAATGAATATGTTGTCTCACTTGAAGACAAGAAATCTTCCAAAAAGTCAATGATAGATATAATCAAAGTTTATTCTAAGCCTCCTCGTATACTTATTATACCAATCAACAAAGTTGTGAAAGAAGGTGTGAAGATAAAGAATAAGAAAGTGGGAAAACAAGATGCCAGGAAATTTATTATAAAGTGGAAATGCAATAATTTCTTAATTTACATGCCTATAGTTGGGAAGCAACTATAAAGCTGCCATGTCAATTATCGAGCATTTGTTGGGAACTCGGTAGGCAAATGTGCACTTTGACCACCTTAGTGGTGACAGGTACGATCTGGCTGAAGACCTAAAACTTAGCGCTTGCGGCAGGCAACCCGAGAACTTTATGGGTGTGTTCACTAGAAACCCTCACGAGACTACAACTCGTCCACTCGGGTCTACCGAGGAGTTTAAAGGCTTGTTGCATACGCTAAATGCAATCGTGATTCCTACGAAAGTGAGTTTTAACTCTTTTATTAGTTTTTTCTTTGGTTTGCTTTGTTTTGTTTTGATAGTCAATCACGAGATGCAAGCACTCAAGTGTAGGGAGGCACAAGTCGGTGGATGAAGGCATCTAATACTGGTTGTGATCAGGTCCATGTGCTCTTTCCACTATTTTGGTTTTGAACAATATTCCTTTCATGCTTTCATTGATATTGATTGATCATATGTTAGGATATGGCATACTAGTCTCCCTTAGCAATGAATTGCCTTGATTAGCAATAATAGGAATGAAATTAAGAATCTACTTCCCTATGTTATGAAAATACCAATTATGACTACCATACATTGAGGACAATGTATCACAAGTGTGGGGATGAGGGAAGAATTGAAAAAAATTGAACCTTTTTGAAAAAATTAAACCTTTTTGAAAAATAAATCTTTAAATATGCTTAATTGTGCATGAGACCTAAAAAGAATTTCATACATGGTTAATTATCACTTGTTTATGCATGTAAAGATCCCTTGGCATGCCTATTTTGAAATTATAGTAAGACACTCCCATCATGAGCTTTTATAAAAATTTAGGTAGAATTCTTAGAAGGCATAACGAACTGGATGGTAGAAGACATATGTGCTTCATATTTTTAACCCTTCCCACTATTTCTATGAGAATTTGAGCCTAATTGAGCAATTCATAGTATATGTTGATTTGCTTTGTATTTTTGCATAATGAGGTAAACCATAATGTGCATTTAAGTTAGAACTCGTGTAATTGATGCATGTCAAGATCATGAACCAATATGTGCATAAATGTGATAGAGGCATTAGGAATGAACCATTTGCTTAAACCTTTTCTTTTGAATTCCATACATTGATAAATTTCCTTTAGACAGCACGTTGAGCCCTAACTTGTCGTTTGAATAACCCAGCCTTAGCCTTTTTATGAAACATAGGGTGATAAAGTCCAATTCATGATATGTTTAGAGGTGTTGTTTTAGTAATAGTTCAATAATAGTATGATTGGTTGTGAATATGAGAAAAAATAATGAAAGAAAAAAAAAGAAGAAGAAAAAAGCTAAATATGAGGTCAAAATGACCAAGATATAAAGCAACAAAAATAGTGTGGGAAATAAAGACTATTATTGCAACTAGATGATAGAAATTGATACACATCACATCTAGCATGTTTAAATTGGATTTCATTCACCATTATCCACTCTTAAATCCCTTTCTATCCCACCTTAAACCTTAGCCTAACATTACAACCCATGAAAGACCTCTTGATTTATGTATTATATTGTGTTAATTGATGGCGATATGATTAATACACGAGCTTATGATGAAGATGTACAGTCTTAGTTTGAGAGTTCCAGATATACTAGTATATAATCACTAGTCCACAAAACAAACTGAGAGGAGTGTTCATTGTGAGGAATGTGAATGCATGCATGTTTGAAGCAAAAGGTGAAGTTATGCCAACTAAGGTGATTCTAAGTTTAAAACATGAATGATATTACATGTTGGGTTGTGAATCTTACATGATGAAAGTTCAAAGGTAAGTATGCCTTGCGACCTTAGCTTATATAAAGTTGTGATAACTTAGCATGTTTGATTAAGTAAGGTTAATTGTGCAAATACGTTTGTTTGAGGACAAACAAAAGGTTAAGTGTGGGGATGTGATAGAGTGGTAATAATTCAAGGTTTAATTGATCTAAATGTTTGATTTTACATCATGATTGTGGTGGAATAGTTTCAAGTTGTTTGTGTTTTGAGTTATAGGTGTTAGGAGTTAAAGGAGGCTTATTTGGGAGAAAAAGGAGCAAAACACAAAACTACAAGGACTAAAGATGTAAACATCAAAAGTTACAAAAAGGCACAAAATTAGGCATACCGGCGTATGATACGCCGGGTGTGGGCGTATAATACGTCGGTCCGCGTATGGGCGGCGTATCAGTGGGCGTATTTGACAAAAATTACAGAAAGTTGGGCGTATAAAGCTGAGGGGGGTGTATGAAGCTGAGGGGGGCGTATGATACACCGCCCCTGGGCGTATCATACACCGGTCTTCAACAAACCCCGAATTTTGTGGATCTTGATGTCTACTTAAACCTATCCAACCCCAACTCGAAGAACAACTCTTTCCAGCCGAAATCTAGCAAATTCAAGGTGATTTTGGGTGCTTTCAAGCTTCCCAACACACACCAAATCATCATTGATCATCACATAATCAAGATTGAAGATTCAATGAAGACCATGAGGGGCTAGTTCTTTCTTGATTGCTTTCGGGAGTACAATTCATGTTAAGTGAAAAAATTGGTATGTTTGATTAGGTTTTTTTTGTATTGAACAATGGATTAGTGAATGAAGTTTTATGTTTTGATTAAGTTAAAAGGTTTACTTATAAATAAAGTTGTGTGCTTGATTATCAGTTTTTGGTTTCCTTGCATCGTGAGCTCATTAAGAAAAGTAGACAACATGATACAAGTGAATTGGTAACTTTGTGAATGAACGAGTCTTAAAAGATTGTTCCTTTGTTACCACTTTAATCAAAAGCTAAGATCTTGAAGTATTGTTTCTTACAAACCCTAATTTAAAAGTATCAATTGTGGATCTTACGGAATTAGAAACCCGGAAGTGATTGTTTATCATTATTTAGTTAAATTCGTTTCAAAGATTCTTGCTTTTTGCAATTGTGTTCATTATTTCATTCAAAGTCTCAATCTTTAATTATAAAATTTGTGTCTTTTAGTTAATAGAGTTAGAATTGTTAAACACTTTCCACATATTCCCTGTGGAGACGACCTTACTTACCCTTACACAATAAAGGTAGCTAAGACCGATATAGTAAATTGCTTTTGATCGAGTCTCGACAACCAGATCAGAAGCCCAAGGAGACTATATCCTGAAGCTTCCAAGTGGTTTGGAAGTTATTTTAAAGAACATTCTGTATGCTCCTAGTTTGACTAGGAATATTATCTCAGTTTCCCTTCTTAGACAATATAGTTATGTATTAAAGTGTTGTAAACAATGGTATTTGTGTTTTTATGGATGATATGCCCTATTTTAAGGCTATGTCGTCTAATGGTATTTATGAATTGGTTCATGATAACACATCCTTTAATAACTCGTTATACCAATCAAGCACCAAGAAACTTAAAATGGGTTTAAGTAAATCATATCTTTGGCATTGTCGTCTTGGTCACATAAACAAGAATCGCTTTCAAACATTTCTAAAGAATGGTCTTTTGGAAGCAAATGAAGACGGTTCATTTGATAAGTGTAAATCTTGTTTACAAGGAAAGATGACCAAGGAACCCTTTAGTGGCACTAACAAAAGGGCAAAAGATTTATTAAGAATCATACATTCGGATGTATGTGATCCTTTTAAAGCAATGATAAGGAATGGTGAAAGATACTTCATTACCTTTATCGATGATTATAGTCATTATGGTTATGTGTACTTGTTAAGACACAAAGATGAAGCTTTTGAAATGTTCAAAATTTTCAAAAATGTAGTAGAAAATCAACTCAACAAAACAATTAAAGTCCTTCGTTCAGATAGAGGAGGTGAATACCTTAGTGATGCCTTTTAAGATCATCTCAGGAGTTGTGGGATTGTCTCACAACTTGCTCCACCCAAAACACCATAACATAATGGTGTGTCTGAAAGGAGAAACCGAACCCTATTGGATATGGTTCAATCTATGATGGCTAGAAGCACACTGCCTCTATCATTTTGGGGTTTCGCATTGCTCTCCATGGCCCGTATTCTGAATGTGGCCCCAACCAAGAAAATGGATAAGACACCTTTTGTAATATGGCATGAAAGAGTTCTATCGTTATCATATTTAAAAGTATGGGTTTGTGAAGCTTATGTTAAGCAGAACACCCTAAACAAGTTAGAAGGCCGATCCACTAAGTGTATCTTTGTAGGATATCCCAAAGACTCCATGGGATATTACTTCTACAATCCAACAGAGCAAAAGGTATTTATTGCTCAAAAGGCTGAGTTCTTGGAAACTAAGTTTCTTATGGAAGGAACTACCAATAGAACAGTGGAACTTGATGAGGATCGAGAACCACAAGCCGATACACGTTTGGTTGATATTAGCAATCAACAAGAGGTTGTTGATAATGATCAAGTGGTTGATCAATACACACAAAACGTTCGCAGATCTGGTAAAACTAGCTATCCACCCGAAAGATATGGATTTTTCATGAATGGGTGTTATGTAGTTGACTCGAATGAACCAACTACGTACCATGATGCAATGTCCAATTCCGATTGTGACAAGTGGCTTGAAGCCATGAACGTAGATATGCAATCCATGTATGACAACCAAGTATAGGAATTGGTTGTGCCACCGCTTAACTCCAAACTGGTTCGATATAAGTGGGTTTTCAAGAAGAAAACTGATATGCATGGAAACTTGGATACTTATAAAGCAAGACTTGTAGCAAAAGGTTTCACTCAAACTCAAGGGGTTGATTATGATGAGACCTTCTCGCCTGTGGCAATGCTAAAGTCAATTAGGATATTATTTGTCATAGCTGCATATTATGACTATGAGATTTGGCAAATAGATGTCAAAACTGCTTTCCTTAATGGACATCTCAAAGAGAATGTCTATATGGTTCAGCCCGATGGTTTTGTCAATCCACAACATCCTAATAAAGTATGCAAGTTAAAGAAATCAATCTACGGATTGAAACAAGTGTCGAGAAGTTGGAATCAACATTTTGATGAAGAGATCAAAAAATTTGGATTCATCAAGAACGCTGATGAAGCTTGTGTGTATAAGAAAGCTAGTAGGAGCATCATCACATTCTTAGTATTGTATGTTGATGATATACTACTGTTTGGAAATGACATTCCAACCATGGAAAGTGTTAAAACCTGGCTTGGAAGTTGTTTTTCCATCAAAGATCTTGGTGAAGTCGCCTACATTTTGGGAATAAAGATCTATAAGGATAGATCAAGGCGGTTGATACGTTTAAACCAAAGTGCATACATTGATAAAATCTTGAAAAGGTTCAAGATGGAGAACTCTAAGAAAGGTCTGGTACCTATTCAAAGAGGGAAAATATTGAGTGCATCTCAATGTCCAAGCTCAAAGGATGAGCAAGAAAGGATGAAGGAAGTCCCATATGCATATGCTATAGGATCCATTATGTATGCAATGATATGCACTAGACCGGACGTGTCATGCGCTTTAAGCATGGCGAATAGATATCAGCAGAGTCCAGGAAATAGCCATTGGATGGCTGTTATGAGTATATTAAAATACCTTAGGAGGACTAAGGATATGTTTCTAATATACGGATCTGGTGAAGAGGAACTCATTGTAAAGGGTTACACGTATGCGAGTTTCCAAACTGATCAAGATGATTCTCGATCACAATCGGGGTATGTCTTCATTATGAATGGAGGGGTAGTGTCCTAGAAGAGCTTAAAGCAAGATGTGGTAGCATTGTCCACTATAGAATTGGAATACATCGCCGCTTCATTGGCAGCACAAGAAGCTGCATGGTTAAAGAAATTCATTGCCGATCTAGGGGTAGTCTCTACCATTCAAGATCCCCTAGAGATCTTTTGTGACAACAAGGGTGCGTTTGCTCAAATCAAGGAACCCCGTGCACATCAAAAGACAAGGCACATTGAGAGGAGATTCAACTACATAAGGGATGAAGTTGAAAAAGGAAAGATATGTATTCGCAAAGTTCACACCGATCAAAATATTGCGGATCCACTCACGAAGCTCCTTGAAAGGACAAAGCATGAGAGTCATACTTGTGCCTTAGGACTTCGATATTCTAGTAATTGGATTTGATTTATTTAGTATTTAAACAACAAAACAATTGTTATTTTGACTCATATATGTAATTATGATACTATGAGTTATGTTCCATTTTAGCATGTTTAGATCCATGAATATGTTTATTATTCTAAATGTCCGTAGTCGGTCATATTTGTAGGAACAAATATGAAGGTAAGACTATTATGAACTTGGATTGGTGGATATTCATAAGGTATGTATATAGAGCAAAAGGTTGCTTCCAAAGTTCATAGATATTTGTGGGATACAAATATTGGACTGACCCGCTCTTAAATGTTACTGCATGGAATTATGTAATTGATCGTAAGTAAATTTGAGTAAAGGCGAATATCATAGTATCCTCCAACCTGAGATACATATTAGGTTTTGATATTCACCAAATATTATACTTTGACCTAGTTCTTCGCTTTCTGAAATATGGACAGTACACAAGGCTAGTTTCAGGTGTAATACAAGGTGATTGTGAGAAATGTATGTAGTCAAGATGGGATTTGTTCCTCTTATTTGTTGAGAGTAAGATGTCTAAGGCCTGATAAAGTTAAATCAATAGGGAATGATCATTCTGTGTCTCTGGATTTAACATCACATCTGTAACAAAAGGATAAATGATAGATTCACCTAAATCATTTCAAGTAAGGGACTTGAAGAAGATGATGTTATTGAATGGCACTTCGTCATGCGTATTAGGGGTAGTAAACCGTTGTTAGGCGGTATTTTCTACTTGCATCAATCCTCTATGTATCTTGTGCAAGTGGGAGATTGTTGGAAACGGTCTGCCCAAGACACATATTAAATTGATGTGGCTAGTACGTTATGATCCAAGTCGGGTCATACCCAATAATAAGCTAGACAAACACCTACAATATTTATCTTATGATATGATCATATAAATAAATATTAACACTTAGAGTATTTAAAACTTGGGTTTCTAAATATTTGCACTTGTGTTGTAAATAAATTATATGGATAATTTTGTTTAAAGAGAGTATTCTATATATTGTTATTCAAATGGTTGAACAACAATATAGTCTTTTGTCCGCATTTCTTAATTACTCATCCGCATTTACTAATGCAGATGTGTCCTTGAGGAAATGCGGATGAAGATTACTCATCCACATTTACTAATGCGGATGTGCATTTATGGAAATACTGATGGAAACTGTTCGTCCACATTTACAAATGCGGATGGAATTTCTTCATCCATATTTACAAATGCGGAAGGATACCATTCATCCGCATTTACTAATGCGGGTGAATGTTTGAGAAATGCGAATAGGACAAGGGGCTGGGCCCAGCCCACTTTTCTCTCTCCTCGTCTGAAATTTTAGTTTCCCAGGACTAGCAATATATGATTGCAATCAACCACTCTCTCTGATAACTTTCTAGACACTCAAAAGTGCACCTCTCGGTTTTCTGGTTTTCTCTCTCGATCGGTCGGAAAAAAAAAGAAAAGAACAGAGGTTCGTTCAAGTGAAAAATCCTAGCAACCGGGTGTTTATTGGAGGCTTGAGGGTAGACTAGCTTAAGGCGTCCTTCTTTGGAAGCTGCCATTCATCGATCTTCTTTCTCCAACCCATACAAGCGGTAGTCTTCTAAACACCCTATAGTTGTTTGTAAGCATGGTTTTCATATATCGATCCATAACGGGTTTATAAAACGGTTTATATATATTAACTGTAACAAGTTTAAATCCTTAATCCACTGCGTTTTTCATTTTATTTGGATAAAATTAATCTGATAAACTTGTTCAAAACCCTACATGTACGACGGCCCGAGCGTCCTTGCTGGAGACCCCAGTCTTGTCGTCACTCTAGAGACTTTGGTCCTTCGGACCCTACACTCTGGGAAATACTTCGGACTATCTAGCGTCGCAAGGTCACTCTTCAACATGCTACATGGATCTCACAGTCTGTTCGGTTCCAGGCAATGATGGCGTCCCGTGGTATGCAACAACTGGAGTAGGAGCAGAAGAAGAAGGGTTCCGAATGGTTCGGGTGGCTAAGGAAGAAGTGGCAGTGAAGAAGGGGGATGTTACCTGATTGTTGGCAAGAGACTATTGAACCATTTGAAGAAACTATATTATCTATTTCAGACACTATTAGTATTATTTTATGGGGGTGATGGCACCTTCCAATTTGTGATACTATGGCACTACTATTTGCTTGGTTGTTGCTACATTTAACTGTTTATGAGTTTTCTTTTATGATACCAAGCTTTGCAGGGTGTCTAAAATGGGAGTATGCAATCACATATTTCAAAGAAACTAATTAGGTTGCCCATAAAATAGTTAACCCTATGTTATTTAAATGAAGCGATTATACAGGTCTTGTTGTAGGTAGTAGGGAGCATCTCGTATTTGGTAGATGTGGCTAATAAGGATAAACTTGGTGTGACGAGATACTTGAAACCAATTAATGAGATACTAAATAAGTGTATCCATGTTGACACCAGAATGCCACCTAGACGAGGAGTTCGTAGTGGAAGGAGAGGAATAACCAGAGGAAGAGATAATGAAGCTAGGCTAGATAGGGGACAGGAACCCATTGATGAACAAACTGGGGACCAGGGTGGAAACCAACCACCTACTCCACCGGAAACAGCACATGGAGAAAATGTCAACCTGGATAACGAAGAGATAATTGCTAACCTAGTGGCTCAAAAGATCACCAATGCTATTCCAACCATTATCGCCTAAATCATTGCGGACCGGGAAAATGCAACTGGGAGTGGTGGACCCGGGAATGGTGAAGGCAAAAATGATGATGCTGAGGAAATAAGGAATGGGTGTTCCTACAAAACCTTCATGGCTTGCAAACCAAAGGATTTTTATGGCATCGAGGGTGCAATTGAGACTTACCGGTGGATGGATGAAATTGAAGCCGTGCTAGATATCAGTGAGTGCAAGACCGAGCACATGGTAAGGTTTGCCTCACAATCACTCAAAGGACTAGCACTGGAGTGGAGAAAAACCATCATTCAGCCTCGAGGTAGGAATGCTGCAGGACGAATGAAATGATTTGAATTCAGAGAATTGATGACCAACAAGTACTGCCCAATCAATCAACTTGAGAAACTAGAGGCTGAATTTCTGAGTTTGGAATATGAAAGGCTCAGACTACACAGAACATGTGAAAATAGTGGATAAGAAGAAGGCGGTGGATGAGAAAAGGAAGTAGTTTGATGCTAAGAGGATGGCCGGCAGCAGTGGTAGCTCAAGCAAGAGAACAAGTGAAGGTGTGAGGCGTGGCGATCATGGTGGAAAGGCTCAAAAGTTGTACTTAGGCACAATCCCCTTTTGTAACAAGTGCAAGCTACATCATCAAGGGGAGTGCAACCCGATGCCTTGTTTCAGGTGTAAACAAACTAGTCATTTGATTAAGGACTGTACGTATGAGCCGGGAAAGCAATGCTACAAGTGTGGAGATCCAGGGCACATGAGGAACAAATGCCCTAACCTAGCAAAGGATAAGGATGTCAGGCCTAACAAACCCAAGGGAAGGGCGTTCGTGATGGATCCAAATGGTGATCGTAAGGAACCTGATGTGGTCAACGGTACGTTCTTATAAACAACCATCCTGCTACCGTTCTATTCAATACTGAAGCAACAGGTAGTTTTGTTTCTACTACCTTTAGGCCTTTGATTGATTTGAAAGCTTGTACACTAATCGATGCATATACTGTAGATTAGCTGACGGTATAATAGAAACTAGTGAAATCATCAAAGACTGCACTATAAAACTAAAGGGTAATTCATTTAAGATAGACTTGATGCATATAATGCTAGGAGGTCTTGATGTGGTTGTGGGGATGGATTGGTTAGCTAAGAATAAAGTTGATATCATGTGTGATGAATGCCTGCTTAAGATACTCTTAATCGATGAAAAAACACAAGTTGTTCCCGATGATAGAAGCGACTCGCTAGGTCCTATGATATCCCACCTAAGGCTACCAAGAGTCTTAACAAAGGATGCACAACCTTCATAGTCTATATGATGAAACCGAGAGAAGGAAAGAGAATTAAGGATATACTAGTGGTGTCTGAATACTCGAAGGTATTCCCCAAAAATCTTTCTGGACTTCCTCCAACTAGACAAATTGAGTTCCAAATAGATCTAGTACCAGGTGCCGCTCTTGTGGCCAAGGCACCTTACAGACTCGCTCCACCTGAGATGAAAGATCTAATGCTACAAATCCAAGAATTGTTGGACAAGGGATTTATTCGACCAAGTTTTTCTTCTTGGGGTGCTCCGGTATTATTTGTGAAAAAGAAGGATGGAACCCTACGAATGTGCATTTATTATTGGGATCTGAACAAGCTTATAGTAAAGAACCGTTATCCCCTTCCGATAATCGATGACCTATTCGACTAACTCCAAGGAGCCAACTATTTTTCCAAAATAGATTTAAGATCAGGATACCACCAACTGAAGATAAGGGAGGAGGTCATACCCAAGACAGCCTTTAGAACTAGATATGGACACTACAAGTACTTATTCATGCCTTTTGGACTGACTAATGCACCTGTGGCATTTATGGATCTCACGAACCGGGTATGCTGCCCATATCTAGACAAGTTTGTGATTGTGTTTATTGATGACATCTTAATCTACTCCCGTAGCAAGGAAGAGCATGAGAAGCATCTTAGACTGATTCTTGAATTGCTCAAGAATGAACAATTGTATGCGAAGTTCTCTAAATGCGAGTTTTGGATGCACGAAATCCAGTTTCTAGGGCACGTAGTAAATGAAGAAGGGATTCAAGTAGACCCATCAAAAATAGAGGCCATTAAGAACTAGAAAATTCCTGAAACTCCTACCAAGATAAGGCAATTTCTTGGTTTGGTCGGATACTATAAGAGGTTTATCAAGGATTTCTCTCGAACTATATAGCTGATGACCACCTTGACTAAAAATAGGACAAAGCATTTGAATTACTCAAGGAGAAGCTATGCAGTGCACCTATCCTTGCCTTACCAGAAGGCGCTGAGGATTTCATAGTTTATTGTGACGCATCGCGAGGGGCTGGGGTGTGTGTTAATGCAGCGAGACAGGGTGATTGCTTATGCGTCTAGACTGTTGAACGAGCATAAAAGGAATTACACTACTCATGATCTAGAACTGGGTGTCGTGGTGTTTGCACTCAAAATATGGAGACACTATCTCTTGTGTTATCTATACTAATCACAAAAGTCTAAAACACATTCTTGATCAGAAGATGCAAAACATGCACCAGAGAAGATGGGTAGAATTGTTAAGCGATTATGAATGTGAGATCCGATACCATCCCGGTAAGGCAAATGTGGTGGCAGACGCCTTGAGTAGAAAGGAAAAGGAGAAACCCCTTCGTATTCATGCCTTGAGAATGAGCGTGTACACTAGCCTTGTCGTTAGATTAAAAGAAGCATAGAGGGAAGCCCTAAAGAAGGACAAAGTATGGTGGAATTAGAGAGATAGTCCTAGACGAGGCCCACAAATCCAGATACTCGGTTCACCCGGGAAGTGACAAGATGTACCAAGATTTAAAGGCACTTTTCTGGTGGCCCGGATTTAAGAAGTCAATTGCCATCTATGTGGGGAATGTCTAACATGTACGACGGTAAAGGCCAAAAACCAAAAACCTTCAGGAACCTTACAATGAATCGAAATCCCAGAGTGGAAATGGGATAACATCACGATAGATTTTGTTACGAAGTTACCAAGAAATTTTTGTGCACATGATGCTATTTGGGTAATTATTGATAGACTTACCAAATCAGCCCACTTCTTACCAATTCGAGAGGACTACAACTTAACAAAGTTAGCACAACTATACATCAACGAAATAGTGACCAAGCATGGAGTACCACTATCGATTATCTCAAACCGTGATAGTCGCTTCACCTCACTATTTTGGAGATCTCTCCAATAGGCTTTGGACTCGCCTCGACTTAAGAACTGCATACCACCCTCAAGCCGATGGACAAAGTGAAAGGACAATTCAAACCCTCGAGGACATGTTAAGAGCTTGTGTGATCGACTTCAGTGGAAGTTGGGATAACCACCTTCCCCTAGCCAAGTATAAAGGCAGCTCCGTATGAAGCCCTATATGGTAGGAAATGTCCGTCGCCATTAAGTTGGAGTGAGGTTGGCGATAGCCAAGTGATGGGACTAGATATCATGATGGAAACCACAGAAAAAGTATTTAAGATTAAAGAACGACTGAGAGCAGCCAGAGACCGTCAGAAGAAGTATGCAGATAGGATACGAAAACCTTTATAATTTCAAGTGGGTGATAAGGTGATGTTACAAGTCGCACCATGGAAGGGCGCAATCAGATTTGGCAAGAATGGCAAGCTAAGCCCAAGATATATTGGACCGTTTGAAATTATGTCAAGGGTTGGCCCGGTAGCATACCAATTAAGGCTACCTCAAGAGTTGAGCTATATACATGACACCTTTCATGTGTCCAACTAGAAAACGTGTTTGGTAGACAAAACCTTGGAATTGCCACCGAAGGAAGCCTGAATTAATAATGAATTGAACTTTGTGGAGGAGCCTATAGAGATTACCGACCGGTTGGTCAAGAAACTTAGACAAAGTCGTATACCCAAGGTCAAACTAAGGTGGAACACTAGGCGAGGACCCTAGTTCATTTGGGAATAAGAAGATGAAATGAGGAAGAAATATCCACACCTCTTTAAGTCCACTCGTTCAGAGCTAGATCGAAGCTAAGATTTCGGGATAAAATTTCCCAAATGGTGGGAGAATGTAACAACCGACTCCTAGGTTCTATTTTAACTTCAATTAATTCTGCATTATTGCTTTTTATCTTTCTTCCATGCTAATTGTTTACATGCTTAATTGCCTTAGAAGATTCTACTATGACTTGCTTAAGTCTAGAAATTATTAAGCGATTTTAGAAAATACAAAATCTACACTAAATTAAGAGTTTTAAATAAAACTAATCAAAAATGTGTGTTCATACACATACACGGCCGCAATATTACATATACCTATAATCTACATGCAAATTTTATAAAATTCAACACACCACCTACAATTTTAAACATACACTCTATAAAAATAAAATAAAATAAAATAAACCCCCCCATATTCAGCCGCCTCCCCCACCCACCAATCCCCTTCCTCCTTGTTCCCCTCAAACACTACACCCTCTTTTCCATTTCTCCATACATGCAAATTCACTCTCATCTCCACCTCTCTCCCTCTACCTCATGATTTCAGCCCCCAAACACCATCAAATTTTTTGTATTCCTTCTCCAGTCCAGCAAAATTTCATATAACAGCTTCATCACAACATCAACCAAGAGCAAACAAAGCAAGAAGGTAAGCTAAAGTGGGTTTTCACGCAAGATTTTTGTAAGATACAGGGTGTTCCAGCTCAAACTTGTGAATCAACAGAACTTTTACTCCTTGAATCATTCCAAAAAAGCAAAACTTCAAGATTGTAGGCATCAATGTACCCGAATAAAGTCATTTCTTGAGTTTTTTCCTCTTTTTCTATAAAAATCTTATTTTATTTGTCCAAAGGCAGAAACTTTCAGAAAAACATACTATTTTTGGGGAACTCAAGACATTATACAAAGTATCTCTTGAAGGTAAAACATGGACCAAGGTTGGTGCACTCGTTTGCACTCTCGAAAACCCTATTTTTATGGGTTTTGCACCTAAAACCCTTCTGTTTTGAAAACCCCGTAAAACCATGTTAAAATATGCTTAAAAACAGTAAATGAACATCACTCTAACTTGTTTTAAAAGTTACAAAAAGATTTGGTGACATTTATGCACAAACTATGTCGGTTACACATGTGTAATTGTAATGTTTCACCCTTTAATGCAACAAAAGATGTATGCATGTAAAAATATGAAAAATAGTTTTTTTCCAGTTTTTTGGTGATATTAAACATATGAAACTTGTGAAACTTAGTAAATATGCTGAAAGGAGTAGTAAAATGGACTAAATGGGTAATATTAAAGACCCGAAAATTGACAAAATTCTCAAATATGGTCAAATATTAAAAAGTCTAAAGTTTTAAAAATTCCAGGCCCTAAAACAAGTATTTTAGATAAAAACCGAATTTGGTGATTTATTGAGTTATTATGTGATTTTTATGGAATTATTTAACATAAACAAGCCTAAACCGGGTGATTTTTAGACAAAATCTTTAAAAAGAAATAGGATAACGAGCTTAAAAACAACAAATCTATGTTATTTCAGTAAGTTAGAAGTACGAAGATGAGATTTTGTAGAAAATTTGGGAGAAATTGGATTTGATCTTTCGGTTCCGGGTAAAATGAGTTTTTAACAAGTTTATTGTAAAAATGAGGCTTTATGCTCTTATGACCCAAAAACTCAGTTTAAACAGATTATAAAACTTATTAGAAGTGATTATAATGTAACAATTGAGTTTGTTTTGTTGATATTAAAGATTGAAAACTAGATGCTTAAATTTGACGATTTTACGGTAACCGGTAACTTAAAAATCTGTGTTTTAATCCCGCAAACTAAATTCTAGAAATTTGGAGTTAAAACAGGCCCAAATGGGTTATAAAAACCTTAATAAATTAAAAATGGTCATATTGGGTCAAGAAATGGAAAAAAAGCAAACTTTAGGGTAAAATTTTGTAAATTTTGAAACTTGAGGGACTAAAGTGTAAATTCCATAAACATAACTAAATTTCAATCATAATATGACCAGAAATTCTTAGTAAACTTATTTTCATATTAACAAATTGATAAGAACCATATAACTTGTCACTCATGTGATAAAAACCCTAACGTTCCTAAAATGGAAACTTTTGACGCAAACTCTTAAGAAAAGAAGCTAAATGAACTTGTGACCATAAAACACACCTAGTTAAACTTTTGATAATATAAGAACATATAAGTTACTACATGTATCCTGATAATAGGGTGAGTTTAGTGTTCCCCTTTTTACTACTTTTTTGGGATGAAACATGCTATGCTTGAACTGAAATTATTTACGTGCTATGATTAGTTCAAAAGGACTGAATATGTGATGATATCTTAATGCAATGATCAATTCAAACACAAAGTAATCAAACATATGCAGTTCATTAACTGACTCTCTCTAGTCTTAGATCTAAAGTCTCTAGTCTCTCTAGTCTAGATCTCTCAAGGTTCTACCCTGACAATACATAAAATATCCTATTTATACTATCAAGAAACAAAAGAACATATATTTACAAAATAACTCCCTATACTATAACAAAAAAACACATAAATACAAAATGTTAATCTTTCAAGAGCTTCAACAATACTCCCCCTAAGATTTACATTGTCTTCAGTCTTTAAAATAATCTTCTGGTTCTTTTTTGATTTTGAACACAGGCTTTTCTTTATACATCTCTTGTTCCTTCAATGCTTTTGAGATTGCTGACTTGAACTTGCCTACAAGAATTGCTTATTCAGGCTTTGACTAGTTGGTCTTTATCTCCATCTGGTTCATAATCTCCAAAGTTTCTTTTGATAACCCTGCAATGTGAACATTAGCATAAAACTCAATTGGTTTGGGATAATCTCTTGAATGAATCTCCAATACTCCTTTGCTCGATATTCTCATAAAATCAATTGATTTTATATCCTTCTTCACAATCTTCGCATAAGCTAATGCTTTCCTTAATGCGATTCTCTCCATTGCAGCATCCATCACCTTGATAATAGACATAAAGTACTTTTGATCATTCTCTGCCACTTCTGGTGTAACACGATCAAATTTTTGAATCGATAAAATGAGATATAGCTTGGATGCAGAAGTTTTAGCTCAAACACTCTTGATACTAGTCGTCAAGGTTTCGAACTAACTTCAATTCAAAAGTATCAACATTGTAAAACCATCTCAAAATCAGTTTTGTCTTTTGAGTACCATTAATTACCTGCAATCTAGGATTAGTAACCATTTCAAAAAATTGGTCATTATATGCATCCAAAAATTTCTCTTCTTCATCAGGTTTATCACCACCTTTCCTTTTGCTTTTTAATGCCTTGAAGTATTCTTTGTCTTCTTGGTCACATCTCGTTTTGAGAAACGATTCCATTCTTGAAATACCACTATTCAAAAGTTTAACAAAATTTTCTCCTGGATTTGCTTTTGTTGGATTAATCAACTTCAACTTGTTAAGTTCTTTTAAGTCTTGCACAGGAAGAGCTATGATGCTTGTGTAAAAGTGATATATATCACAAATTGCATTTACACATTTTATCAAAATGCATCAAACACCTCATCATACTTCCACGCTACTATCTTCACATTCTTTGTATTGTCAGGCACAACCATTGCATTAAGCAATTCTGAGATTGATTGTTCTTTTTGCAACACATTTCTCATAAGATCACCAGTAGTTCTTGCTTTGTTCCATAACTGCTTTTGATCAATGGATACTTTATAAGCCTGTTTTTCCTTTAGAAACATCTTCATTAATTCTTTTCTGCTTTCATGTTCACTTCTCTTCAAAGCCATTGATTTAATCTCTTGTGGTTTCAAAATTCTTGTTCTTTTTGTAATCTCCAAGTACTGAGGATTGTCCATATCAAGCACTATCATCTTGTTTGTCTGTTTCTCTATTTCTTGAAAGTTTCTCACCAAATTTCTTAGAGATTCAGCTTGCAATCTGTTTAGCTTCTTTCTTGGATAGTTCCTCGACTGTAGCCATAATCTAAGCTCAATTGTATTCATGTTTTCAGGATCTAGATGGTGTAGCTCAAACGATGAAAGTTCCTCAATATTAATACTTTCATGTAATGGATTCCATTCACCATGCTCAACAATGATTTCATCTGGATCCACAGGAGCTATGGATTCAGCTGTCATATATTTTTCATATTCTTCGTTTATCTGAGAAACTATGAGTCCATACAAAAATACTCGATTATAATTTTTCTTTACTAGATAATCATACCTTTCATCAACATCAACAGGTATATCTTCAACTACAGCCTCAATTGGAGAATAACTTGCTTCAACAATATCTTCATCTTCTAAAACTTCATCATACCACGCGTCAGAGAAATCTGGTTCTAAATCGTCTAAGGCACCGATTATCTCTTGCACTTTAGTTTCTTCACTATCATGAATTAAAGTTTCAGATGCAATCTTCTGAATTTTAGATGACGGTTCAGCTAAAACTGATACATCAATATCATCTATCTTTCTTTTCCCTTTATCCACCTCAGAGATCTTCTCAACATCAATAGGATTAACTTCAGATACAATAACAATTTTAGGAGATTGGGACATTGCACTCTCTTTCATGCTTTCAAATTCTTCTTTTAATTTCTCATGATTTTCTCTTAACTTCTTGAATTTTTCTTCCATTAAGTCATAATCTTTAAGCATGACTTCAAAATTCTTTACATTTTCTTCTTTTTCTTCTTCTCATCTTTCTTTATTAATTCAGCCTTTAAACTTTCATTTTCCTCTCTCAGCTCTTCAATTGTCTTAAGCTGGAGTGAGTTCTCTTCTTTCTGAGACTCTATCAAGCTTTGATCTTCTTTTGCTTGTTCATCCTCAACATGAACATTAGATTCAACTACATCAATGTTTTGGAAATCAAATTCCATGTGTTGATGAATAGTTTCTTCATTCACAACAACTGTGTCATCAACATTTTGAATATCTTCATTTTGATCTTCTACATGCTCATCTTCTTTAACACCTTCTTCAATGACTTCTTCAACTTCATTTCCACCTTCATCATCATCATCACTTGATGTGGAATTACTTTCATTTTTAGAATTATCATCATCATCATTATTTTCATCACCATTATCATTATCTTCATCATCATCATCAGATAGATCTTGAGGATATTCTTCAATTAGGTCATTTGGATCAACTGGTTCATCCTCAATCAAATGAAAATGATCTTCATTTATATCTACCTCATCTCTAGCCCAGCCCTCATATAATCAAACATAGGTACATTTTGAGCACCAGTAATCATTGCAAGTCTTTTGTATGAGGTTTCTGTCATACGTTCTAGAATTAGTCTTTCACCACTCACTCCATAAACATGGAAATCAAGATTTTCTTCATTGATGATCATATGTAAGAATCTAGGATACATCAGGTATTTATTCCCGATTCCTTTCTCTAAGTTAAACACAAATCCATTCAGAATCCATCTAGCCATATTAACATCTGTTAGTTACAATGGCTACAATTGGAGATGCAATATCAACTAGAAATGAATTCCATCCCGCACTTCTTTTTGACATTCCATGCTGGAAGATATAACATAGAAGTTTCCAGTGATTATAAACTCTAGCTCGAAAAAATTGTTTCCTTGGAAAGTTATCCGGATGACCCCTGGCTATAAAAGTTTCTCTACACTCATTAAACGTGAGTTCAGCCAAGTCTTGTGGGTCATTGTTTCCAAGGCTTAGAGCTTCTCTTATAGATTGCTCAGATACTTCAATCATCCTATCATTAGTAATGAATCCTCTAACAACCTTTCTTCCTTCTTCATCTCTTTCAACAGTAGCAGTGTTCCAAAATTTCTTGATTAACCGAGCATATATGACTGGTTGAGAAAACATAGCATATACATACTTAGTCCTCAATAAGAATCTGATCATCTCTTCATATCCAGTAGCTTCTCAAACAACTTCATTAAGAAAAGCAGTTACATTATGCTTTGGTTCAAACTTAAGGTCTGCCAACTGTATGCATAAAACAAAGAAAGTTAGTCACATTTGAATTTGCAAAACTTAAAAACAAATAATGATTTATCAAATTTGAACCAAAACACTTCAAAACTTTCTAAGTGTTTATATATATCTCATTAAATGAACAAGAGTATATTGGTTACAAGTTTGATTTACACAATTCATAATAATCAAGTAATGCATCATGTAACTTGAAAATTTATTAAATTTCAATTGAATTAGTATGATTTAAATCTTTAAACCTAACTTTCATACTTAAAAAATTTTTAAGTGTTCAACCTACTTTATCATGACAGATTGCATTCAAGTTAATGTTTGAATGATTTAAACACACCAAGTCATTGAAATTTTTTTCAAAATCAAATTAATGAATGAAATTTTATGATTAATTTGACATTTTATTAACAATTTCATAAATTTACTGTTCATCTTCAAAACCCGACTGATGAACTCATAATCATCAAGAACACAATGTGATGAAATACTGATTTAACCATTTCAATCTGTTCGAAAACAAGTTTCTATCATCAATCAATGTTCAATTTCAGTTGTTAATGCATATTATTGTCACAATTTTCAAATTTTCCTTCGAACTAGGGTTAATACGCCTAAACAGACATAAAACGCCCGATCGAATTCGAAGTATAAACTTGATATTAGATGAATTTCATCTTGAAATGATGTTTAGATTCAGTGTATATACCTATAAATCACAAGTATTAACACCAAACAATCAACAATGATGAACTCAATGATTTGAGTGTATGAGTGTCGAGAGTGTTTTCAGGGGATTTTGAGTGAATGAATGAAAGAATCACAAGTGTTATATATATATAAGTGAAAATTTTAGGCGCATGAGCACTGTTTATGCGCATGAGGTTAGACGCATGAACACTATACAGTCGCATGAGACTAAATCAGTTTTTCAGGCGCATTAACACTGTTTGTGCGCATGAGGTTTAGGCGCATGAGCACTGTTCAGGCGCATAAGCACTGTTTAGGCGCTTGGAACTGTTCAGGCGCGTAAGACTAAATGAAACGCCTAATACTTGGTGTTTTCATCACTTCAAACGTCTACACTTGGAAAGTCTTGGAACTGTTTAGGCGCATGAGCATAAGATGATACACCCAACACTTAACCTATTTTTTCATACACATGACAACTGTTTAGGCACATGAGCTTGAATGAAATGCCCAACACTTGTGCAAAATTTTGAAAATTCACCATACTCCTGATCTGAACTTATGAGAACTATTCAAGCGCATAGGATCCTTTCCATGAGTCTTGACACTTGAACTTTTCTCATCATCCATCTGAACACTATTTAAACACATTAGTACTGTTCACACTCAATTTTTCAACACTTAGTCAAAATTGTTTGACTATCACTCAAAATTTTCATTAATTTCACTCAATTTTAACATTTTTGAAATTCAAACTTTTATATTTTTTTTTTTATTTTTGACCTTTATTTTTATTTTAAATTTTTAAAATTAATTTCCCGTCATTTTAGTCTCTATTTAATTTTTACAAAACAAATAGTCTCATTTTGTTTACAAGAAGCCTTTCCATTGAATTTGAATTCTTTTTCAGGTTCATTTTTACATCATATCAAACACACACATGCTAGAAATTTCAGCTTCATCCTTTCATCCAAAACTCTTTATTTTTTATTTCTTTTTCACATTTTGAAAATCAATTATTTTCTCATTTTCATTTTTACTCCCCCTAAACTTTTAAGTTTTACAAACTTAGAAGTTTCTTTGACCTTGCAAGAAGAGCAAACTAATCATTATCAACATGTCTGCACACAGAAAATCAAGCAAAAAATAAAAAAGAAAGCAGAATAAAAAATCTACTATATACAATTGAATCACATGCCTGTAGTGAGATCATATCAGTTAAGATCAGCACATTAAAATAAAATAAAATGATGGATAGTCATAGACAGTGATTAAATCCTGATCAAGTGTGTTCCAAGTCAACATTTCTGCCACAAAGGAGACACGAGATCTAAGGACAGAAAATGAGTGCTTTTGGCAAGATACTCAGCACACTTACTTTTTCAATTCTTGGATTGATTAAGGTACGATTAGATATGACATTATGTAAGTCACACTTAGACTTAGAGAGTTCAACTCTTATCAAGATATGCAAGAAATCACTTTTCTCAACTTGTTAGCCTGACATATACTTATAACCAGATATCATGTTTAGATTGCGCACATTTGCATCTTTTTCATCAAGAGAGAATATCCAGGTCTGTAGTGACTTACAACAAAGGATATCTTGTCACTTCAGGTCTATGATGACTCATAACAGAGAAGTGAATAGATGCTTTAAATTATTAAAGCTTAATGGTGATTCATATCACCATCAGGTGTGAGTTTATGACTCAACAAATAATCAGTCTGAGAAGTCAACACTACTCATTGGTACTAAAATGGACAAACATGAATGCATGATTGATTTAGTTTGATCACATGAATTTACTTTTTCAGTATAATTGCATGAGCTTACCTGCACATCATATCTGATCACGTCAGACTGTAATAGCTAGTGAAGTATGCAACTGATCATAACTAACGTATCTATCATTTCTCATAAATTGCATAGATAGATTCAGTCCTAAACACTTAACTAACAAGAAAAACTCTATTTTTGTGTTTTTGTTTTATATTTTTCTATTTTGATTTTGCAATTTTTTATTTTTGTATTTACTTTTTCATTTTCTATTGAACATACACACACAATATATACAATTAGGCAGTTAACATTGACAATTTCTCTATATTCAAGATTAAGCTAAGGGAAGGTTCTTATCATTTTTAATGAATCAAACAACTGAATTAAACTCAAAACTAGTTTTTAAACATGATTATAAGTCCAAATGACTCATCCAAAAAATTCAAATCGACCTGGTAAAAAGGCTTTTGTAAATAGGCCAGCCAACTGTTTTTCAGTTGTGATTTGAATCAAAATGGTTAAACCTTTTTTAGAGTTATCTCTGAGAAAATGATATCGAATTTCAATATGTTTTGTTTTTGAGTGCTGGACAGGATTAGCTGTAATAAACATAGCAGCAGTGTTATCAATGTAAATAGGAGTTTTAAGAAAATTAAACCCGTAATCTAGCAGTTGGTTTTGTAACCAAAGGATTTAAGAACATCCTACGGATGCAGCTATGTACTTAGCTTCTACGATTGAAACAAAGACATTTGTTTGTTTCTTACATTGCCACGAGACTAATCTGGGACCTAAAAACTAACAACCACCCATCGTAGATTTACGATCTTGGCAACATCCCCCATAATCACTATCTGTATTTCCATGTAACTCGAAGTTTCCTTCATAAGGATAGCATAACCTAAAGCCGGTTTTCCTTTGAGATACCTAAATATTCGTTTAACAGCGATTAGATGAGATTCCTTCGGGTTAGATTGATACCTAGCATAGACACAAACAGCATACATTATATCAGGTCTAGATGCAGTAAGATACATCAAAGATCCAATCATAGATCTGTATAAAGTTTAGTCAACTGATTTTCCTTTCGGATCAGGTACAATCTTGGTATTTACGTCAGCTGGAGTTCTGATGGATTGGCAATCTTACAGTTTAAATTTCTTCAAGACCTTTTCAACGAATTTCTCTTGATTGATAAAAATTCCATCTGCAGACTGCTTCACTTGAAGACCAAGGAAAAAATTTATTTCTCCCATAGAACTTATTTGGGAATAAGACTTCATGATTTCTTCAAATTCATTGCACAACTTTGGACTTATAGAACCAAATATGATATCATCAACATACACTTGAACACAAAAGAGATCATCATCATCCTTCTTAATAAACAAAGTAGGATCAATTTTCCCTCTCGTGTATCCATGTTGGATCAAATGTTATGATAACATTTCATACCAAATTCTAGGGGCTTGATGTAGACCATACAATGCTTTGCTAAGCTTGTACACACGATGAGGATATTCTGAATCTTCAAAGCCTGGAGGTTGCTTGACATACACATCATCGGTGATTGGTCCATATAAGAAAGCACCTTTAACGTCCATCTGATACACCTTGAATTTCATGAATGATGCATAAGCCAGGAAGAAACGAATTGATTCAAGTCTTGCAAGTGGAGCAAATACTTCATCATAATCTATTCCTTCTTCTTGGGTGTAACCTTGTGCAACGAGTCTCGCTTTGTTGCGAACAACAATTCCCCGATCGTCTGTTTTGTTTCAGAACAACCATTTTGTGCCTATAGCATTTTCTCCTTTAGGTAAATCCACAAGCTTCCACACTTCTTGTTTACGAAATTGCAATAACTCTTCTTGCATTGCCTCAATCCAACTATTGTCCTTTAATGCTTTAGTGATGTTTTTAGGAACAACTTGAGATAGAAAACACGAGTATAAGCAGAGGTTTGCTTGTTCTGAATGACTTCTCATTGTTCTCTCATTCAATGGACCGATAATCTGCGATGTTGGATGGTTCTTATGAACACGAGATGTTGGAATCTCATTCACTTGAACATGAACATCAAGATTAGACTAGTTCAAATCGGAAAGCTGATGAAGTAAGTTTGAAGTATGTGGATTGAAATTAGGAACTTGAGTCGGTGAGTTGATAAAGTAATCAAGATTATCAGTAACAACTACATCATCAGAAATCGATGACGTTCCGGACTCAAGTTGTACAATTTCAGGACCATCATTAGGAATAGGTTATGAAACATTGGAATTTTCAGACAAGGAATGTTTGTGTGCTTGTTGATAGCTAGATTGATCATGAGATTCAGAACTGAATACATGATCTTTAACAAAAGAGAAGAATGGATAATCTGGGCTAGAATCATCCATATCATCGAAATCAGAATCATCACTGAATGATCTGAGATCTCCTTCTTGTTTCTTCTTCTGACCTGTAGATTCAAACAAGTTAGAATGAAAGGAGTTTGACAAAGAATCTAAATCAAATAACCAAGCTGGACCATTTGCAACTGATGGAAAAGAATTTTCAAGAAATTTAACATTGAATGTTTCAAGGATAACATTCGTCCTAGAGTTATAAACTCTAAAATCTTTTGAAACCGATGAATATCCAATGAAAAATCCTTCATCAGATTTTGCATCAAATTTTCCTAGCTGATCACTTGAGTTTAGAATCAAAACTGGACAACCAAAAGATTTAAGAAAATCTATATTAGGTTTCCTGCCAAACATCAACTCATAAGGAGTTTTCTGTTTATCTTTCACGATCAATGTATGATTCTGCACGAAACATGTAGTGGATATGGCTTCGTCCCAGAAAGTGATTGGAATTTTGGCATCAGCTAACATAGATCGTGTTGCTTCAATCAAAGTTCTATTTTTCCTTTCAGCAACTCCATTTTGTTGTGAAGTTTTAGGAGCACTGAACTGACGAGCAATTCCTTTTTCTGCATAAAACCTGTCAATATTAGCATTTTTAAATTCCATTCCATTATCACTTCTAATTATTTTCACCTTTTGTTCTAATTGATTTTCTACTTTAATGATGAATTCTTTTAATAATTCAGCCGTTTCAGATTTAGCATGCAAAAAGAAAACCCATAAAAATCTTGTAAAGTCATCAATGATAACTAAACAGTAAGATTTCTTTCCAATACTCTGCACATTTATTGGTCCGAATAGGTCCATGTGCAACATCTGGAGAGGCTTGGAATTTGAGTTTATCAGCTTGGACTTATAAGACGCTCTGTGTTTCTTTCCTTTTAAATACGCTGAGCAGTGATATGTTGTAGCAAACTTCTTTATTGGAAGACCTACTACATGATTTCCTGCTACAAGCTTGTTCATGTTCTTGAAATTGGAATGCCCGAGACGTCTATGCCATAACTGGCTTTTGACATTTGATGCTTGAGCAATTAGGCATGTTGTTTCTGTAGATGGATCTACTTGAGACATATCTAACTTGTATATATCTCGATCACGAATAGCTTTAACAACTACCCATTCTTTGCTTATCTGAAAACTTGGCTTCAAAATATAACAAAAAGAATCATCAAATAGAACTGAGTAAGATTTCTCACAAATTTGGGAAATACTTAAAAGATTAAAGTTCAACTATGAACAGTAGTTGACTTTATCAAAGCAAATAATCCCATTGGACAGTATTCATTCGCCTGTTATTTTTCCACTTGCATCACCTCTGAATGCAACACGTATACCATCTTTTAACTTAAAATCTTGAAGCAAGGCATGGTTGCCTGTCATATGCCGGCTACACCCACTATCAACATACCACTTGTTAAGAGGTCTTCTTGGGTGTACCTGCATTTCAAAGAAATTTAAGTTGAGTTATCAACCCAAGCCGAGATGGTCTTGGGCTTGCCAAATTTATCAACAATGGTAAACTGTTTAAAGTGAAGATTTTTCAAATTAGGCTTATTGTTAACAAATTTACCAATTCCGTTTCTTACAAATTTTTGATTATCTTTGATATGTTTTGTCCTTAAAACATTGTAATGTTTTTCAAGATCATCATCAAGATATTTCAAACCATCAGACAAAAAATTTTGTTTACCAAACTTCCCACCATTCATTCTCACAGATCATGGAACGAATTTTCCTTGATTATACTGCCTTGGTTTTGCAGCATAAGAATTATCATAAACAGAATCATTTCTTCGAAAAGGTATCAAGCCTAAGGAAGGTTGTTTTGTCAATCTTTGAAAACCAACACTTTGATTTCTTTGAATTTATGGATTGACATATCCATTCCTTAACTGTGGATTAACATATCCATTCCTCGGCGAGTTCTTTCTGAAGTAGCAATTCTCAGTTTTGTGAGTTCTTTCATCACAAATGGTACAATACTTGTTGAAATAACAATCAGCTGTTGAATGGTTTTTCATATCACAAATGTGATAGTACCTGTTAAAGAAACATTCTTCAGTCTTATGAATGTACATATCACATATTTCACAGTACCTTTGTTGTGATTTAAACAACTATTAATTAACTTTAGATGTGGAAGCCACATTTGATCCTTGTTTTGATTTAGGAGTTGAAAAGTTAATCTGTTGTTTTTTATTGAAAAGTTTGTTCTTTTGAAATTTGGGTTTTGACTTTTGCTCATTAATACCATTTCTTGACTCTTTAGAATCAATTCCTTTGTTGATAGTGGAAGACTTAGGAACTAAACCTATTTTCAGATCAGAATTAGATTTGTTCTTTGAGTTAGATTTGATTTCTGGAATTTTGTTCATGTCAAAAGTACCCACTGATACAAACTTTATTGGTTTAAAATGATTAGTTTGATTTGATCTTTGAGTTTGATTGTTTTGAGAGGAGTTAGATTTAGCATTTTTCCTTCTCCTTCTTTGATTTCTTAATCTTGATGATTTTTGTTTGCTTTGGGATTGAACATCTTCAGTAGAAGACTCTTTTGTATTTTCTTTATTTTTTTGTTCTTTCTGCCATTTAATGAAATCTGGATTGTTTAATCCGTAAGAAAATGAATCTTCAGATGTTACTTCATCAAGTTTTGCTTTCTCTTTATTCTTTGATTTTTGTTTGTCATTCTTAACAATGATTTCTTCAACAACATGCTCTTTAGGAACAAACATTTTCTTATTCTTTGGTCATGGTTTGTAAGATTTAACTTTCACTAGATGACCATTTTTAATCTTTTCAGAATCTTGTTCCTCAAATATTTCAACATTTGTTTTCTCTTAATCATTTTCATAATTCTCTTCTTGTTTTGAAAGGCTTTTAGCTTAGCTTTGTTTTCAAGTGAGTGATCATGTGTGTTAAAGTTTTCTGGAAGAGTGTTTATGATAGATTCAGGCATTAGTTCATGTGTAAATCCTAGACCTGTTTTGTTTTTATCTTTCCTCTCACTTACTAGCTATTCTACAATAGTTTTAGAACTTTTAACTTTAGCTAGATCCACCTGAGTTGCAGCATGAGCTATTTTTTCTTCTTCTAAATTCTTAGTCATCTCCTCAAGTTGTTTCTTCACAAGTTCAAGTTCTTCTAGAGTTTTATTCCATGAGATTTGTAAAGATAATATCTTTTCATCAGAGACTTTGTGATCATTTTTTAGTTTGTTGTGCATTATTTCTTTTTGTTTAAGTTTATCACAGATCTTGTATGAATATGTTCTGTAATGCTCAACTTGATCAAAACATGCTTTTGTGCATATTTTCTCTCTGACTTCAACAGGATTTTTAGGATAACTTGAAGATGAAGTCTCAGAGTTAGATGATGGATTCTCAACCTTTGGTTCGTCAGACTGAGCCATAAGTGCAGTCTCTTCTGAATCCTCTTTTGGGTCAGATTTGTCACTCCAGTCATAGTCTTCATCATCATTTTCTGAATCACTATCAGCCTTAGGATCATTATCTTCAAACCAGTCTTCATTTTGAATATCTACAACAAGAGATAAACTAGAGGTTAGATTAGCTGTAAATTGTTCAGCATAAGCACTCCAGTCATATCCATCTTTGATGCTAACAACAATAGCTTTCTTTGGCTCTTCAGATGATTTTGATTCATCTTTAATTTCTGGCATAGGAAGACTCTACTAAGGCTTTTGGAAGGTTTTCTAAGACTGATGATGATATCTTTGACGGCTAGAACCTGCTTGACCATTTCCTCCTTGATTTCTGGGAGCTTTACATTCCCTTGAGAAATGACCATAGTTGTTGCAGTTGAAACACCTTGATTTTGATTTGTCAAAGCCAACAGTTTTGTTAGCACTTGGCTTGTAGTTCCTGTTAACATAAGAGTGTTTTTGTGTTCTGTAAGCAATCATCACCATCTGCCAATTCAAGTCCATCTCTTCCACATCATCAGGATCCATCTCGAACAAATCCTACAAAACAAGATCCAATTGTGTTAGATGACTACCTTGATAAGCTTGAAAACTTGCCATAAAAGCAGTAAAAGCAAATTTAGACTCATCATCCTGTAATAGGATATTAATAACATCTTTAACTTTGCTAGTTTTAGCAGAGTTAGAAGATGGAGTCTCAGTTTGAGGTTTAGGAGTTTGAGTTTTAGGAGGAGACTGAGATTGAAGTTGAGTTGTATAAACAGGAGCACTTGTGTAAGAAGAATCTATAAAGAAACCAACTCCAACGAACAAATCACCCTCGTCTTCTGATGAGTTATCATCTTTTGCCAGAAAAGCATTCTCCACTGTGTTAGCTAGAGATGCAACATACTTATAGAGACATTGAAGCAGCTCTATCATTGTTTCTAGAGCTCTCATCAATCTCAACTGATTCAATCTTGGAAATCAAAAGATCTAGATCGATAGGAAACTTTTCAGTATGCTTTAACAGAGTAACTGTCTGTTTCCATGAAGATGGAAGAGCATTGAGAAGTCTGTAGTTTAGATCTTTGAGATCATTTTTGATACCAGCAGTTGACATCTCAGTAATTAGTTACACAAATCTGTTCATCATTTGATTAATTGTTTCACCCGAAAGATGCTCAAATAACTCCAATTACCTCTTGAGTTTCTGCTTTTTGAGATCTTGTATCTCTGTACCGCCTTCACAAATGATCTTCAAAGCCTTGTACATAGTGTAACCAGTTTGATAACCATCAAGTCTAGTCAAGACTTCTAATGGTAATCCCTTGTACATCAATGAGTATGCTTTGATATCATTCTTCACCTTTCTTAAGTCATCACCTTGCAGACCATCCTCTGGATAAGGTTCTAGAGAGTCTTTTGTATACACAACTTCTCTGTCAGGACCATCAGATGTAATAGGGATATGTGGTCCTTTCTCTATTGACTTCCACAAGTCAGTATCAATAGAATTTAGATGATGCTTCAGTCTTAAAGACCAGTTCTTGAAATCAGCTCTGTTCTTTAGCTTTGGAACCCTATTCTCAGAATCTTCAAACTTAACCATTTTGTATTTTTGAATTTAAGAAAATGACTTGTTTTTGTTGTTTTTTTTTAAGTTTTGAAATAAAACTATGAAATAAAAATAATTTTGGATTTTAATTTCTGAAAAAATTTCTAAGTGTAAACTGATAAGTCTGAAAGCTGATGCGCCTGAATAGTTGACAAGCGCCTACACAGTAGTGAAACGCCTATATAGTTCTCAAACACCTGACTTTGAAATAGAAATTCCTAAGGGAATGCCTTGGTAGAATTTTGAAAAACGCCCAACTGAAATACGCCTGAACAGTTCTCAAACTGTTGTTAAACGCCTGGGGTCCAAACAGTTCAAATGCACCTAAACAGTTTAAATGTGCCTAGAATTACTTTGTTTCTGCAAAGTTACCAAGTGTCCAAACAGTCTCAAAACGTCTCAACAGTGGTTAAACGCCTGAACTGAAACGTCTGAACAGTTCCAAAATGCCCAAATAGTGGAGATGCGCCTAGATACTTAGAAAATTTTCAGCAGCTTTCAACCATAATGCGCCTAATTCATCAGCTTCAACAAACTCAGATCTTATGAAAATCTTCAAAACTTGATTAATTGATCTAAAAACTTCCAATTTGGTAGTAATTACGTCAATTTACAATCCTTAATCCTCAATTTCATCGAACAACAACAACATATTCTGATTGAATTTCAGTCCGAATATGAAGAACAAAGTTCGAACACTAATTCGATCAATTTCTCATATTTGAAAGAATTGAACACAAAATTGTGATTCAAATCATGTTTCTATGGATGAAACACAACTGAAAACAACAATTAATTGATCAAATTTCAATCAATCACAGATTTCAAGTGATTCAAAGAGCTCAAAATGTCGATAAGCTCTGATCACTAAACCGAAAGCTCTGATACCAATTCATTGGTTCAAAAGGATCAAATCTGTGATGATATCTTAACGCAATGATCAATTCAAATACAAAGTAATCAAACACATGCAATTACATCAAAAAAATTTATAGATTTTATTGATAGCAAATGCACAGGATACAATGTGTAAGGGTTACAGTACGTTAACTGACTCTCTCTAGTCTTAGATCTAAAGTCTCTAGTATCTCTAGTCTAGATCTCTCTAGATTCTACCCTGCACAATACATAAAATATCCTATTTATACTATCAAGAAACAAAGGAACATATATTTACAAAATAAGTCCCTATACTATGACAAAAAAACATATAAAGTCAAAATGTTAATCTTTCAAGAGCTTCAACATGCTATAATGTGATGCTTATATGTTATGGTGATTGTTAGAACCTGCTCTTATATTGTATCATAATCATTAATTCTTGGTGAACCGCTTGTCCTATATGGGTAGATCTACTTGGGGAATCCCCACGCATAGTGCCTTCCGTCATAACCCAATGACATAATAGGAAGGGTACCACACTGAGATCCTATGAGGTTGTTTGTGTCATGTAACAGGTATTATAAGAAACTAAGGTGTACCACTCAGCAGGTATGGTGCACTGTTTGAGGCTCAGTTTTCCCTACGGGTTAACCGGCCTTAACATAAGTTTAGAAGAGGCTAGCCAGGACTGAGTGCAGGGTTGATTGTAACTTCCACAATAAATGATACTTATGATTTCAAATTAATTCTTTGACTCTTAAGAGTCCTTTTTCTTAACTTTAAGCACTTGAATTCACCAACTTTATAGTTGACTCAAAACCTTTTTGAGCATGTTTCAGGTAATCTTTGATGGAAGCTGGTTTATTGGAGAACTTGAACGGATGACCAAGTATCGTGACTACCTATGGCATTACTTGATTTTGAAATATTTTAGACAATTTGATTTGATGTCTATTCAACATTTGAATATTCTGTAATGGATTTCTACTTTTGTATTGGGCTAGACTATATAGCCCGATGATGTTATTTTAAATGTAATGCCATGTGATTTCTCTCCTTGTGTGCTCTTGTGATGGTTAGTTTCCGCAGCCATGTATATTGCCAGTCTGTGATGTTCCACCCTCCTTGGGGTCGAGGTGTGACACTATGTGTATCCTAATCACTATCTATCGGTTTGGTTTCTTCTAAAAACCTTGCTTTACCCAAATGATCCATAATGATGCATAATGTAAAGTTATTAGAACCTTACCATAACAGTTCTGATTTATACCCCTATACAAAGACTAACAAGGTGAGGAACAAGCAAACTCAGTTCATGGAATCTGTTGGTGTAGGCTATGTTCGCTCCACTTTCCTAAGCCAAATATTAGAATTTGGCTTCCAGCTTTTTGATTTCATTTCTCGGGCAAAATTCCTGAGTCATGAGTTCTTTGACTTCATTCAAAGTTAAAGCCTTAGTAGCATCAGTCCCATGGGTTCATTTCTCTATGTTCCACCAAGTGAGTGCTCTATTTTGGGGAAAAATAGTAGTATAGCAAACCTTCAGATTCTTAGGACACTCACTGTTGAGGAAAGTGTTCTCGATACTCCCAAACCACTTTAGAAGACCAGTGGCTCCATCGGTCCCGCTGAACTTAATAGGATTATAAGAACTAAACTGATCGTAAGTACAAGCCAGTGGAGGATTAGCAGCAACAGGGTTTTGAAAAACATTAATGCCTTGATTCAGATGGGTCAACAGAGTCGGGATGACCATAACAACTTCTCCTGTCATAATAGCGATAATCTTTCAAACGGTGTTACCAGAATGGGATCAGTTTTAATGAGAAGACATACTAAAAGATTATTAAGAAAATTTATGAGAATTGAAAGATATGTTTTATAATTTCAGAAAACTAAATTCAAAGATTAGATATTTCAAAATAACAATAAAAAGTTTCGAGTGTATACTTTTTTTTGTAAACTAAAGCGAATACATTGACTTATTAAAGTATTAAGTCAACCACAACCTTATGAAGACATGTGTACCTATAAGCGGACACTCACCCCAAAGGTTCCTAATTAAAGTAAACGAACCCATCCGTTGATTTGGACTTATATAAATACCTTGCCTAGACTGATCACCCCAAGATAAAGGCATCCCACTCTTTTAGCATTGCATGTTTTTAGTTATGGGACTCAATATTTGACAAGATTTGAAAACTATAAATAATAATTCAAAATTCAAAATTTAAAATTTGTAATCCTTTTGATTTAAGCACAATGCCTTAGAATATGAATTTAGAATTATGTGTGCATTGATTATAATCAAGGTTATAAGACTAATCACATAAGGCACATAACCTATAATAATGTCTAAGCATATAAGGTACGTGAGAAGTCTTATGTGTAAGATACTTAGTTATAGTCTAGGTCATTCTATTTCTAATAACCCAATTGCCCATAACTATAGCTTTGATACTAATCTGTCACACCCCAACCAATAGCGGAATCATCAGGTCAGACGAAGGTGATTCAATTGTTCATGACACATGATAATAAATGAGTTGAAATAAAATTAATTGTCATTATTATTGATAAATACTAATCAAACGATTCATTGCATTCTCTAATGTATGTTTCATGATTGAACTTGAGTATGAACCTTTTTTTAGAATGTGGATGCATCCATGGCTAAAAATCAAACCCTCAAACTTAAACATTTTCACATGTGATGCCATATGCAACTTGAGCATCAAACAGTTTCATGATTAGACTTGAGTAGCTTCTTTCGTAAGATTATATTCAATTAGAAAAACATTATCATACATGTATAAATAGTTGGTAAGACAATATGCAATTAGTGTTTTGGTCATGTGTTGGTTGTTTTTGGTAATGGTTATGGTTGATTAAGTTTGTCATAGGTTGTGTAACATTTGACCCATTTTAAATTGTAAACCCTAACCTGTTTTAGTCAATTATATAAATTAAATCCATTAATTAGTCATTCTATTTATTTTACTGTTTCAAATACAATAATTATGTTATTTATTCAATTTATAATAATTTAATATAATTTAAAAATTATAAAATAAATTTTTATAAATTTGTAGAGTTTTATTGCTAAATTTGAGATTTAATTATTAAATGAAAATTAAATAATTAAATTGTAAGGTTTGTATTAGATTTAAAAAGTATACAAAGATTTTATGAAATAAATTAATTTATTATTTAAATTAGATTTTTATTAAGTTAAGGGTTAAAAATGTAATTTTCAAAATTAGTTTAAAAAGTTGTTACATAAAATAATAACCATTTAACATATCATGAACTAAAGTGTTTTATATGTTTCACAAACCCAACCCTTTTACCTACCCGTCATTCCCTACTCTGGCCATTCCTCCCCCAAACTCCGACTACTTTTAAACCACCCAAAATCATTCAATCTAACCAAATCAAACCGTCCCTTATTGTTCGTGAACCTGATTCGAACTCCTGACCCGCTTTAATTTGAATAATCGGCTAAAATGATTGTTTCAATCAAAAAAGAAAGTTTCCAAATCAATCCAAAGGTCATGTCTACAGTTCATGATCAAATTTAATCAAACAAGGGAATTACAATGCTCACTTGATTTGTAAAAATTCATACCTCCACGTAATTATATTTTAAATAATGCAATCATACTCAAATTAAACACGAAACCCCCACATCTAAATTCAAACTCATTCGATATGAAACAGAAAAAATTGAAGCTATATAATCGAGGGAAACACCCAAGATGAATCCTTTTTACTCTCTGATAACCAAATTACTATTGAAACTCACACACATATACACACACACACACACTATTCAATCACCATTATCCTCATTGACCCGCAACTCAGTCGAGGTCAACCTTCTGCACCTTCTAAACCAAAATTGATCAAAGTCTTTTGCTTCTTATTGTTTAAGAAAGCTTTAGACATATCAATTGAACCAACCATCATTGTCTACCGAATTCAAAACTATACAACTATATTATTTTCTTATTCTTTATCAAACCAATTATATTATAGGTAATTCTTTATACTGACGCACTTGTTTTCATGAGGGCATTGAAAGCCCTAACCATAGTTTGGTTACCAAGATCGATCTCAGTTCTAATTTGAATCAAACCGAAGTTAGAGTTCATGTAGATTTGGGGAACTAATTAATTAATGTTTTTAAACTTTTTCAAAGTAGGTTTTAATCAGATTCAGGCTTTTACCCCACTGGTAAACACATGACAGGGGAGACCCAGGTTTGACCCTAGGCTTCCCTAAACCCTTTTAAAAAAATTTCTTATTATTAAACTTTAATCCACAATATTATTAATATATAACTAAATTAATATAATTTTTTTATTAATTAATATAAATTCAGAAATTATTTATTTACTTTAAAATCTTCAAAAAAATTTAAATTTAAAATTTGATTATTTTTAATGGTTATTAATGTTATAAAAGCATTATTAATTCATTAATAAGTTTTAAATTTTATAGAAATTATTTTAAATAAATATAAATTAGTTTAAACTGATATTTTGTAAATCATTAAAATATTTAATTATTCGGTTAGTTATTTGATCAAGTTATTAAACAATTAATTATTAAATTAATTATTATTTTTCACATGTTAATATTTAAACTCTACTTTATCAATCATTACAAATAAATATATAAGCTGTATTTAATTTTATTTAATCAGTTATTCATTATTATTTTTAAATCATAAAAAAATAAATTTAATCAAGTTATATATTAAATCAAGGAGAATATTTTAGATTATTTGATTAAATCCCAAATCCCAAATGAAACCCTAATTGACCTCTAGTCTTTAAATTATAATTTTCTAACTTAGACATGGTTCCTTAGGTTAATTCGAGAGGAAACTTTGGTATCTATTCTTGCATTCTAGTATTCAAATCAATTATATCTTATTATCAAGTGAGTATTTATAGCTTATTTTTTGTGTTTACTATTTGAGAAAATTAGATGATACTTATTGAATCATTGTTATTCATTGCAATTCTATTTTAATATTCAATCCAAAAATGTTATTATTACTTGTAATTATATGTTGATAGTTAGATAAACTAGATGTTAATACAATTATTAATTTATACAACCACAATAATAATGATAGATTTACTGGTTTGTTGAACCTAACCCATATGATTATTCGAGTGGTGAGTAGAACCAGATCCATGCTTATTCACAAGGCTTCCTTTGTAGATCGAGTCAATTTAGTCATTAGGTTTAATTGTCTTTGGTTTGTTATTTATGTTACACTATTGTATTTTATGTCTTGACATTGCTATGTGAATTGAATTGCTTCAATCATTTTAATCAATTTATATATGTATGCAAACTTGTGTTTACTCATCGACTAATTCTTTAGCCGGCTCGTTACTTTTTCAAATGATTTCAGGAAATGATGCTTAGTTGGATTATATGCAAACATCTAGGATGCTAGACCTTAGTTTATTAATAAAACATGGCAATGTCAAAACATAAATTGGATTCATTGCATTCCGTAATATATGTTTAGTACCAACTATTTATACATGTATGATCATGTTTTTCTAATTGCATATAGTCTTACGTAAGAAGCTACTCAAGTCTAATCATGAAATTGTTTGATGGTCAAGTTGCATATGGCATCACATATGAAAATGTTCAAGTTCGAGGTTGTTGGACCCTGAAAGGATCATACATGCCAATTCAAGTGGTGGATTGATAGTTGTTCTTCTGAAATCTCCCCAAGTCCAAGATCTAATGCGGATGAAGAATCTGCATCAACAATAGAAAACAAGTGTCGGCTACCCGCATTTGTATATGCGGATGACCATAGAACAGATATGCCTAAGTGTTTGTTCTTCCTCATTAACAAATGCGGATGTTCAGCAACAAATGCGCAGTGTTTGTTCATCCGCATTTGTCAATGCTGATGACCAAACACCAATGCTGATGAACAACTCAACATCCGCATTTTTCAATGTGGATGACCAAGAAGAAATGCTGACGAGATTATAACATCCGCATTAGTCAATGCGGATGTACAGAAGAAATGCTGATGAAGACTTTTGTACTTAGACTAGTTCTGATGTATAGGTCAGGGTTAGTTTAGTCTTTTGTTCAGGCATGTGTTAGCCTATAAATAGAATAGAAAACCTCGTATGAGAGGTGACCGAGACTGACTATTGTTAGACATTAGACAATCAGAATATTTTGCTTTGTAATATGTTCAAGGTGTATTGTTACTGTTCATGCTGAAAACCCTAGCATTCATTGTAACCGTTTTTCACCTTCTTTAATACAAAGAGCATTTATGAGTATTATTCAGCATTCAATGTTCTATGATTGTTTGATTCCACCTTACAATCATTGACTCAATCATCATATTCGGTCCTTGTTGATTGACATCAACAGAGAATATCATTCTCAAACCCAGTCAATTGGTATCAGAGCTTTGGCTCTCGGTTCTTCTTCAGATCTGCTCAGATCTGAGCTGAACTCGATAGATCTGGTGATTGAGTTGCTGATAGAGTGTTCGACTACCTCTATTCAGTATACAAACTGAATATCTGCTGAAACTCATCGACAGTCACTGTTCATCCGTATTCTCCATCTAAAAACTAATCTGTGAACAGTTTCTCATCCATAAAATCAGACCTGTAACATAAACAGATCTATCTACATAAGCCTGTTTTGGACTATTTGGACTACTTGGACTTGTTGAACATAATAATCAATTTAATCCATATTTAAACCAGTTAAAAACAACTTATTAACATGGATTCACATAACTTTTCTGAACTTGGTCACACTCCTAAACCCCCTATGCTTAAACACAAATCTGAGTTTAAGCAATGGAAAATCATGTTCATGAATTACATTACAGGTGTAGATCCGGACTATTGGATATCCATATGTAAAGGGCCTTACATCCCAGTGACACTCTCTGCTGATCAGGCTGCACTGTACAAAACCTCAAGAATACCTATTGAGGATCTCACTCTTGATGATGATGACTACAAGAAGATCAAAATTGATCTCAAAGCTTATTCCATTCTAACACAAGCATTGAAGATGGATGTGCTAAAAAGACTTGAGAAGTATGGAACAACTAAAGCTGTGTGGGATGCACTGTTGATAATGTGTGAAAGAAGCAGTGAAGTAGCTGAAATTAACAAGGATAAGCTTGTTAATCAATATGAAACCTTTCATCACTCTAAGGGGGAGTCAATCTCTAAACAACTGCATAGATTTGTGCAGCTCGTGAATGATTTAGAGATTATGGGGGTTACATATAAAGTCAAAGAACTAAACAAAAAGATGCTTCACAGTCTTCCAGAAAGTTGGAAACAAAATGTAACCATGCTGAAAAACACTCTTGATTTGGAGAGCACCACCTTGGATATTATGATTGCTAAAATTGAAGCTCTTGAACTTGATGAAAAGAGCAGAAATCTAGGTGGACCTAAAGTCATTGAGGCATACAAATTTCCATCAGAAACGCATTCTGTGGAAAATGCATTCATCACTAAAGATGATGACTTCCTCTCATCAAGAGATCAATTAAAAACAACAGGATTCATTGCCACACCCTCAACAACCAAGCCATCTCCTTCAATTCAGTCAACTGGATTTGCTACCACTCCTACAAGTATATCTGAAGATAAGAGAACTGAAGAGCAAAAGGCTACTTACAATGCCTTTGTTGCAAGTTTTGAAGCTTATCTTGGAGGAAGACTCACTTCTGCTCATTTGATTGAAGAAGACTTAGAAGAAATGGATCCAGATGATGTGGAAGAAATGGATCTGCAGTTACAAATGGCTATGATTGCAATGAGAGCCAAGAAGTTTTTCAGAAAAGGGAGAAAGCTGAGTCTAAATGAAAATACAAAACTTGGATACGACAAATCCAAAGTCAAATGTTTCAATTGTGGTATGACTGGCCACTTCTCAAGGGAATGTAATGCTCCAAAAAGGAACAACCACAGTATTCAAAGAAATTCACAGGGCCAATCATCCTCACAACCAAGCGTAAGCTACCACTCCAGTAATCATCAACAGCAGCATCACTATCAACAACCCTATCAAAGTCAGTCACAACTGACTAACCAAGCTCATGGAAGCAGCCAAACTACTTCAAATGCACTTGTCATCAGACAAGATGGAGTATGTTATTGGAGCCTATATGCTGAAGAAGTGAAGCCTCAATTTCAGAATCATGCTCTTATGGCTCACATCAATGATGGCCCAAATCCAATGCCATCTGAGGTAAAATCCAATCTTTGTAGTGATAAATGCATAGCTGAACTGCAAGGATATCGTGAGCACAATCACAAATTGGCTGATAAAATCAAAGAAGAAAAGGTAAAATCTGAGATGCTTAAAAGAGAAATCAAAAGTTTCGAAATAAAAATCAAATCTCTCATTTCTGATATTGAAAAACTACATGGTGAAAAGTACCCTCTTTCAGCTGAGAATGAAGAGTTAACTGAAAAATTAGCACAATCCAGAGCTGAGCAATCAGTTACTGAAGTGAAACTTGAAAAGTGTCTTCAGCTAAGCTGCAAGAGATGCTTGATTCACAGAAGGAGCATATTGATTTGACTAGGATTGGATACAATTCATGTCTTCCACCATATAATGACAATTACACTGTCATGCCTGAATCTGTCACTTTGTCTGATAAAATTGAACCTAAAACTAGTGAAGCTAAAACAATAATAATACAAATCACTAATCCTCAAAATAAACCAAATGTTTACATTGAAACAAATGAGGAGAAAATTAAGTTAGGTCATCCTATCAAAATCAAAGAGTACTCAGACAAGACAGTGAATGTCATTAAACCAAGAAGCCTTGTCAAAGCCATAGTGCCTTTTGTGAAATTTGTTCCTGCAATTTTGAAAGAAAAGCATAAAGCTGAGATTTCAGTGAAACCTTCTGCTGAAAGTAGTTCTGATTGTGAGATCAAATCTCCAAACAATTCAATCAAATCAGGCACAGTTTCACTTCCAAAGAACACCAAAACTCCAAAAGCATCAAAAACCAAAATCAAGGCTGACCCTCAATCGTCAAAACCAAAGCAAGGAGTTGGTTTTGATATTTTTAATAAAGAACATGTAGATCAATTCGAAAGGGAATTGAAACAAATGGTAAGAAAGCAGAAACAATCTAGGAAGAACAAACCTAGTAGAGTTGTGAAACAAACTACTAAAAAGGCTGATTCTGCTTCCTCACCAAAATCAAAGGTTGAAACTCAGTCAAAAACTGGTAAATCTACTGAGGTTTCAACATCAAGATCAGCTTCAAGAGACAAACACATGTATTGTGATGTGTGTGTGAAATGTCTAATCACAGTATAGATAAATGCTTTTTCAATCAATATTGCTCAATCTGTGACATGAACAATCATTCCACCAAAAACTGCTATTTTAATAAATATTGTTCAGTTGTGATATGACCAACCACAATACATCTGATTGTTTCTTCAAACAAAAAGGGTTGAGAATTCCTCAACACAAGCCCATCTCACCAATCTCATCTGTGAAACCCAAAATCAGAAATCACTTTCATAATACTCAATTCAGGACTGCCATTTCTGATCGTGATAGGGGTAACATAAAAGATCAAGGAAAATTCAAAGAAACAAATATCATAACATCAACCAAACACATGATCTTCATAATTCAAAAATGATGTTTGATAATCAAAAAGTCAGGTTTCTTAAAAGAAACAGGGATCAAAGGTTTCATTATTCTTCTGACTCTTCAACTGAAATTGATAAGATGAAACATGCAAAATATCATCAAAAATCTCCCAGAACACCTCACTCAAAGTCACTATTTAGGGAAAAGTACCAAGAAGTTACTATCATGGATAGGAACGGGAAACCCAAGACCATCATGGCTTGGGTTTCACATTCTAACGAGGTCTGTTGTGCTTGCAGGGTCATCCATACAGGTCCTATAGTTTATGGTACGTGGACAGTGGATGCTCCCGACACATGACTGGAGATCGTTCCCTCCTTCATGATTTCAAGCATATTCAAGGAACTTCTGTGGCATTTGGTGGAGATTCACAAGGTGGCAGAATTACTGGTGAAGGATCTGTGACAAATGGGATGTTGAGCTTTGATCGAGTGAACTACTGTGAACAACTTAATTTCAATCTGCTCAGCGTGTCTCAGATCTGTGACAAGAAATATTCTACTCACTTTACTAACACTCATTGCTATATTCTGAAACCAGGATTTCAAGTTCCTGAAGAATGGGTTGTCTTAAAAACCCCAAGGAAGAATAACACCTATGTCTTAAACCTTAATTATGCTACACCAAAAGAAGAAACATGTCTTCTGTCTAAAGCATCCTTTGATGAGTCATAGCTTTGGCACAAACGGTTGGGACACACAAATTTCAAAAACATGAATAGATTAGTCAAGGAAAACCACGTCATTGGTTTACCTCAAAAAGAATTACATTTTATTGATCACTGTTTAGCGTGTCTCAAAGGGAAACAACATAAGTCTTCCCACAAGCCAAAACTGATGAACACAAACAACTCTCCATTGAAGCTGCTTCATATGGATCTTTTTGGACCAAATCATGTTATGAGTATTGGAAAGAAACAGTATTGTTTGGTGATCATTGATGACTTTTCCAGATTTACATAGGTCTTCTTCCTACTTCATAAAAACGAAGCATCCCAATTGATAAAAGATTTTATCACAAAAATTAAAAACCAACTTGATCATAAGGTCAAAACAATTAGAAATGATAATGGGACTGAATTTAAGAATGAAGATCTGAGTTCATTTTGTACAACCAAAGGCATTGCTCATCAATTTAGTACAGCTAGAACTCCTCAACAAAATAGGGTAGCTGAAAGAAGAAATAGAACACTGATTGATGCAGCATGAACCATGCTAGCTGATGCTAAACTGCCAATCACCTTTTGGGCAGAAGCAGTTAATACATCGTGCTTTGTGAAAAATTGAACTTTGATTGTAAAAGAAACCAACAAGACGCCTTATGAACTTCTCTTTCACAAAAAACCATTTATTGGATTTTTAAAGTCATTTGGTTGTCCTGTCTCGATATTAAACACCCGAGACTATTTGGGAAAATTTTCATTAAGTCTGATGAAGGATTCTTTGTAGGTTATTCTTCTGTTTCAAAGGCTTACAGAGTATTTAATCCTAGATTAAATATTATTGATGAATCTACAAATGTTCAATTCAAGGAACATTCATTTCCCAAATCTACAAATGGTCCTGACTGGTTGTTTGATATTGACTCTTTTACAAAATCTTTTGATCAATTTCATTTGTCTGATGCAGGAAATCTACATTCAGCAGAACCCTCTTCAGGAGTAGAAAGAAGAGATGAATTTCCAATGATTCCTCCAACTTCTACTGATCAACTAACTGAAGATGTTCCACTACAAGCTGATCTTGTCAGACAACCATCTCAAAATCAATGTGTTTCAACTAAAGCTGGTCCTAGCACACTACTATCTCCTTCAGAAGATCCTTCAACTGAAGTCAAAGATCAAAATCAAGCTACTCCTCCAGTTGAAACTGAAAGAACCTCAAATGATGGAAGTAATCAAAGTGCTGCTGATGTTGAAGCAGGAACTGAAACCGGTTTTGATTATTTTCATAACTATCCCACAGTTCAAGATGAATTGGCCTCTCACCAAGATGATCTGAATGTCTCCAATCTTGATGTAACCATTGCTGGTGAATCAATTCCAACCACCAGAACACACAAGAATCATCCAGTTGAAAGCATCATTGGTGATCTTAATGAACGGGTGACAAGAAGCAATTCAAGCATAGCAAACATCTGTTTGTTCTCTTGCTTTCTTTGTCAAACAGTACCCAAAAACATCAAAGAGGCTCTTCAAGACAATAGTTGGATTGAGGCAATGCAGGAAGAGTTGCTACAATTCAAGAAACAAGAAGTATGGCAACTGGTAGACCTTCCGAAGGACAATATCCTATAGGTACCAGGTGGTTATACAGAAACAAGACTGATGACAGGGGAATCATCATCAGAAATAAAGCAAGATTAGTGGCTCAGGGGTATACACAAGAAGAAGGAATTGATTATGATGAGGTGTTTGCTCCTGTAGCAAGATTAGAAGCAATAAGACTCTTTCTAGCATATTCAGCATCCATGAATTTTACTGTTTATCAAATGGATGTAAAATGTGCTTTTTTGTATGGCAAAAATTGCAGAAGAAGTCTATATGAGTCAGCCTCCTGGATTTGAAGACCCTGATTATCCGCACAGAGTATACAAGCTCAACAAAGCCTTGTATGGTCTTCATCAAGCACCAAGGAAGTGGTACGAGACTCTATCATCTTTTCTCCTTAAAAACGGGTATGAAAGAGGAAAGATTGATCAGACTTTATTCAGAAAGAGAAAAGGCAAAGATATGCTGCTGATTCATATATATGTGGATGATATCATTTTTGGCTCAACAAACAAACAACTCTGCAAAGACTTTGAAGACTTTATGCATTCAAAATTCCAAATGAGTGCTATGGGGGAACTCACATTCTTTCTAGGGGTACAAGTCCAACAGACAGCAGATGGTATCTTCATCAATCAATCCAAATATATGGAATCAATGTTGAAGAAATTCAAGTTTGCTGATTGTCAGTCCATCAGAGCTCCTGTTGACACTAAAGTGAAGATTGGTCTAGATCCAGAAGGCAAATTAGTGGATCAGACTCTCTATCGATCTATGATAGGTTCACTTATGTATCTAACATCCAGTAGGCCTGACATCATGTTTGGTGTTTGTGTGTGTGCCAGGTATCAAGCTGATCCCAAAGAGTCATATGTAGATGCTGTCAAGAGGATATTCAGATATCTTAAGGGCAAACCTGCTCTTGGATTGTGGTATCCTAAGGAAGGAGATTTCAATCTCTATGCCTACACTGATAGTGATTATGGGGGATGCAACTTCAATTGGAAGTCCACTTCTGGCAGTTGTCAATTTATTGGTCCCAGACTGGTCTCCTGGCAGTGCAAAAAGCAGACAAATGTGTCTGTCTCAATAGCAGAAGCTGAGTATATAGCAGCATCAGCTTGTTGATCTCAAGTCCTCTGGATTCAAAACCAGATGCTTGACTATGGTTTTAACTTCCTGCACACCCCAATTCACATTGACAACACAGCTGCAATGTTTATTACTAATAATCCAATTCAACACTTAAAAACAAAACACATTGAAATCAGATATCACTTTTTGAGAGATTGTGCTGAAAAAGGGTTAATCAAATTGATTCAAGTTCATACTGACAATCAATTGGCTGATCTATTTACCAAGGCATTTGAACCTAATAGGTTTGAATTCCTAGTTCAATCAATTGGCATGATTAACCTAGAGTAAAAATTATAAAAACATTCAAAAATTATCAAAAATCACAAAAAGAAGTCTTTTTCTTGAAGTTTGTGTCTTATACTTTTGGGAAATGATATAATTACAGTCGTTATATCATTCACTGTGCTTAATTAAAAATTTAAAAGACTGTCATGACTTACCTGATATGTAGGTAGGCTCAACTTGGAAAGGAAGATACATGCTGTGATGAACTAAATAATCATATTCAACTGTGAAACACTCATCTCAGAGTACTGGTAAGTATCAGCTTATTCAAGTGTATGTGTGTATAGCAACTTAAACACACCAGGTAATGATGAACTATGAATCTCATTCACCTACATCAGTTTCTTCTTTGTTTTGCTGAGCAAAGACCTAAGAAACAAGCACATAGTGCTGATTCATGATCCAAAAGATTCCCAATGTGGAACACATTCACCTTGGATGAATTAACAAAAGAGTATGCAAAAAGAATCCCATTATGGATCACCTTCCAAAGTGAAGTGCAAAAGAATCCCAATGTGGATCAAAATATCAAAAGGATCAAAGTAAAAGAATCCCAATGAGGATCAGTGAAATTGAGATCTCATATTTTAAGTAACCTGGTCATGTAAGATGTGAAAGTAGTCTACCATGCATTACATGAGGATGGTTGATCAAACCATTTTTCTGTGTGTGAGGTACATGTTGAATATTCAATTCAATCAAAACATGATAAATGTCACATGCAGTATAATATTTACCAAGTATGAGTTTAAGAGGACAAACATACCTTCAATCAATAAGTTCATAAACATGTCTATTTTACAATCAAAAGATTGCACTTGTGTAATGTAGGATTGATATGATCCCAACAAAAGTATACTTCCTCTTCATGAAAAATTGAAAAAAAAAAAATTCAAAGAGATTTTATGATCCAAAAATTTTAAATCCTTAAAGTTTCTATCTAAATAAGGATATAAACTTTAGAGGGAGTAATTTAAAATTTTGATCAGTTTGTACAGGTAGTTTATTTCTTAATTTTTATAAAATCAAAACAAAAAGAATCTGACTGTGTTGGTGCAGAAGTTCTACTATAGTATCTCAGTTTATGCAGACATTTGGATGCATAAAAGTCCAAGATCAGTCAAACTTTGGGAAACTTGTATGTATCACACCTGATATACAAGTCAATCCAAGCAAGAATTGACAATCCTAACATCAGTCAAAACTTCATAAAAAACAAGTGAAAAGCAAAGACAGTTCTTCATAACAGCCATCAGTTCATCAGAAAACAGAAAAGAATCCAATCTACAAAAACATTAATTTTTATTAAGTTCAAATATTAATGCGGGTAAGTGCATTGGTTAATGCGGGTGAAGGTAACCCAGGCATATAACCAATGCGGGTAATTGTTTTCATACCAGTTAAAACAAAGTGAAATTAATGCGGACAAGTTAACTCTACCGAATTTGTGTCAAAGAAGTGTACACAAAGTTGTCAAAAACCTATGCGGACAAAAGTGTTCAACCGCATTTGTCTATGCGGGTAAACTTTTGTTCTACCGCGTTTCTTTTTTACTCATCCGCATTTCTTGAATGTGGTTGAATTTAACACTAAAAACTATCTTGTGTATCAAAATGATCAAATCATGTGCTTAATCTCTTCTGTCATGATGATGGATGCAAGTCAAGAAATGCGAATAAACTTCTGGTCTACCGCATTTGTTGAAGTTGTGAGGCAAGAAATTTACTCTTCCGCATTTGCAACAGTACACTAATGCGAATGAACAAATTCTTATCCGCACTTGCTACAGTGTTTTTCAAAGGTCATTCACATTTGTTTTCAACACTTGTAATATTTGTAAAAGTCATTAAATCATCTATTTAAAACTGAATTTAAAAGGTCATTTAATATTTTTCAAATTGAGAGACTTTACAGTGCAACGAGCGGTCTTCACATTTGTTCATCCATCATCATCCCTATCATCTAAAATTCATCACCTGTGATCCTCATTCACCACAAAAAAAAACTCCTCATCTTCGATTCATTACAACAGTATTATCGAAGAAAAGGTGAATTTCTTCAAAGTTCTTAACCTAAAACATCGAACAGTCAAAAACTGATTTTGAACATAGAACTCTAGGTTAAGAATCAATCACCAAAAGTATCATCAAACCAAGGTTTAAATGAAATTTTCGAAGGCAATGTTAATCAATAACAAGAATTTAACCTCCTATAATTGGGTTACAAAACCTAGTTCATGTTAAGAACGGGGGACAATCAATTCTGAAAAAGTGAATGTCAAAACTTGATGTTAATGATTAAAAGATGTTAAAACCATATGAATAATCTATATAAACTTGCAAAACATATAAGAGTGATTATTCATGACAAAATCAAGTTGTGTATGGTTTCTATGAAACAGTACACATGTTCACTCAATTTTGACCATTAAAAGTCAAACTGAGAACACACCACTTGATTTATGTATTACAATCTGTCAATTACAGTTGCACCTTCTAATTCATATGCCTCTAATGCAGGTTTCAATGGCTAATCTTACATGGAGCAAGCTCCATAATGTTAGTGGCTATCTTGATCCTGATGTTACTGAGGCAGAGGGTTTGAAAGACATGATCAGATTCATCTTAACTACCAGAGTTGCTCATGCTATTACAGTTAGGCCTATCATCTATGAGAGATTCATAAGGTCATTCTGGAGCATTGCTGAGGTGACATAGATAGATGGTGTAAGGACTCTGTCTGGAAGAATAACTCCTGATCATACTTTGGCCATTACTGAATAGACTGTGAGACAGTGTCTGCAGTTTGGTGATGATGCCAATTCTCCTCTAGAATTAGAAGATGATGAAATCATAACTTTCTTTGCAAACATTGGTTATGAGGGAGGTTATGAAGGAAAGCAGATTGTCAAGGGGTTGGTTGACTTGCAATGGAGATTCCTCATTCATCTCTACTAACATTGCCTGTCAAAGAGAAAGACTGGATGGAATGACATATCAGTGACCACCTCTTCTGCTATATGTGCTCTGTGCACAAACAGGCCATTCAACATGTCTGCTTATGTGTTTAATGGTCTGGTGTCAAATATTCAGGAGGGTAGAAGATACATGTTCCTTATGTATCCTAGATTTCTGCAGTATCTCATCAATGAAGCTTTCCCTGAGATTATACCTGAAGGACCAGTGATGGATATTCCTCACTACAATGCAAAGTCCTATCAGTACATGAAGAAGAGAGACCCCAGGAATTTCTATAGTGGCACATTTGCTCCTCTATTATCCTGGATGCTGGAACTGATCAACCAAGATGAGCATATTGAGGAACAAGCTCAAGAGGTTCCTGATGCTGAGCCTGTTCATGAAGAAGAGCAAGTTGCTCCTAGTCAACATAATGTTGATGAGCAAGCTGATGTAGCTGAAAAAGGACAGAGGCTAGTGTCACCACAGGTTGATGTAGGTGGTGATCCTTACACTGGGCCTTCTGTTCATGCAGCTGAGATATCCTCTCCATCCACTCCATATCCCATCCCCTCACCACAAAGATCACCAATTCCCTTTCCACAAACACATCCCATCATCTCTTCACACATATCACCCATACACTCACCCCATATTTCACCAATTCATCATTCTCCTACATCTCCTGTTCATGCATCCCCAGTCTCTACTGAGCCTGTTGAGTTTGGTGATTCTGCCAGCTCTTCAGAGGAATCCAAATCATCATCTGATGAGGAGGATCATCGAATGAAGATTCCTGTGAGGCAAGTTACTTCTGAGGCTGCTCCCTCTGAGAGTTATGCTGAGTCGGAGGCAATCAGGCCTGATGCAAAAGATGAGATGATATCAGATCTGTTGCAAAAAGTAGCCAAGATGGAGAAACTCCTAAATAGAAGATCTGATATCATTCAAGATAGACTTCTAGAGTTAGATGAAAAGGAAAAGGAGTTAAAAGAGATGAAAGAGAAGTATGAGACTGAAAAGAAAGAGAAGGATAAGGAGATAGAAAGCCTAAAGGCTGCTCTTCAACATTCAAGGGATGAAGTCAGTGGTCATGTGGACACTTTGACCATCCAAACCATTGCAATGGAGGAACAAGAAAGCCTGCTGGAAGAGCAAACTAATATAATCATAACTATGCAAAAACAGATAGAAACTTAGAACAAAAGAGTTTCTGAGTTGGAGCTGATAATCATGATAAATCAAGAGGTTGAAAAGAAAAGAAAGGAAGATGAAGGTGATAAAGATGAGGGTGATAAGAAGAAAGATGATGACAAAGAACAAGGTGGTGAAAGTTCCTCAGGAGAGAGTGATGATGACTCTCCTCCTGCTAAGAAAATGAGATCTTCTGAGCCTGAAAAAGAAGCTGAATCAACTAGAACCAAGCCACAAGAACAAAGTTTGGCTATGGTACTATACACCAGCAAAGATCATGAAGAAACACACACTAAAGAATCAGAGTTTAGTGATATGATCGAGGCTCTTGATAGCTTCACTGCTAAAGATTTCATCATTGATGTCTCTCACTGAGGAGCAAAAAGATTTGATCAAAAAGCTCTGTGAAGACCAACAACAAAAGAAAGAATCAGAACTAGAGTCAATAGAGAAAATCCCATCAGATGCTGAAGTAAAGGAAGCTGAAAAATTGCCTAAAGAAGCTGAAATAGCTTAACCCTCTTCTGGTCCAAGAGTACAAACATATACCAAAAAGAGAAAATACCTATCTGAAAAGGCAAAGGGTAAAAGGCCAATAGAAGAAGATCCACCAAAGAAAAAGCAACAAGATGAGCCTCGGAGCCTAGCAGTTATTGCTCAATTTTTAGAAGAACATGAAAAGGCTGAGGAACAACTGAAAATGAGGTCAGTGGGCATAGACCTCGAAGAAGGAGAGATAGAGGGTGGATATGTGATTGATGAACACATAGTCAGAGAAAGCCCTGAAAAGCCTGAACCCTCTGTCCAAGAAATCATGGATAAAGCCCAAACAGATGATTTGATGACCAAAGCCTTGTTTCTCATCAATCATGGCTGTGATCTAGATGAAGTCTTTGGGATGACATATGAGGGGATGATAGCAGAAGAAGAAAAGCTAAACAAACTGCTGGACCCTACTATTGAAACTGAGTATGAAAAGACTCATTCTCCCAAAACTCAAGCTGATAAACCCACTTCAAAGGCCAAGCAGACTGAAGCTTCTCAATCATTATATCCTGATCCCTATTCCATGACTGACATGGAAATGAAGGATTATCCGTCTGCTCAAGGGTATACTAAAAGAAAATTGGCCAATATGAAGACTAATTCCCTAAGGGCTGCCATCCTTAGGATGATAAGTGAAAAGAAAGAAAGGCTGAAGAAAATGGAAGAAGAGATCATCAAAAAGCCTAGAACAAGATTATCTGCACAAGATATCCAGCTCACCCATAGAGATCATGACTCTTTGGCACTTGTTCTACACAGAAATCCAGAGTGGTTTGCTGAGCCTTCCTAGTTAACACTTCAAGAGGGGCTCACCACTGCTTAGATGATCAAAGGTGTATCTACTCCACATGGCAAGACTGATCAGAAAATTATTTCCTGGAAGTATGATAGTGACTGGAATATGTTTATAGTCAAACGGAACTCAGGGTTAGTTCAATTCTTCACTGAGTATACTGCTTTAGTGAACTCCCAGCAGATTCATGATCTAAATGAACTAGCCGAACTGGAGCTCATCAATCATACGGCTATGTTCAGGGGTTATGAGTTTGAAGACATTCTGAGAATGTTCAAAAGAACAAACAACTTCAAATCTCTCAAGGCTATCTGTATGAGGAAAGATAGATCCTTTGTTAACCCTCTAGAGAAGAAAAAGACAAAACCAGCTGAAGAGGTTGTGTTTCCTGAGCTCAAGGTAAAGCCAACTGAATCTTTAAAGAGAAAGATGGTAGCTGGAACTCATTTCTCCAAACCAATCTCAAATGTCTATTATGATGAAAAGACATATGAGTTGGTTATTGAAAGAAAATGGGGAGGAAAAGAAGGTGCCGAAATTAGTTTGTTTAGTGGATATGAAGTGAGATTGCTAGATGAATCTTATATCCACTACATATTCACAAGGCACTTCAGAGAGTTAAACAATAAGCTCGGTGAGGAAGACATGTACTTTTTCTTAAAATGCATAAAGATTCTGAAGATGGCCTTTGACAGAATCAAAGCTAAAAGAGAGCAGAGAAGAAAGAAGAAGACTCCCTTGCAATTGGGGAACATAGTGAAGCTAGAAGTGGATGTTGATGGAGCTTTATTGATCTATAGAGATGGGTTATCCACTGTGTCAATATGGGAACCCATTTCTTTGAAGAAGCTGCCTATGGAAGCCATCTACACAATGAGCCAAATGAAGATCCATGTGCTAAACAGAGAAAAGATTACTGAAGCCAATGACTTTGTCAACATGATAAAGGCAATTTTGGATCCCTCACGGGCAGAACCACTCATCCCTCCGCATGCTGCTCAAGACAGAATCCTCACAACCTCATCCTCCATCAAAACCTTGAAGTACATAGGCTGTGTAATCCTTAGGGGGAGTATTATTGGACCCTGAAAGGATCATACATGCCAATTCAAGTGGTGGATTGATAGTTGTTCTGCTAAAATCTCTTCAAGTCCAAGATCTAATACGGATGAAGAATCTGCATCAACAATAGAAAACAAGTGTCGGCTACCCGCATTTGTATATGCGGATGACCATAGAACAAATGCGCCTGTTCTTCCGCATTAACAAATGCGGATGTTCAGCAACAAATGCGCAGTGTTTGTTCATCCGCATTTGTCAATGCTGATGACCAAACACCAATGCTGATGAACAACTCAACATCCGTATTTGTCAATGCGGATGACCAAGAAGAAATGCTGATGAGATTATAACATCCGCATTAGTCAATGCGGATGTATAGAAGAAATGCTGATGAAGACTTTTGTACTTAGACTAGTTCTAATGTATAGGTCAGGGTTAGTTTAGTCTTTTGTTCAGGCATGTGTTAGCCTATAAATAGAATAGAAAACCTCGTATGAGAGGTGACCGAGACTGACTGTTGTTAGACATTAGACAATCAGAATATTTTGCTTTGTAATATGTTCAAGGTGTACTGTTACTGTTCATGTTGTTGTAACCGTTTTTCACCTTCTTTAATACAAAGAGCATTTATGAGTATTATTCAGCATTCAATGTTCTGTGATTGTTTGATTCCGCCTTACAATCATTGACTCAATTATCATATTCAGTCCTTGTTGATTCACATCAATAGAGAATATCATTCTCAAACCCAGTCAGAGGTTTTGATTTTTAGCCACGGATGCATCCATATTCTGAAAAAGGTTCATACTCAAGTTCAATCATGAAACTTTTTGGTGTTCAAGTTGCATATGGTATCGTAGATGAAAAAGTTCGAGTTTGAGGTTTTGATTTTTAGCAAAGAAAACAACCACATTTTATTATAAAAAGGTTGATAAGCTAAATAAATTTTTATCAAAAACTATGGTATCTTTATTTCATTTAATATTTCTATGGCTTATATTTCATTATTCATGTGTGATCAGAATGTTAATTTTAAATTACTATATTTATGGTTGGTATTAAATTATTTGTGTGTTTGTTTTTATTTATTTGAGATCTATAATGTTCATGACATATATTGGATACACTGATACGAAGAGTAAGAAAATGACTGGGTTTGAGAATGATATTCTCGGTTGATGTGACTCAACCTAGGATCGAATATGCAAACTGAGTCCGTAATATAGTTGCGGAATCACTATATTACAGAACAGATGACCCTGAAATAAATGTTTGAGTAAATGCAGTACATGAACACAGAAGTCACAGATGTATAATATTGATGTTATAACTGTTGAAGACCAAGAGCTTACAAAGATAGGGTATGCAGCCCTATTTATAGGCATACACATAATCTGTACAAAAGACTAAACTAACCCTGATCTATACAAGAGAATCTAGTCCAAGTACAAAATAAGTAAAAACATTGTAAGTTGTTCATCCGCATTAGTTCATGCGGATGAACAAGTCTTCATCAGCATTAGTTGTCTTGTGATTAGCATTAACTTAGTTCATCCCATTAGTTTATGCGGGTGAACAAGTCTTGTCAGCAGCATTTGATCAGCATGTGTTTGCTCACCCGCATGCTCACCCGCATTAGTTTATGCGGATGAACAAGTCTTGGCCGCATTTCCTTTTGTTCATCCGCATAAACTAATGCAGGTGAACACTTCTTGTCAGCATTTCTTCAGTTCATCCGCATGGACAAATGCGGGTGAACACTTCTTGTTCAGCATTTCTTGTCTTCATCTGCATTTGTTAATGCGGGTGAACAAATACTTGTCAGCATTTATTCACAAGTTATCCGCATTAACAAATGCGGGTAGTCTATACTTATTATTTTACTGTCTTCTTGGTCTTCTGTAAATAAGGTCTTCTGTAATCTTGTGTTGTCTTCTGTTAATGATGTTATCCAACCAGAACAACCTCCAACCACCTCTTAAGTTGGCAACTATGATCCTTTCAGGGTCTAACAATACTCCCCCTAAGGATTATACTGCCTAGGTTCCTCAAGAGTGTGATGGTGGTGGTGCTTGTGATGATTCTGGACGGTCTTCTTGTGTAGTCTTCTTTTGGAAAGATGTTGGGAAGAGAGTTGCAGCAGCTTCTTCTAATGTTTCTGGTTGTGCCATTGATGGATTGAGAATACCCTTTATCATGTTAGAAAAATCCCTAGCTTCCTTCATATTTTCTCAACTGAGCACATGAATCTTCATCTCACTCATTGTATGAATAGCCGCAATGGGCATTTGTTTCAAACAGATGGGTTCCCAAACTGAAATAAAAGATAACCCATCTCTATGAATCACCAGTGAACCATCAGCATCAATTTCCAACTTGACTATGTTGCCCATCTGCATAGGTAGCCTTTTCTTCTTCCTTTGTTCTCTCTTATTGTTAATTCTATCAAAAGCCAGTTTCAATATCTTCACACACTTCAAAATAAACTCTAAATCATCTTCTGCAGCCTTGTTTTTGAGAGCTCTAAAGTGTCTTGTAAAGATGTAATGAATGTAAGACTCATCTAGCAATCTAACCTCATACCCACTGAAGATTCTTATTTCAGGGGCTTCCTTTCCTTCCCATTTTCTTTCAATTACTAGCTCAAAGGTGTCTTCATCATAATACACATTTGAAATAGGATTTGTCTTATGAGTACCAGCAATTATTTTCCTCTTCAAACTTTTTGTTGGCTTAACATGTAGTTCAGGAAACACAATCTCTTCAGCTTCTCTTTTCTTTCTTTGATCAAATGAGTTCTTGAATGTTTTGTCTTTTCTGGTGTAGATAGCATTTAGTGATTTGAAGTTGTTAGTTCTCTTGAACATCTTCAGTATATCCACAAACTCATAACCCCTGTACATCCCATCATGATTGATTAGGTCCAGATCAGCCAACTCTTTTAAATCATGGATCTTTATAGCATTAACCAAGGTTGTATATTCAGTAAAGAACTACACCAGGCCTGAGATTCTCTTTACCATGAACATGTTCCAACTGCTATCGTACTTTCAGGCAATAATTTTGACATCTGTTTTGCCTTTGGGAGTAGATACCCCTCTTATCATTTTAGCAGTGGTCAGCCCCTCTTGAAGTTTAGGTTGAGAAGGCTCAATAAACCACTTTAGATTCTTATGAAGTATAGGGGCCAGAACATCTTTATCTTTAACTGTCAACTGCATATCTTGTGCTGATTTTCTTGTTCTGGGCTTCTGGGCAATCACTTCTTCTTCAATTGCTTTAGTCTTTCTTTCTTGTCATTGATCATCTTTAACATAGCAGCCCTAAGAGAATTAGTCTTCATGTTCCTCAGCTTTCTTTTTGTAAATCCTTGTTGAGACAGATAATCCTTCATTTCCTTATCTGTCATACTATAAGGATCAGGATATGCAGTTTAAGTGTCATACTTCTTTGATGTCTTAGAGATACTTATGACTGATTTAGTAGTTTCCTTTTCTTTTTCATATTCAGTCACAAATGTTGGATCAAGAAGCTTCTCCATCTTTCTCACTTCTTCTACCATACCTTCATAAGTCATGCTAAAGACTATATCAGCATCATATCCATGGTTGATCAGGAACATGGCATAAATCATAAGATCATTAGTCTTAGCCTTCTCTATCATACTTTCAACAGATGGCTCAATAATTGATGGACTGCTCATGTCATCATGTTTCTTTGTTTGTTCATCTTCAGTTTCTCCTTCTTCCAACATAATCACTTCCAAAGTATGCTGCAACTCATTCTCAGCTTGTTCATGTTCATCTAAAAATTCAGCAATTGCTGCCAAACTCCTAGGATCATCTTTAGTTTTCTTCTTAGGTTCTTCTTCCTCAATCATAGGAAGTTTGCCTTTTGCTTTTTCAGTCAAGTATTTCCTTTTTCTTGTGTATGTGATCACTCTTGGTCCTGATGTTAAAGCTACATCAGTTTTGGCCTGTTGTTTTTCCTCAATAGCCTTAAGCTCAGCAGTTATTCTTTGTTGTTCAACTTCTTGTCTGCTCAATTCATCTGTTTCCTTTTCTTTGAATTCATCACAATGTCTATTGATTAAACTTTGTTGTTCAACAGTCAATACAACAGCAGGAACAAGCTACATTCTCAGTTCTTCTTCTATTGGCACAGGTTGTGATGGAATTACAACTATAGACTCAGAAGGGGATTTGGTGTTTTTGATGTAATCCCATAATTCCTCATCTATAATGAATTCACTTGAAGAGAATCTGTCCATGTCATCTATTAGTTCTTTCATCATAGCCTCTTTTTCAGTAGATGGATCAGAATGTACTACCATCTCCCAGCTATCATCATCCTTAACACCACTGGTTTCTTGATGTTATGAATGAACTGCCTTATCTTTTTCTTCAGCTTTATGTTCTGTTGCTTCTCTTTCAAATTCAGCCTTTAATTGAGCAATCAGATCCAATTCATCAATTCTTTTCTTTAAAGCCTTATTTTGTTTGTTCAGATCAGCAATAATTTCTATTTGCATCTCCAACATGTGTTCTTGATCTTCCATAGCCATAGTTTGGATAGCCACAGTGTCCACATGACCACTGATTTCTTTTCTTGACATCTCTAAAGTGGCTTTTAACTGTTTGATCTCCTAATCTTTTGTTCTTATATCAGCATCATACTTGGCTTTTAATTCATTCAGTTCTTTCTCCTTTCATCAAGTTCCTGAATCCTATCATTTATGATTCTTGCCCTTCTATCAAGAGTTTTCTCCATTCTGGAGACTTTAAGCATCAACTCAGAAATCAGTTTGTCTTTTTCATCAGGCCTGTTTATCTCAGATTCAACATAACTTTCTGAGGGACCCTCCTCTGAGATCATTTGTCTCTCAGGCAGTGGTGTAGGTTACGAATAATCCTCCTCATCACTAGATGATTCAGAAGATGAACTGGTAGATTCACCAGATCCATCAGAAGCAGCAGCAGCTTCATGTGAGGGCTGTTGGAGGGTTCTTTATGAGTGTGCATGTGTGAAGATGGAGAGGATATAATGGGATCAACCTTAAAAGGGGAATGAATCTCAGCATCATGTGTTGAAGGCTCAATGTGAAGATCACCACCTATATCAACATGTGGTGACATTGGCCTTAATATTTCTTCTTGTGTTGTTGCATGCTCATCAGCAGTAGGTGGATCGAGAGAAGCAGGCTGTTCTTCAACAGTTTGTTCATCTCTTTCTTGTATAACATCATCAGCCTCTTCATGAATGGGTTCCTCAACAGGAACATTATCTTGAGCTTGTTCCTCAATATCATGTACTTCTTCTTGAGGATTAATCTGTTGTTGCATCCATGGCAATAGCGGAAGAAAGTACCACTATATGAGTTTCTAGGATCCCTCTTTTTGATTTATTTGTAAGACTTGGCATTATAATGAGGCATATCTAGAATGGGACCTTCTAATACCAAATCAGGAAAGGCTTCATTTATAAAGCACTGTATAAATCTTGGGTACATGAGGAACATGTTTCTTCTTCCTTCTTTAACATTAGCAACCATACCATTAAATACATATGTTGAGTAGTTGTTTGGTCTGTTTGTACAAAGAGCACAAACAAGTGATGATGTAGTCAAGGGTATATCATTCCATCCAGACTTCCTTTTGGATAAGCAGTGTTGCACATAATGAATGAGGAATCTCCATTGCAAATCAACCAACCCCTTGACTATTTGTTTTGCCTCAAATCCACCTTCATATCTAATGTTTGCAAAGAAGGTCATTATATCATCCTCATCAAATTCAGTTGTAGAATTAGGATCATCTTGAAATTGAAGGCATTCACTCACAGATTGTTCTGATATCAACAGAGTGTGATCATCAGATATTCTTCCAGAAATTACTTTCTCTCCATCAATCTCCAATACTTCTGCATTTCCCCAGAAAGATTTGATGTAATTCTCATAGATTACAGGTCTCACTATTATGGCATGAGTCACTCTTGTTGTGGCTATGAACCTGATCGTGTCTCTGAGTCCCTCAGCTTCTGGGACATCAGGATCAAGAAAACCACTGACATTATGGAGCTTACTCCAGGTCAGGTTAGCCATGTGTAATCTGCATAATATATGAATGAATTAGTGAGAATTATGGATAACATATCTCAAATTGATATGAATTGTGTTTGATTTGTCTAATTTTGACTTTTTAAATCAAAATAGTGATTTTGCTTGTTACTGTTGCATTAGGTGTTTTGACCTAAGTTTGATTTTGAATGAAGAACAATTCAAAAGTTTTGGTTTCTTTCTGTTGTGTTGAGTTGTGATTCATAAATTTTACATTCTGAACACTGGTTTTGATTTCACAATGTTGTGGGATGATATCCCCTATTCATCGGTGTCTCAGTTGTACTTAGAACCACTGAAATCCTTGTTGTATACATGAATCATTGGTTTTAATGAACTTTGACATTCATGTAAATCCATTGTTATTGTGTAGATTGAGAGTTTTGCAATTTTAGGGTTCTATGTTCCAACATTTGTTTGACAGTCGAAGTTTTTCAAAATTCTGATAATCACCTTGTAGTCGATAATGTTTTGATTCAAATGACACTTTTGAATGTTTTGATGTTTGGCTCGAGCACTGAGATTATTGATGATAGTAGATTTGAATTTTGAAGAAGTATATTTTCTGGCACTCGTCTCACTATGAAACGTTCACTCAAAATTTGAAAAGTAATAAATGACTCACATTAGATGAGTATTTATATTACAACTCATAATTTTCACAAAATTTTACAAGTGCTGAAAAGTTCTGTACTGTAGCAAATGCGCATAGAGAATTTCTATGGGCGCATTTACTGTAACAAATGCGGAAGAAGTAATTTTACCTATCCGCATTTACTGTAGCAAATGCGGGTGAACAAAGTTAACTTATCAGCATTTACTATAGCAAATACGGGTGAACAAAGTTTAACTTTATCAGCATTTACTGTAGCAAATGCGGGTGAACAAAGTTTAACTTATCAGCATTTACTCTAGTAAATGCGGGTGAACAAAGGTTAACTTATCAGCATTTACTCTAGTAAATGCGGGTGAACAAAGTTTAACTTATCAGCATTTACTATAGTAAATGCGGGTGAACAAAGTTTAACTTATCAGCATTTACTGTAGCAAATGCGGAAGAACACTTTGTTGTCCGCATTAGTTTTACTTGCACAAAAACACTTCCCGCATTGGTTAAATGACAGGGTTACCTTCACCTGCATTAACCAATGCTCTTACCCGCATTAAATTTTGAACTTGTCAAAAATTAATGTAGTTGCAGTGGATGATTCTGATAGGTTTTGCACAGTTGTTTCTGATTTTATGAAGATGAGTCTGCATCATTGGTGCTTTATGAAGATTTAGCAGATTCTGAAATTGTCAATTCTTGCTTGGATTGACTTGTATCCTTGATGTGATACATGTTTCCCAGTTTGACTGATTTTGGGCCATGTGCATCTTCTGAAGCAGTTTATGGTATAATTTCCATACAGACCCTATCCATTTTGATTTAAAACAATGTTGCCTATTTTACATTTGCAAATATCATGTTTTCATAAATATTTCCTTTAAAATTTTACTACTCCCCCTAAAGTTTATATCCATATGGGATAAAACTTTACATGAATTTATAGAATTTAAGGAAAATATTTCTGAATTTTTGATTGTTTTGCTTATCTGTAAATGTAGAAATTTTGTATTATTGTTTGAAATTTTGGGTTCATATCAATCTTATTTTTCATAAGTGCAAGTTGTCATGAACTTATTGATTGAAGGTATGTTTGTCCTCTTAAACTCATTCTTGGTCAATATTGTAATACATGTGATTATTATCATGTTTTTATTGGTTTAAACAATTAACATGAACCTCACACCCATAAGCATAGCAAGATCAACTATCCTCATGTACTGAATGGAAGAACTTTCTCACAACTTTCAAAACCCGGTCATTTAAATTATGAAATCTCATTCATTTTGGGTAAGAGGGATCCACATTGGGATTCTTTTACCTGATCCTTATTGTTATTTGATCCTCATTAGGATTCTTTTTGCTCTTCACTTTGGAAGGTGATCCACTTTGGGATTCTTTTTGTTCATTCACTTGGAATGTAATATTTTGTTTTATTTGTCACCCAGATGGATGTGTTCCTCATTGGGACTCTTTTTGGATCTTGACATCAGCACTATGTGCTTGTTTCTCTAGGTCTTTGCTCAGTAAAACAAAGGAGAAACTGATATGAATGAGATTCATAAGGTATCATGACCTGGTGTGTTTAGGTTACTACACATACATACACTTGGATAGGTTAGATACTTACATGCTCTGAGATGATGCATTCACAGTTGAATGTGATCTTTAGTTTATCACAGCATTTATCTTCTGTTCCAAGTTGAGCCTACCCTCATATCAGGTAAGTCATGTCAGTCTTCCAAGATATTGAATTAAGCACAGTGAATGATATAACGACTGTAATTATATCATTTCCCAGAGAAGTACAAATCAAGGACTTCAACAAAAATTGATTTCTTTTAGTAATTTTGTGATTATTTTTTTTTGATGTTTTTGTAAATTTTTGATTTTTACTCAAGGTTAATCATGTCGATTGATTGGACTAAGAATTCAAACCGACTTGGGTCAAATGCTTTAGTAAACAAATCAGCTAGCTGATTGTCTGTGTTAACCTGAATCAGCTTGATTAAACCTTTTTCAGCACAGTCTCTCAAAAAGTGATATCGAATTTCAATATGTTTTGTTTTTGAGTGCTGAACAGGATTGTTTGTTATGAAGACCGCAACAGTGTTGTCAATATGGATTGGTGTTTGCAAGAAATTATAACCATAATCAAGCATCTGGTTTTGAATCCAGAGAACTTGAGAACAGCAAGCTGATGCTGCAATGTATTCAGCTTCAGCTGTCGATACAGAAACATTGGTCTGTTTCTTGCACTGCCATGACACTAGTCTGGGACCTAGAAATTGACAACCGCCAGATGTGGACTTTCTCTTAAAATTGCATCCCCCGAAGTCACTGTCCGTGTATGCATAGAGATTGAAGTCTCCTTCCTTAGGATACCATAATCCAAGAGCAGGTTTGCCCTTAAGATATCTGAATATCCTCTTGAATGCATTCACGTGAGATTCTTTAGGATCTGCCTGATACCTGGCACAAACACAAACACCAAACATAACGTCAGGTCTACTGGCTGTTAAATACATGAGTGAACCAATCATGGATCGATAAAGAGTCTGATCCACAGATTTGTCGTCTGAGTCTTGACCAATCTTCACTTTTGTATCAATAGGTGTTCTGATAGACTAACAGTCTGCAAAGTGAAACTTCTTCAACATGGATTCCATATATTTTGATTGGTTGATGAAGATTCCACTGGATGTTTATTGAACTTGAAGACCTAGGAAGAATGTGAGTTCTCCCATAGCACTCATCTGAAATTTTGAATGCATAAGATCTTCAAAGTCTTTGCAGAGTTGTTTGTTGGTGGAGCCAAATATGATATCATCCATATAAATCTGGACAAGCAGCATCTCATTCCCTTTTCTCTTCCTGAATAAAGTCTGATCAATCTTCCCTCTTTCATAACCATGGTCAAGAAGAAAGGATGATAGAGTCTCATACCATTTCTGAGGGGCTTGATGTAAGCCATACAAAGCTTTATCAAGCTTGTATACCCTGTGAGGGAAATCGGATCCTCAAATCCTGGTGGTTGACTCACGTAGACTTCTTCAGAGATCTTACCATACAAAAATGCACACTTTACATCCATTTGATAAACTATGAATCTCATGGAAGCAGAGTACGCAAGAAATAGTCATATGGCTTCTAATCTAGCAACAGGAGCAAACACCTCGTCATAATCTATTCCTTCTTCTTGTGTATAGCCTTATGCTACCAACCTTGCTTTGTTTCTGATGAAAATCCCTCTGTCATCAGTCTTGTTTTTGTATAGCCATCTGGTGCCGATAGGGTATTAACCTTCGGGAAGATCCACCAGTTGCCATACTTTTTGTTTCTTGAATTGTAGCAATTCTTCCTGCATTGCCTCAATCCAGCTATTTTCTTGAAGAGCCTTTTTAATGTTTTTGGGTACAGTTTGACATAGAAAACAAGAAAACAAATAGATGTTTGCAATACTTGACTTGCTTCGTGTCACCTGCTCATCTAAATCACCAATAATGTTGGACACTGGATGATTCTTGTGTGTCCTGGTAATTGGAATCAAATCACCAGCAATGGACACATCAAGATTGGAGACATTCAGATCATCTTGGAGAGAGGCATCTTTTGGAGGTGATGTGGGAGAATGATGAAAGGAATCAGAAGGATCAGCATCTTCGGCTTCAGCAGCATTTGGATACTTTCATCATTTGAATTTCTATTGTTTTCAACTGGTGCACAAGCTGGTTCAGGATTTCTCACTTTAGTCGATGGTTCAGCAGAAGGAGAAGGCATTGAGCTATGATCAGCCTCAGTTGAAATACTTTGATATTGAATAACTAGTCTCACAGGATCAGCTTGTAGTGGCACTTCCTCATTAGCTTGATCATCAGAAGAAGGTGGAATCATAGGAAAATTAGTTCTTCTATCCACTGAGCCAGAGGATCCTGCATTTGACAAGTTAAACTAATCAAAAGATCTTGTAAATGAGTCAACATCAAACAACAAGTCAGGACCGATTGATGATTTGGGAAAAAAGTGCTCATTGAATTGAATGTTTATGGATTCATCAATGATGTTTAATCTAGGATTAAACACCCAAAAAGCCTTTGAAACAGAGGAATATCCCACAAAGAATCCCTCATCAGACTTAGGAGCAAACTTTCCTAAATGGTCTCTGGTGTTTAATATTGAGACCGGACATCCAAATGACTTCAAAAATCCAATAAAAGGTTTTCTATGAAAAAGAAGTTCATAAGGATTTTTATTGTGTTCTTTAATTATCAGAGTTCGATTTTACACAAAACATGAAGTGTTGATAGCTTCTGCCCAAAATGTGATAGGCAGTTTTGCATCTGCCAGCATTATTCGAGCTGCTTCAATTAGTGTTCTATTCCTCCTTTCAGCCACTCCATTTTGTTGTGGAGTCCGAGCTGCACTGAATTGATGAATAATGCCTTTGTGTGTGCAAAATGAACTAAGATCCTCATTTTTGAATTCTGTCCCGTTATCACTTCTGATTGATTTTACTTTTAAATCAAGTTGATTTTTTATTTTTGTGATAAAATCTTTTATTATTTGGGATGCCTCGTTTTTATGAAGTAAAAAAGAAGACCCATGTAAATCGTGTAAAGTCATCTGTGATCACCAAACAATAGTGCTTCTTTCCAATACTCATGACATGAGTTGGACCGAAGAGATCCATATGAAGTAACTTCAAAGAAGAATTGTTTGTGTTCACAAGCTTTGGCTTATGTGAGGATTTATGCTGTTTTCCTTTAAGACATACAGTACAGTGATCAACAAAATGAAATTCTTTTTGAGGCAAACCAATTACATGGTTTCCTTTGACCAATCTGTTCATGTTTTTAAAGTTCGTGTGTCCTAAACGTCTATGCCAAAGTTGTGACTCATCAACAGATGCTTTAGACAAAAGACATGTCTCTTCAGACGGATGAGCAGAATTAAGGTTCAAGACATATGTGATATTCTTCCCCAGTGTCTTCAAGACAACCCATTCTTCAGAATGTAGAATCCTGGTTTCAGAATGTAGCAATGAGAGTCAGTGAAGTGAGTGGAATACTTCTTGTCACAAATCTGAGACACGCTGAGCAGATTGAAGTTCAGTTGCTCACAGTAGTTCACTTTATCAAAGCTCAGCAGTCCATTTGTCATAGAACCTTCTCCTGTAATTCTACCACCTTGTGAATCTCCTCCAAATGCTACAGTAGTTCCTTGAATATGCTTGAAGTCATGAAGGAGGGAACTGTCTCTAGTCATGTGTCGGGAGCATCCACTGTCCACGTACCATAAGCTATTGGACCTATATGAATGACCCTACAAGCATAAAAAGAACTAGTTAGAATGAGGAACCCAAGCCATAGTGGTCTTGGGTCGACCTTTTTCATCAATCACTGTTACCTCTTGGTATTTTCCTCTTGTTTGAGTTTTAATGAAAGATGATTTCAATACTTTTCTGTTACTTCTTTGAAGTTTGATTTCATCAATTCCATCTGATGTGTCAGAAGAGTATACAAACCTTTCCTTTTGATTTTTATATAAAGGTTGAACAGATTTTTGCTTGTCATTAATCACTTTGATTTTATATTTTTGATGAGATTTCAATGATTTGTTCAGGTTAGCTTGACTTTTGAATCTGACCTTGTCAGTTGGAACTGATGAAATGGGCTTGTTTTGTGAACTTTTCAATCCTTTTTTATTAAAGTAACAATCAATTGTATTGTGATTGGTCATATCACACAATGAACAATATTTGTTAAAATGATAGTTTTTCGTTGAGTGATTATTCATGTCATAGATAGAGCAGTACTCAGTGAAGTAGCACTCATCTGTATTATGATTGGTCATATCACAGAATTCACAATACATTTGATTGTCCTTTAACTTTGAAACAAAAGTCATATCAGTCTTTGGGGTGCCAACAGATTGTTTCACAATTCTGACTTGCTTTATTTTTGTGGACTGATGTTGCTTCTTTCTGTATTGCCTTATTTCCCTATCGAATTGTTCTACCTGTTCTTTGTTGAAAATATCAAACCCAATTCCTTGTCTGATATTTGATGAAGATGGTGAATCAGATTTCACTTTAGATTTTTGTACAAAAGTGGTTTTCCCTTTGGTGACTAAGGGAACTTTGGTTTTATCCTTGAATTTCAATGAAACCTTATCTGATTCGCTAGAATTTTTTCGAGATATGATCTCATAATCAGATCTGCTTTCAGCAGATGGTTTCACTGAGTATTCAACAGTGTGGTTCACTTTAAGATTTTGAGGAACAAATTTTACAAAAGGCACAATTGATTTGACTGGGCTCTTTGGTTTCTTGACAACCACAGGTTTGTCTGAGCACTCTTTGATTTTGATAGGATGACCCAATCTGATTTTATCCTCATCAGTTTTAATGTAAACACCTGGTTTGTTTTGAGGATTTGTTGTTTGAGAAATCATTGATTTGGTTTCAATAATTTTAGATTCTTTTGTATCTGATTGAGTAAGTGACTAAGGCATAACAGTGTAGTTATCATTATATGGAGGAGGACAAGTTTTGTAGCCTATCCCAGTCATATCTTTAGCCCCCTTTTGAGACACAAGTAACTCTTGTAGCTTGACAGATGAGAGCTGAAACTTTTCAAGTTTCATTTTAGTAGCTGATTGCTCAGCTTTTGATTTGGTCAATAATTCAGTTAACCTCTCATTTTCAGCCACAAGTGTGTACTTTTCACCATGGAGTGTTTCCATGTCAGACAACAGAGATTTGATTTTAACTTCATAAATTCTCATTTCTTGTTTTAACATCTCTGATTTCACCTTTTCTTCTCTTATTTTATTAGCCAATTTGTGATTGTGTTCCCTGTACTTCTAGAACACATTTTTCAGAACATAGATTGGATTTTACCTCAGATGGCATTAGAGTTGGTCCATCATTGATATGTGCCATAAGTGCATGATTCTGAAACTATGGTTGGACTTCCTCAGCATACAAGCTCCAATCACAAACTCCATCTTGTTTGATGACAAGTGCATTGGAAGTTTGTTGATTACTTCCTTGAGATTGATGAGTCAGCAGAGGTTGTCTTTGCTGAATTGGTTGTTGCTGATTCTGCTGCTGGTGTAGATGAGTGTTGCTTGATTGAAAGTTGGTATTGTGTTGAGATGAATGCTGGCCATGTGTGGGTCTTTGAAAGTTGGTGTCGCTTCTCCTGGGAGATTTACATTCTCTAGAGAAATGACCAGTCATTCCACAGTTAAAACACTTAACCTTAGATTTGTCATACCCCAGCTTGGTATTCTCATCAAGACTTAGTTTCTTCCCTTTACGAAAGAACTTCTTTGCTCTCATGGCAATCATGGCCATCTGCCATTGTAAATCCATTTCTTCAACATCATTAGGATCCATCTCTTCCAGATCCTCTTAAATCAAGTGTGCTGAAGTGAGTCTCCCCCTAAGATAGGCTTCAAAGCTAGCAAGAAAGGCATTGTAAGTAGCCTTCTATTCTTCAGATCTTTGATCATTCGGTATACTACAGGGTGTTGCTGTGGGCTGAGCAGAAGATGAGGGTTTATGTTGTTGAGCAGCACAGAATCCAGTTGTCTTTGAATGGTCACCAGTTGAGAAAAAGTCATCTTCTCTATCACAAATGCATTCTCAACAGAATGAGTTTCTGATGGAAATTTGTAAGCCTCAATGACTTGTGGTCCATTGAGATTTCTACTCCTTTCATCCAACTCCAAAGCCTCAATTTTGGCAATCATGATATCTAAGCTTGTACTCTCCAAATCAAGGGTATTCTTTAACATAGTGACATTTTGTTTCCAGCTTTCAGGTAAACTGTGTAGCATTTTCTTGTTCAATTCTTTTTCTTTGTAAGTGACCCCCATGATTTCAAGATCATTTACAAGTTGAACAAATCTATAAAGTTTTCTTGAGATTGACTCTCCTTTGGTGTGATGAAAAGTTTCATATTGGTTTATCAGTTTATCTTTATTAATTTCAGTCACTTCACTACTTCCTTCACACATGATCTATAGAGCATCCCACACCCCTTTAGCTGTTCCATATTTTTCTAATCTTTTTAGAACATCCATTTTCAGTGCTTATGTAAGGATGGAATTAGCTCTAAGATCAATCTTGATTTTCTTATATTCTTCATCATCAAGAGTTAAATTAAAATCCTCAATGGGAATTCTTGCAGTTTTGTACTAAGCAGCTTGATCAGCATTTAGAGACAGTGAAATGTAGGGACCTTTGCAAATAGATATCCAGTAGTCAGGATCTACACCAGTAATGTAGTTTCTAAAATGAATTTTCCACTGCTTAAACTCAGATTTGTGTTTAAGCATAGGAGGTTTAGAAGCATGCCTAATTTTAGAAAGATTATGAGAGTCCTTGTTAATAAACTGATTTTAACTTAGTTAAGTAAGTTTTTAAGTTGATTTTAAGTTTGAGCAGTGAGTTGTTCTCTGAATTTTCTATTCACAGTCTTTACGAGATCTGTTAAGTTCAGATCTGTTAACCGGAAGGAGTTCTATGTTTTGTTGTTTGTGAGTGTGAAGGTTTGTCAACGACAGATCTGTATGTTACCACTTCTTTGTGTTCGATTTCAGTGTGTATGTTTATCAGAAGTATAGATCTTGCTGATAAACAACTCTGTCTACAGTTCAATCGATTTTCACACAAAATCTAAGAAGATTCTGTGATGAATTCAAGAACCGAGGCTCTGATACCAATTGACTGGGTTTGAGAATGATATTCTCGGTTGATGTGACTCAACCTAGGATCGAATATGCAGACTGAGTTGGTAATATAGTTGCGGAATCACTATATTACAGAATAGATGAACCTGAAATAAATGGTTGAGTAAATGCAGTACATGAACACAGAAGTCACAGATGTATAATATTGATGTTATAAGTAAAAACATTGTAAGTTGTTCATCCGCATAAACTAATGCGGGTGAACACTTCTTGTCAGCATTTCTTCAGTTCATCCGCATGGACAAATGCGGGTGAACACTTCTTGTTCAGCATTTCTTGTCTTCATCCGCATTTGTTAATGCGGGTGAACAAACACTTGTCAGCATTAATGCGGGTAGTCTAGACTTAGTCTTTTTCTGTCTTCTTGGTCTTCTGTAAATAATGTCTTCTGTAATCTTTTGTTGTCTTCTGTTAATGATGTTATCCAACCAGAACAACCTCCAACCACCTCTTAAGTTAGCAAGTATGATCCATTCAGGGTCTAATAGAAAACTAACATAAGCACTATATAATATATTATGAGAGGATTGATAAACTAACAAAAAATGAGTATCATGTTGTAAATTATCGCCGCTGTCGAATCGCAAGTTTCCTACTAGTGTAATCTATTTGTAGTTTAATGCTATACTTGTTATTTACATAGAATTATATAAAAATTAGAAGGTAAAATGAAAATGTACTTAAAATTCTAATAGATATTTCTTTAACAAACCAATCAGGTTTAGTTAAGAGTTGAGGAGTAATGACCATACAAACACCTTAGGTTACAAGACAAAATTTTATATAGGGATGTGCAAGAAACTGAAATAACCAAATGGTACCCAAATTAATCAGCACAAGCGAACTAAAAAAATGAAATCAATAAGAAACCGATGATTTGGTTAAATAGTTTCTTAAAAACTGATTTTTTTCAATTCAGTTTCAGTTTGCTTGTAACAAAAACCGCAAAAACCAAACCGAAACCATACAACCGAACTTGTAAATTTAGAGGTGTATTCATACACCGATAAACATGATTAGCTTATTAGTTATTTATTTAATTCATACTATCTACAAAGATTAAATATTTACGTTTCAAGAATAACCTTTAAACTTTTGTGTTCAAATTAATAGATTAAATTGTTTTATTGATATTTTTATTATTGTATTTTATAAATTGTAATTAATTTTAATGTCAGTAATTTATAAGAATATATGGATTATATTAAAGATCAATAAAATGATGTAAGTTAAAGTTTATAGCTTAAATTCATTGCTTTAAACCATTTTTTTGAAAACTTGAGCCCAAATGGTAAAACCGAAAAAACCGAAACCATTAACCAAATATAGAAAAAACAAAGACCGAACAGTTTTAGAAACTTAGAAACCAAAATATTGGCTTTTGAGTTTGGTTTAACTTAAAACCAAACCAAATCGTAGCATGCATACTCATCTTTCTACTCTAATAAATTGGTAACTAGAGGTGAGATGTGACAACATCACATTCATTCTCATCAAATTTTCCTGCATCTCTTCTACTAAATAATTACACTAATTACTAATAGTAATAGTTTTTTATTAAGTTAAGATAAAGATATATTTATTAATGATACTTTTAAAAAAATATAATTTTATAAAAATAAAATTTCTAAGACATCCAACTTTTTTAAAATTATGAAATACTTTCAAATAGTTGTTTTTAAGAAGTAAAGTTTGTATAAACCAAAAACAATTAAAATTGGGATGTATCCTAAGAAAATTTTTTAAATGATATTTTTTTAAAACGGATTATTTTAAAACAAAATGCTTAATATATTTTTTGGAAAACAAAAATAGTTTAAAAATCAAAATTTTTAAAAATTAATATCATTGTTTTAATAGGTATTGGGTGATGTTATTGTAAAAAGGGAAGAAAAACTAAAAAGTGTGAATCCATTAGATCTTAGATCCAAAGGCTAAGAATATCTGATAGCATAATGGTAAATAATTAAAACTTTTAATGATAGGCCACGGTATTTTAGTCTTAACCATATTTTCAAGTTTCACTTTTTTTAAATGCTCGTAACTTGTACATACAAAATTATTATTTTAAAAAATTACATCATAAAAACAAATGTTTTTTAATCTTTAAAACGCCTATAATTTTGATGAATAAAAAACGTTTTTTTCATATTATTTCAGCTTATTGTGTAATATTCGCCAGCTCATTATGTAATATCAAGTCATTGTGTAATATTCATTAGATCATTATGGCTAATGTTGACAAATTTTGTTATGCATTGTGCTTTATAAAAATGATGATTTTCAAATAATACAATCCTAAAAATGTAGTTTTTGTATGTTTTACAGTTCATTGTGTAATCCTTAGCAGATCATTGTGTAATACTCATCAAACAGCTCATTGTATATATTGCTAATCAATAAGTCTAGTAATAGTCATTGTGTTACCTATTGTTTCTAATGTTGTCCATTGTGTTTTTTAAAATCATGATTTTCAAACAAAACCATGCTGAAAATTTATTTTTTTTTTACGTTTTTCTAGTTTATTGTGTAATCCTGATCAGGTCATTATGTAATCCTCATCAAGCAGCTCATTATGCTTATTGCTAATTATCGAGTCTAGTGTTGTTCATTATGTTATCCATTGTATCTAATGTTGACTATTGTGTTATGCAATATGTTTTTTAAAATGATGATTTTCAAATAACATAATATTTAAAATGTAACTTTTTTACGTTTTTTTCCAGTTTATTGTGTAATCCTGATCAGGTCATTATGTAATACTAAGCAGCTAATGTGTCGATTGCTAATCATCGAGTCTAGTGCTGGCCATTGTGTTATCAATTTTGTCTAATGTTGACCATTGTGTTATGAATTGTGTTTTTTAAAATGATGATCTTTGAATAACACAATAATAAAAAATGTAAGCTTTTTATGTTTCAAGTTCATTATGTATTCCTCATCAGATCGAGTCTAGTATTGGTCATTATGTTACCTATTATGTTTAATATTGACTATTATGTTATGTGTTATGTTTTCTAAAATGATGATTTTCATATAACACAATGCTAAAAATATAACTTTTTTTACGTTTTTCAGTTCATTATGTAATCTTGATCATGTCATTGTGTAATTCTCATCAAGCAGCTCATTGTGTCGATTGCCAATAACCAAGTCTAGTGTTGGTCATTATGTTACCAATTTTGTTTAATGTTGACCATTGTGTTATGCATCGTATTTTTTAAAATGATGATTTTTGAATAACACAATAATAAGAAATATAAACTTTTTATGTTTCAAGTTCATTATTTATTCCTCATCAGGTCGAGTCACGTGCTTGTCATTGTGTTACCCGTTGTATCTAATGTTGACTATTATCTTACGTGTTGTGTTTTTTAAAATGATCGTCAAGCAGCTAATTGTGTTGATTGCTAATCACCGAGTCTAGTATTGGTTAGTGTTACCCATTTTGTCTAATGTTAACCATTGTGTTATGCATTGTGTTTTTTAAAATAATGATTTTCAAATAACACAATAATAAGAAATGTAAACTTTTTATATCAACGTAAAAATTACATTTTTAGATTGTGTTATGCATTGTGTTTTTTAAAATAATGATTTTCGAGTAACACAATAATAAAAAATATAAACTTTTTATGTTTCAAGTTCATTATTTATTTCTCATCAGATTGAGTCTAGTGTTGATCATTATGTTACCTAGTGTGTTTAATACTGACTATTGTGTTATGCGTTGTGTTTTTAAAATGATGATTTTCAAATAACACAATGCTAAAAATGTAATTTTTCATGTGTTTAAGTTCATTATGTAATCTTGATCATGTCAATGTGTAATTCTCGTCAAGCAGCTCATTGTGTCGATTGCTAATAACCGAGTTTAGTGTTGGTCATTATGTTATCAATTTTGTCTAATGTTGACCATTGTGTTATGCATTATGTTTTTTAAAATGTTGACTATTGAATAACACAATAATAAGAAATGTAAACTTTTTATGTTTCAAGTTCATTATGTATTTGTAAGGTAATATTAGAAGATTATAAGGCTGATGCAACCAAAGAAGCCAAAACAACCAAAGGTCTTCCTACATGCATGCACTGAACGTACAAGGTAGAAGTTGCTTCGGAAGTTTTAAACTCTCCACAGAAAATACTCTAAGTGTAAAATCTTTCGAAGCCAAAGTCCAAATCTTCTGAAGCCAAAGATGAAGTCTTCGGAAGCTTCAGAGACAAAGTCTTCAGAAGCCAATTTGTCGTGAATACTGATTTCTTCAGAAGACAGAGAAGACATGCTTTCTCTGATCTACTTTACATAAAGCTGACACACTTTCCGTTGCAACTCTGAAGACTCACCAACTTATACAAGTTGGTGAAAAGTCCATGCTTTTGTAAACTATAGATTAAGATCTTTGTATGTAACTTCCTACTATTGTACCTGTAACCCTTTTATATTAGAAAAGGATGCGAGCTATAGCATGTCATAGTCACTAGTCAAAAGGCAATCTGCCTTTTGACTCTACATTGATCTTGTTGTCTAGATTAGTGTTTCCAACGGTCTTTCTAAGTATTGACGGTTGTAGGATGTAGTATAAAATGTCTCAGGTCCTTGTAATTCTTTTATGTTTTGTAACACTTGTAATAGAACTTGAGAGCAATATACAGCATCCTTAAAAACCATACTTCTCTATTTGTGTTCTTAGTTCTGTCTCATTACTTACTTGTGTTCTTAGTATCATCTTAAACAAACCCCGGTTCCCTATTTGATCTGTTAAGTGTTCTAAATCTCTCTTTATTGTGAGACTGATTGTATTGACCACCCTTCACATGGTCCTTCAATTGGTATCAGAGTATTTTAGGCTCTTGATTGTAAGATCTCACTATCTTTAATCCTTTTACACTCATAACATACTTAACATCTCAAATGGCAGCTATCACCAAGGCTGACATGGAAACTGGTACTATGACTACGTCTCCAGTGATCACTCCTGAAGACTTTGACACTTGGTACCAAAGAATGAAAGGCTTCATCAAGTCTCAGGACTCCGGGATGTGGGGATCAGTTGTCTTTGAACCTCATGTACCATCTACCTCTTCAGCTGCTGCTGGTGGTGGTATGATACCAAAGGAAGTGGCTAATTATTCTGATGAAGACTTGAAGATGGATATTGATCAAAAGGCCATGACCGTCCTCCAAACTGCTCTTCCAAACTCTATCTATAGAGGCTTTAAGAAGTGCAAGACTGCCAAGCAACTGTGGGATGCACTGAAGTTGATGTATGAGGGGTCAAATGAAGCTAAAAAGAACAAGACGGACCTCTTGAAGCAGCAGTTTGAGAACTTCACCTTAAAAATAGGTGAAACCATGACTCAAAAGTACTTTAGGTATGTTGAGATTGTAGATACTCTAGTCGACGTTGGAGTAACTCTTGAGAACAGGGATATTGTGAGGAAGTTCATGTCCTCTCTTCCCAGACAATGTACACACTATTGTGTGGTCATTAAGAGGATTGAAAACCTCAAGACCCTTACCCTCACTAAGCCGTATAGTATCTTCAGTGGCTACCAGATGGAGATGAACATGCAAAATCCATCTGGTAACTCCAGCATCCAACAGAGTTCAGCCCTTCATGTGATTGAAAGGGTTTACAGAGAACCACATCATCATCTCATCTGCTACCCTGAAAACTCAAAGAAGGATCCTTTCATCACCTTCCCGGAGACACCAAGGGAGAGCTACATCCATGGAAGCCCATTCCAAGAGACAAGCTCTTCACAAGCCTTTATGTCTTCTGATGAAAGCACAGGTAACTTTCTCTTCACTCTTGAAGACCTGGACTATATCCATCTAGATGATCTGGAGTATATGGAAATAGTCGAGTATATGGAAATAGTCTAGCAGATGGCTCTTCTCACTCACAAGGCCAAGAAGTTCTACAAGGGGATTAGGAGGAAGTTTCTTAGCAATATGTCCAGTGGAAAGTTTGGGCTGGACAAAAGCAAGGTGAAGTGTTACAACTGTAACCAAATGGGACACTTTGCCAGAGAGTGCAAGGCACCAAAGACAAATGGTGGCCAAGCATAAGCCAGGCCAAACTACACTGAAGGAGCTCACCAGAATAAGAAGCCCAAGCAGCAAGCTGCAGTTGTTGTTGAGGAAGGAGGCTTTGACTGGAGCTTTCAGGTGGAGGATGCATCTCCAAACCAAGCACTTATGGCAGATCATGATGAAGCCAAGGTATTGGAACATCTCTATACACCTGTATGTATTGCTAAAGTCAATAAATATAGGTCCTATAACTTAGAGATGAGATCTGATCTTGAGTCCTTAAACATCTTAAAAGCTGATTTCAAAAGAGCTGAAAATGATTACAAACTTAAAATAGAAGATTTAAAGAAAATTATTTCAACTCTAAAGCATGAACACACCAACTATAGGACTCAGATTAAAGATCTCATCACTAAGTTAACTAAATGCCAGGCTAAGATTGTGATCAGCAAAACCAGGGCAGAAAAATTTGTTCTTGAAGAAGAGACCTTCAAGAATATGATATCCTCATCTTTGCATGCATAAGTTTGTTATCAAAATAAGCAGGGACTGGGATCTACTGATATAGCTCCTCCACACACTCTTTTATCTGTAAGATCTACAAGGTGTGGAACTTGTGAAGATGAGCTTCCCCTCATAGACCCCATTGCTAAAGAGGATAAGGAAGAGATAGGAAGGATGTGTCTAAGAAGAGTGAAGAAGACTATCCTAAGAAGGGTCACTATTCTCCTGAGGAGAGAGAAGAAGCTGGGATGACCAAGTCTTAAAGGAAGAACTTACTCAGGAGAGCCAAGATAAAGTCAAAGAAGGCTCAAGAAATGAAGGTCGCTTTCAACTCTAAGCAGAAACAAGTGTTTATCTCTGCAAGGTTTGAAGTGGTGAAGGCTGAAGACTCAACTATGAACTCTAGTACCAGGAGTTCTACTTTAGGTCCACATCATTCAGTAAAGAAAAGAAGGCTGATCAGCTGTGTACCACTACTACACAGCCTAAACCATCCAGCTCCAAGAGCAAGCCTCTCCCTAAGAAGCTTGTTGCATCAATTGTGAAGATAAAGATGGAGATGGAAAGTGATCAAGTTCAGTCTTTCTCTCAGAAGAAGACTCTCAGAAGGAAGCAAATGGACTGCATCATGTGTGGTAGCACTTCTCATCTGGCTAAGGATTGCATATACAATCCTAAAAGTACTATCCACATGATCAAAGAGAAAACTTCTGAGAAGAAGAAGGAAAAGCTAGCTTCAGAAGGAAATTTTTTTTCCTTCAAAAGCTCTAAGGTGAAGAAGAAGACAAGTGAAAACTTGCCTTCGAAAGAAAATTTGGTCTCGGAAGAAAGGAATGCTTCCGAAGTACTGAAGCATGTTGTAGTGAAAGCAAGATCTTTCGAAGGTCCAGTCTCCAAATCTTTAGAAGTTGTTAAAACTTCTGAGGTGTTGAAGGTCAAGTCCAATCTTTCAAAGATGGTGTGGAAGATGAAGTAAGACCTGGTGACTAAAAGTTCATCATCAACAACAACTAATGATCCTTAAAGCTTGAACATAGGATCAGTTACTGTTACATTGTCTTTAGATCACTTTGAAAAGCCCAAGACCAATGAGGCTTGGGTTTCCAAGTGTAACTAGCCACTTCTTTTTATGCAAGAACAGCTAAAGACCAAGGGAAATGTATGGATCATTGATAGTGGCTGTTCTAGGCACATGACTGGTAATGGTTCTCTGCTTCAAAATTTTGAGAAAATTGAAGGAGGACCAGTTGCTTTTAGAGGAGATGCTGGTGGTTACATTACAGGAAGGGGCATGGTCATAAATGGTAAGCTCACCATTGAAAAGTTAAATTTTATGAAGGAGCTTGGGTACAATCTACTAAGTGTATCACAATTTTATGATCATATACACAACATGCTCTTTACTGAGCATGAGTGCATTGTTCCCAAGCCCGAGGTGATCATTCCTCAAGAGCATATCCTGCTCAGAGCCCCCAGGAAAGGGAACATGTACAAGATAGACTTGCAAGAAACATGCTGGATCATATGAGGCTGGTGTAACCAAAACAACACTTAGAATACTTTTGAAGTACAATTGAAGAAGTCTTCAAAAGCTAAAGCTGCTCTTCCAAAGACAAGTTGAAGATCTTCCGAAGCTTAAGTATGAAGAACTTCCGAAGAAAAAAAAACTAAGTCTTCCGAGACTAAGTAGTTTTACTTCCGAAGTATACGAAGAACTTCCAAAGGTAGAACCAAGTCTTCTGAAGTATATGAAGACCAAGTAATTCTCCTTCCGAAGCATTCACACTTAGAAGATCCAAGAATAAAGTCACAAAGACTTGCAGAAGACTTGGAAGAAGTTGATTCTTCCGAAGTATAAATGGCCTCGGAAGAACTTATTCTTCCGAAGCCATTTGCCTATGGAAGAATCAACTATGAACCAGTAGACATAAGTATGGGGTATCTAACATCCGCTAACAACTTTGATACACTGCATGGCGTTTTCCCACTCCCATGTAGTTGACCATACTTTAATCCAGTGTTTACCTTTTTCATTTAGTACAGTTACCATACTTAGTTGGTGACAAAAGGTAAGTCATGGACCTGTCATGACTACCTAATCTAGGATATTATTTTATCTTAGATACTTTACTTCTGGCAATGTAGTATTTGCTTAGCAGTAAATTCCAGCTGGTTTTCCAAGTATAACCGGCTGTAGATAGTAGTATATATAGTTTTTCATTGTAACTTAAGTAACCATGCTTGTAAGAGTCTTGTAACACTGAGTTGAGAAATAATATATACATGTATCTTGAAAACTATTCTTATGTTCATTAACTTATTATATTATTGTCAACTTAGTTAGAGATTCCTCTTCATCAACCGAGTGAAACTTAGTGAGTTTGTGAGATACAAAACTTGTGTTGAGAGACCAACACCGATCCTGCAATTGGTATCAGAGCTTTTTAGGCTCTTGATTGTGAGATCTAACCATCCCAAATCACCCTCGTTTCTTCACACTTACTCACTTCACTCAAATGGCTCTTAACCAAAAGTTTTCTGAGTCTGAGATGGGAAGCATGACCAAGGCTCCTATCATCACCCCTGATGATTTTCAAACCTGGTGCAAACATATTGAAGGTTTTATCAAGTATCAAGACAGCCACATGTGGAGATCTGTCACTCATGGTCCTTACAAGCCAAAGGTGGCAGACCAGGCTGGTAATTGCGCCATGATTGAGAAAGCTGTTGAAGACTACTCTTATGAAGACTTCAAGAGGATAGACATCGACTACAAAGCGATAACCGTGCTGCTTACTGCCATACCAAACTCCATAATGGCAGGCTTTAAGCAATGCGAGACCGCCAAAGAACTCTTTGATGCTTTGAAGCTGATGTACTCTGGTTCTACTGAATCAAAGGAAAACAAGAAGGATATGCTGAAGTAGAAGTTTAAGAACTTCACTTATGTTGTTGGTGATACCTTGAGCCAACAATACTTCAAGTATATAGACTTGATCACCTATCTTCAGACTATGGGAGTTGTTCTTGAGAAAAGAGACATAGTCAGAAAATTCATGAGTGTACTTCCTCATGAGTGGACTTTTTACTATGTCTCAATCAAGAGAACTGAAAATCTCAACACTCTCACTATGACTGGACTATATGGAATCCTTGATGGATACCGTATGGAGATGGAGACTCAGAAGAGCCACCAAATGAACATACACTCAAATCCTGCAGTCAATAATGCTCTACATGTTGCTGAAGGATCAAGAACTCCCCAGCCTTAGTTGTACCTTAACTACCCCCAACAGCCATCATCCTCTTTTGGGCCATACATCACTTTCCCTGAGACACCCAGGTCTCAACAGGCTCAACACACTCCCTTCCAGGATAGTTTTGCCTTTGTTTCAGGGAGTGAGCACTCTAGAGATTTTCAATACTATTTTGATGATCTAGAGTGTTCAGCCCAGATGATATTGAATATATGGACATTGTCCAACAAATGGCTCTTTTAACCTACAGAGCAAAGAAGTTCTTTAAAAGAACCAGAAGGCAGTTTCCTCATAACCCAACAATAGCAAATTCGGGTTTGACAAGAGCAAGGCCAAACGCTACAACTGTAACCAGCTTGGTCATTTTGCTAGGGAATGTAAAGCTCCAAGATCTAATCCTGGAGCAGCTCAATCCTCCTAACATCCTGCTACCTCAAAGGCTACAACCAAACCCACTGAGCCACAAACTACTATTGTTGCTCAAGAGGTTGACTGGAGCTTTATGGTGCAAGATGTCACTCTTGCCCAAGCTCTCATGGCTGGAACTGTAGACAACAAGGTATATGAACATCTTTGTACTCCAGCCTGTATTGCTAGGTTAAATTGTATCAAGACTACAACATGGAAATTAGATCTGATATTGAGTCCTTAAAATATCCTAAAATCTTATTTTAAGAGAGCAGAATCTGACTATAAGCTCAAAATAGAAGAGTTACAGAAAACTGTGTCCTCTAAAACATGAACATACCAACTATAGGACTCAAATAAAATATCTAATATCCAAGTTGACTAAAGCTCAAGCCCAACTAGTCATAGCTGAGGCTAAAGCAGAGAAGTATGCTACTCAAGAGCACAACTTCAGCACCATTATAGCATCATCCTCCCACTCCAAGGTATGCTATCAAAACAAAAGTGGGTTGGGATCCAATGAAATTGCTCTACCACACTTTCTTGTGTCTATTAGATAGTCAGGAGGTGGTACTGATAAGCAAGAGGTTCCAACTACTGACCCACTACCTAGTGAGCAGAAGAATGATGCCATAATGGAAATCACCACAGGGAAGGATAAGGTAGAAAACCACATCCCTACAGTTGATAAGCCCTTGACCACCAAAGCTAGAAAGAACCAGATCAGGGCAGTAAGAAAAACTGCCAAAAAGATGGTTGAGACTAAGATGAAGACAAACCCAAGGCAAAAGGGTGTATTCATCTTAGCTGGATTCCAAGTGGTTGGAAGTTCTGATTCAGGAAAGGAGAGTAGTACCAGCACTCCTATCCAACTGAAGGATCAAAAACTAAATAGAAAGGCTATTGAAGAAGAAAAGAAGTGCAAGAAACAACAGCCCACATATCCCACCAAGAATAACATTGAGTGCATAATCTGTGGCCTGCATAACCACAGGGCTAAAGATTATTACTACAGTCCAGCAAGCACACATTATGCATCCAATGTTAAGAAAGAAGGAGTCAAGGATGGTTTCATATTTGGACCTTACCATATGGTCCAAGTGTTAAGGAAAGGAAAGCTTGTTTCCGAAGCCAAGTTGCTTTCGGAAGAAACTCATTCTTTCGAAAGGAAAATTGCTTCGGAAGACAAGCCAAAGAACAAACAAAAAAACAAAAACATTCCCTTGAAACCTTCCAAGAAGAAGACTGCTTCGGAAGAAAAGGTGGTGAAAACTTCTTCCAAAAAGAAAGAAGCCTTGGAAGCAAGTCATGCTGCACAAGCCTCAGGCTCATCAACACAGGTCAACCATAGGATGGAATGGAAGACCAAAAAGATGATGCAGCCCAAACCTCTTCTTCACAAAATATAATTAAGCCTCCATGCATACAATTTGGTTCAGTTATATCATATGCATTGGAAGAACCCAAGACCAACAGGGCTTGGGTTTCCAACAATAACTAATCATTTCACCTTATGTGCAGGGACATCCACATGCAAGAATGGAAATGTCTGGATTATGGACAGTGGATGCTCCAGGCACATGACAGGGAACAGATCTCTCTTACAACAATTTGAACATTTTGATGGAGGTCCTGTTCAGTTTGGAGGTGAAGCCGGAGGATACATTTCTGGTAGAGGTAGTGTATCCAATGGTAAGTTAAACATTGACAAAGTAAACTTTGTCAAACAGCTTGAACATAATCTCTTGAGTGTTTCTCAATTCTGTGATCAAAAGCACCAAATGCTTTTCACAGAACATGAGTGCATTATCCTCAAACCTGGGATGAAAATTCCTCATGAATTGGTGCTTTTTAGATCTCCCAGGAGAGGGGATATGTACAAGCTTGATATGAACAATGCTTCTCCACTGGGTGAAGTATCATGCTTTCTTTCCAAAGCTAATGGTGATGAGTCAACTCTTTGGAATAAAAGAATGTGCCATGTTAATTTAAAACCATGAATAAGCTGGTTAAAAATAATTTGGTACATGGTGTGCCTAAAAAGGAATTTTTCTATAAAGATAACTGTGTTGCTTGCCTGAAAGGAAAGCAACACAAGGTTTCTCACAAATTCAAAGAAGTTAACTTCATCACCACTCCATTACACTTATTGCACATGGATCTTTTTGGTCCCACAAGTATAATGAAAATTGGAAGAAAATCATATTGCCTTGTGATTGTTGATGATTTTACAAGATTTACATGGGTATTCTTTTTAAGAACTAAAGATGAAATGACTGAAACTTTAAAATCTTTTATTCTTAAAATTGAAAATCAAAAAGATGACAAGGTAAAAATCATTAGAACTGATCAAGGGACTGAGTTTAAGAATCAAGTTCTTGACTCATGCTGCAACTCAAAAGGGATCGCCAGACAATACAATGCTCCTAGAACTCCTCAACAAAATGATGTTGCTGAGAGGAGGAATAGGACACTTATTGAGGCTGCAAGAACTATGTTAACTGATTCAAAGCTGCCTCAAACTTTTTGGGCAGAGGCAGTCAGCACTGAATGCTATGTGCAGAACAGGGTTCTCATTGTTAAGCCCCATGGAAAGACCCCTTATGAGTTATGGAAAAAGATGCCACCATTCATTGGCTTTCTTAGGTCCTTTGGGAGCAGCTGTACCATACTCAACACATAAGAAAATTTAGTAAAATTTGCTAAAAAGTCGGATGATGCTATCTTTGTTGGATATTCCTCAACCTCTATTGCTTATAGAGTGTATGATATTAAAAATCAACAATTTGAGGTATCATCCAACATTGTTGTTAATGAGCACACTCCTTGTGTTAGAGGGAATGGACCTGATCATATCTTCAATCTAGAATTGTTTCCAAACTATTCTAAACCATCTTATAAGAATGTTTTAGCTGGAACAGGAACTCAAAGTGACATCCATGAAGATCAAATGTTTGAGTTACCCAAACCTATTCCCAGTTCTCCAAGAGGAACTAAAGAACAAGCTCCCACTACTGGAAGTCCTGAAAGCTTGAACATCTCATGAAATCTTGGAGCTTCAACAAGTTGTCAGCCAACTGAGCCTCAAAACTCATCCGCTGACAACTCCAGCATTCAACACCAAGCTGATAACGACAGTAATCTGGAGGAACAGGAAACTGTTGATACTACTTCTCAACAGAATATCATTGATGCTGTCATAACTTCATTCAATCAATCCTCATTGAATGAGTGTGAGACATCAGCTGATCATGGTGTTCAAAACCCTAAGAAAAACTTCTCAAACCTGGATCTATCTATGCAACTACATGTGATTCCTAGGCTCAGGATACACAATACTCACCCAACTGAGAACATCATTGGGGATGTCTCAGAAGGTGTGAGAAAAAGAAGTCAGACCCACAATGGGAATGTCTATTAATACCTTTCTCTCTCAAATGAACCAAAGAAGGTGGAAGAAGCCCTTAAGGACAACAATTGGATTGAAGCTATGCAAGAGGAGTTGCTTTAGTTCAAGAGGCAAAAGGTATGGAACTTGTGTCCATTGCCACCTGGCCAAGTCCCCATTGGCACCAAGTGGGTGTTCAAAAATAAGAGAGATGATAGAGGTTTGATCATCAAGAACAAGGCAAGACTTGTTGTTCAAGGATACACACAGGAGGAAGGAATAGATTACACTGATGTCTTTGCACCTGTTGTAAGACTTGAGGCTGTGAGAATCTTCCTTGCTTTTGCAGCATCCAAGAACTTCACTGTCTATCAACTTGATGTCAAATGTGCATTTTTATATAGGGATATTGATAGAGAAGTCTATGTGTGTCAGCCACCTGGATTTGAAGACCCACAGCACCCCAACTATGTGTACAAACTGGATAAAGCTCTCTATGGGTTGCATCAAGCACGTAGGCTGTGGTATGAGACTCTGTCTCAATTTCTTCTTAGGAATGGCTATACCAGAGGCACCATAGACAAGACATTGTTCATAAAAAAGTCTGGGAAGGACATGTTGCTTGTTCAAGTTTAAGTTGATGACATCATATTTTGTTCCTAAAATGACCTAATGTGCAAAGACTTTGAAATCATCATGCGGAAGAAGTTTGAGATGAGTTCAATGGGAAAGATGGATTTCTTCCTTGGAATTCAAGTGAAGTAAATGGAAGAAGGGTTCTTCATCAATCAATCTAAGTATGTCAAGGACATCTTAGAGAGATTTGAGATGAAAGATTGTAAGCCAGCAAAGACACCCATACCCAGAAATCACAATCTTTGTCCTGATTTCGAGGGGGAGGATACTGATCAGCATCAGTACAGGGCAATTATTGGATCTCTGATGTATCTCAGTATAAGTAGACCTGATATCATGTTTGCAACCTGCATCTGTGCAAGATATCAGGTTGCTCCCAAGGTGTCTCACCTAATTGCTGTAAAGAGAATTCTCAGATACCTTAAAGAAGCTCCTAAACTAGGTCTCTGGTATCCTAAGAATAAGGACTTCAATCTCTATGGGTACACTAACAGTGATTATGGTGGCTACAACACCAACAAGAAATCCACATCCAGAGGATGTTAATTTCTTGGTGGAAGGATTATCTCCTGGCAATGAAAGAAGCAATCATGTGTCTCAACATCAACTGTTGAAGCTGAATACATTGCTACTGCGAGCTGCTGTGCTCAACTGCTATGGATTCAGAATCAGATGCTGGACTATGATTTTTACTTCGTGTAGACTCCTATCCACATAGACAACAATAGTGCTATTTCTATCACAGAAAATCCGGTCAAGCACTCCAAGACAAAGCATATCGACATCAGGTATCATTTCATTAGAGATATTCATGAGATAAATCTAATCAAGCTAGTCAAAGTGAATTCAAATGAACAATATGCTGACTTGTTCCCCAAAGCCTTTGATGAACAAAGATTTAAATATTTAATTACAGCTATTAGGATGATTAACATTGACTAGTTCTTCTCTTTTGAAAAACCTTTCTAAAATATGTCATGTCTATGTTGTCTAACTACAATCTAAGCCCTGTTACTAAAAGGCGTTCTTCAAAAATCTAAGCATAAATACTTCTGAAGAGAAATCTACCCTCGAAAGAAATCTTTATCCATCTTCATAAGGCAAATTCCTCTGCATAAATACTATCTTCCGAAGAGTTTTTAGCCTCGGAAGAACAATTGATCATAGATCAAGTTTACTTCTGAAGCTTACTAACTTCTTTTCTCGGAAGAAGATTGTACTCTCGGAAGCAGACTTGTCATTCAGACATGGTTTGCTTTTGGAAGTAAAAATGGATTCGAAAGACAATATTAAGAAGCATAAGTGTTTTCTCTCGGAAGCAAGTTTACCTTCGGAAAAACATTTTTACCGTGTAAAGAAAATCTTTGGGCCCCACTCTGTAAAAAGTAAGATTTTATTGATGATTATCAGAATATTTTAAATGTTTTATCTTACCGCCTCTGTCAAATCGAAACCTAAATTGTCCTTTCACCTTATCGGTTTGCTTTTTAACCCCCATTTAAAATTTCTGACTCTCTTTCTTTACTTTTTTACCACAGATAAAGCCCCAAATTACCACCATCGTCTTCACTCACTCTCTCAAATTCCTTCAATCCTACCATACCTCTTAACAATGGCCTTAAATCCCCAACATAATCAGGTCGCTATCCTTGATTCTTTTAAGGGTAACGACTTTGCCCCAATCATCGAATTTATGTCCCAATCGGTATACTTCACAGCCCTCACCGTTAACCCCACCATCTACTCTAACCACATGGCTGAATTCTGGGCCAATGGTCAAGATGAAACACTAAATGGTGAAAGGGTCATCCGTTCGAGGATCTTTGGACAGGAGATCACCATTGCTGAATCAACCATCAGGGAGCATCTAAAGCTTCATGATGAGGCCGGCCCTATTGAGTTCCCCAAATCTGAGTTGGAAGACACTTACACTCAGATGGGATATGGCGCCGATGTGCACAAGTCTATAGTCTACAAGTTTAACTTCTCCTACAATTGAAAGTTCTTGTTGCACATTGTCCTGCACTGCCTATCTAACAAATCTGCGGGATGGGATCAAATCCCGTATGATTTGGGCTGCCTAGTGGGGTTGGTAAAGGGCCTGCGCTTCAACTACTCAAGATTTATGCTAAACAATTTAAGAGGCAATCTCACCCAGGATCCGTTCTACATGTATCCCTGGTTCATTCAGCACATAATCAACTGTGCTGGACCAGGACAGATTAACATGTACAGATGTTCTACTGGTCCATCACATGCGGCCTAGCATCTTCAAAACTTTCAAGAAGGTGTCCACCAACTTCTCTGGAAGATTCACTGATCTTCTTCTAGGTATGCGAGAGCCAACGGCTCCTGGTGACATCCCTGCAAGCCCAGCAGGTGATGAACCCACACCAGACACCACCACTGAAATGCCAATCACTTCTTCCCACCCAATCAAGATTCCATACACTAGACACCCCAAACGAACCCCTGACCAATCTACTCTGATTGATCAGGTCCCTTCTGTTCTATCCAAAAAGGCTCGAGTGGAACTCAGGGCTCCCACTCAGCCAGAGGTCCAACCATCCTCCACCATTGACCTCAATGTCAGCGTTGAGTTTCCTCAGTCTCAAGCTGACGAGCCCACAACCCAAGCCTTTAGCGCTTAGGGTGAGTCTCAACACTCCCCTGAGCAGCCAAAAAGGGACACCAACATCATCAGGTCATCTGCTCTCGCAGAAGAACCCATAGGTGCTGACCAAGGTCCTAGGTCATTAGATTTAACCTCCCTATCTCTCATTAACCTATCAACCCTACCTGATGAGGACATTATGTTTCATCCAGGACATGATGTTGATCTACCATACCACTCTTTAGATCAACTGAGCCCCAGGGAACCTCTAATGTCTAGCCCACATCAGCTATACCTAACTGAGGAGTCAAACTGGTGTGGTGGTGACTCATGTAGGCTCAGCTGCTACTACTGAGAGTGTTTCATTAACCTCTCAGGACAGTGGTAACATAAGTGGGACTGAGTCTATGGCAACCTTGCCTCTTGATGACTCTGAAAGAGACATCAGCACGCAAGGGTAGAAACCACTACTAGTGGTGACGATGAACATACCAGGTATGTTATCTCATCTCCCAATGATTCTTCAAAAGAAGATGAGGGTAGCCTGAAACTCATTATCAGAGACCTGATTTCTAAAGTCCCAAAACTTGAATCAAAGGTTGACTTTAGAGGACAAGTCTGCCACTCAGCAACTTGAGATTGAAAATCTCAAGGCTCAACTAGCTGAGACACAGATTGAGAAGTCTAATAGGCAAGTACATACTCAGGTTTCTTTAAGTTCTTCCTCTAGCTCATCTACTTCTCAAGATGATGCTACAAAAAAGGGGGAGAATGTACAGAAACAAAGACATGAAGAACCCTGCCTTGCTATCATAACAACTTCCTTGGATGTCATATCTTCTTTGTACACCACACAGCAACACCTAGCAACCACCTTCCCTCAACCAACTCCCATTACTATTCAAGTGGATCCAAAAATGCTTATAGACCTCATTAGCTTTTTAACCACATTTTTTATAAGCTCATCCATTAAACAACCTTCCCCTGATGTAGCCGTTGCCTACTTTGTAGCTGAGGAGCTTTAAAGGCTGAGTGCACCACCTACCTCTGAAAAGGAAGTTGGTCAACCTAAGGTCTCTATTGAACCTGAGATTAACTTCGAAGGGGATACATAGACTCATGGCCCAGCAACCAATTTAGAAGGGACAGGTAGTGCAGTTCTAATTACTTATGAAGCAGAAATACAAGCTGCGGAAGGAATAATTGAACTGTCTTCCTCGTCCAATGATCTGTTTATCACAGAGGCCATTCTCGATCTAGCCTCCGAAGTAAACAATGAGGACTTCCTTACAACCCCTCTCTCCCAAACACCACAAGTCTAACCCTACTCTCCCCAACCTAAATCTTCTAAACCTGAGTCTCTAAAGGCTAAATCTTCCTTCGATTCTAAGGGGAAGAGGAAGCTCACTGCTGAAGAGCCTCTATAGGAGGAAAGGTTGGAAAAGCTTAAGAAGAAGGGAAGAATTGATACTGGGAAGCTATTGGCTGCAAGCAGCAAACCAGCAGCAGCCGCTTAAGAAAGTATCAATAACAAGAGGACAGTGGAGGTTATTGGCAGGCTCGTCAGCCTGGGAGTAGTCATTGAAGACATCCTTCTACTCCCACTTGATAAGCTTGTAAAGCTGGAGAAGGCAGCCTTGCTACAAAAAGAAAAAGAAGAAGCAGCAAGGTTGGCCAAAAAGGAGTAGAAGAGGAAGAGGAAGGAGGAGGCTACGGAAAGGGAAAGCAAGGAGAGAATAGCCTTTCGCTGCTCAAGAGGCTATTCTCAAGAGGAGCTGGCACCTCATGATTATGATACAATCTTGTTTCTTTTTCACAAAGAGCAAGATCAAATCAACAAAGAGAGGAAGAGGACTGCCAGGGAAAAGCTAAGGGAGAAAAAGAAGAAGGAGGAAGAGGCACAACTTACTGCTGCCAAGAAGGTGGGAGATAAGGAATGGATGAAAGCCTATCTCAAAGCCCATGGCTTCATCGGCAGGCAAGTGGGTCCTATGTCTGAAAAGACCCTACAACAACATGTCAGTGACATCAAGGCTGACATTCGCTTAGGAAGAAGGCAGGAGGTAAGTCAATTATCAAGTGTTCAGAAGAAGGCATCCAAACCAACACCAACACCCAAACCAACACAACCTACACCCACACCTCTTCCCTTCCCCATCAAAGCTGAACCAACCACTGAGCCTTACAGCCCTGAACCGACACCATCAGCCTTACCTACACCCTCACCCACTACTTCCCAATAACCACCACCACAACCTATCCTTAAACCCAAAACACAACCCAGAACCCAATCTTTACCCAAACCTTCTTCGGAACCTTCTAAGCCCCTGACCTTAGAAGAATTCTAGGAGATCAAGAGGAAGCTCATCAACTCATTAAGCGACATCTCTTGTGAGGAAGAGTTAATTAACCTGAAATACACTGATGGCTTTTCTAGTCATAAGAAATGCATTCCTTGATCTACCTAGGGGAGCACTGGACCAAGCTCTCCAACTTCTTATAACCAACTCAGATATTCTTACGAAAAAAGAGAAGAAGTTAAGAAGGAGACTGGTGACTCTACTAGACACTAGGAAGGGGGACAAGCTTTCATCCAAACCCCTCTATCCTAGAAAACAAATAGTCCAGTAGAGGTTCAATGAACCTTCCCCTAGCTTTGTTATGGAAAGAGAGAATGGTGAGGTAAACAGGGTTGATACTTCATCTCTGTTACACTCCAGCAGATTTGACCTTGCTGAGTTAGAAGAGAAACCATTCTCAAATCCCTTCAACTCTCAGGTTGCTGCTCACATCAGAAATCATCTGAGCAATCTTCATCTGGCTGAGCTTACAAAGGAGGCCAAGACTAAAGAAGAGTTGAAAAGAAGAACAAAGGATGAGGAAGAAGGCACAACTACAAAAGGAAAACCATTCCTTTAGATGGTTGAAGGGTCAACTTCGGATCCTATAGTTAGATGGGAGTATGACCACAATTCCTATCAACTAACTTTCTTCAGAGGGACGTAACAAAGGGTGCATGTCATTCAAAACAACAGACTTGATCTATTATCTACGAATAACTTGTACCAGCTCCTCACCACCACATCAGGGAAGAACAAGGAAATAGATAAATATCTTCTTTCCCAGGTGTTGAAGACCTTAAGGAGCAGAAGGAAGTGAATTTTTTGTAGCATCAACCTAGGGGGAGTTTGTTGGATCATATAAGGCTGGTGCAACCAAAACAACACTTAGAATACTTTTGAAGTACAATTGAAGAAGTCTTTCGAAGCTAAAGCTGCTCTTTCGAAGACAAGTTGAAGATCTTCCGAAGCTAAAGTATGAAGAACTTCCGAAGGAAAAAAACTAAGTCTTCCGAGACTAAGTAGTTTTACTTTCGAAGTATATTAAGAACTTCCAAAGGGAACCAAGTCTTCTGAAGTATATGAAGACCAAGTAATTCTCCTTCCGAAGCATTCACACTTAGAAGATCCAAGAAAAAGTCTTCAGAAGAATGAAGTCACAAAGACTTGCAGAAGACTTGGAAGAAGTTGATTCTTCCGAAGTATAAATGGCCTCGGAAGAACTTATTCTTCCGAAGCCATTTTGCCTTCGGAAGAATCAACTATGAACCAGTGGACATAAGTATGGGATGTCTGACATCCGTTAACAACTCTGATACACTACATGGCGTTTTGCCACTCCCATGTAGTTAACCATACTTTAATCCACTGTTTACCTTTTTCAGTTAGTACAGTTACCATACTTAGGTGGTGACAAAAGGTAAGTCATGGACCTGTCATGACTACCTAATCTAGGATATTATTTTATCTTAGATACTTTACTTCTAGCAATGTTGTATTTGCTTAGCAATAAATTCTAGCTAGTTTTCCAAGTATAACCGGCTGTAGATAGTAGTATATATAGTTTCTCATTGTAACTTAAGTAACCATGCTTGTAAGAATCTTGTAACACTGAGTTGAGAAATAATATATACAAGTATCTTGAAAACTATTCTTGTGTTCATTAACTTATTATATTATTGTCAACTTAGTTAGAGATTCCTCTTCATCAACTGAGTGAAACTTAGTGAGTTTGTGAGATACAAAACTTGTGTTGAGAGACCAACACCGATCCTGCAAAACATCTCCCTCAAGAGAAGTTTCTTGCTTTCTATCTAAAGCAAATAGTGACGAGTCTTTCCTTTGGCATAAAAGAATGTGCCATGTAAACTTTAAGAACATGAATAAATTAATTAAGAATGATTTGGTAACTGGAATGCCAAAGAAAGAGTTTACAAGTGATGACCACTGTGTTGCATGCCTGAAATGGAAGCAACACAAAGTGTCTCACAAACCAAAGGAAAGGAACTCTATAACTACTCCCCTACACTTATTACATATGGATCTCTTTGGCCCCACCAGTGTAATGAGTTTAGGAAGGACCTCATACTGTTTAGTGATCACAGATGATTTTACAAGATTCATTTGGGTCTTTTTCCTTAGAACTAAGGATGAGACTCCTGAGATCTTGAAGAACTTCATTCTGAAAATTAAGAATCAATCTGATCACAAGGTCAAGACCATAAGATGTGATCAAGGAAAAGAATTTAAGAACTAAATCCTTGATTCATTTTGTGATGAAAAGGGTATTACAAGACAATATAATGCTTCCAGGACTCCTCAGTAAAATGGTGTTGCTAAGAGGAGAAATAAGACACTTATTGAGGCTGTAAGAACCATGTTGTCTGACTCTAAACTGCCTAGAAGACAATGGAAGTTGGGTTGAAGCAATGCAAGAAGAGTTGCTTCAATTCAAAAGACAAAAGGTTTGGAACCTATGTCCTCTTCCTTATGGGAAGACTACCATAGAAACCAAGTAGGTTTTTAGAAACAAGAAGGATGATAGAGGACTTGCCATCAAGAACAAGGCCAAACTAGTTGTTCAAGGGTACACATAAGAAGAGGGAATCGACCACACAGATGTTTTTTCTCATGTGGCAAGACTTGAAGTTGTAAGAATATTCCTGGCTTTTGCTGCATCCAAGGATTTCAAGGTCTACCAACTTGATGTCAAGTGTGCTTTTCTATATGGGGTGATTGATGAAGAGATGTATGTCAAACAACCACCTGGCTTTGCAGACCCAGATCATACTAATTATGTCTGCAAGCTTGATAAAGCTCTTTATGGGTTGTACCAAGCTCCAAGAAAATGGTTTGAGACACTATCTCAGTATCTCTATCAACATGGTTACAAGAGGGGTACTATAGATGGAACTCTTTTCAGCAAAGGAACAGGGAATGACTTAATGCTGGTTCAAGTATATATGGATGACATTATCTTCGGGTTAACTAATCCAAAGCTCTGCAAAGACTTTGAGAGGCTGATGAAGAATAGATTTAAAATGAGTGCTAGGGGGAACTCAATTTCATTCGGGGAATTCAAGTGAAGCAAGTTGACAATGGCATCTTCATAAGTCAGTCAAAGTATGTACAAGACATACTTACAAGATTCAACATGACTGATTGTAAGGTTGATAATGGCATCTTCATAAGTCAATCAAAGTATGTACAAGACATACTTACAAGATTCAACATGACTGATTGTAAGGTTGCTAAGACACCCATAGCCAAAAACCACTCCATTGGACCTGATCTTGAGGGGGAGTGTATGGATGAACATCTTTATAGGGCTATGATTGGGTCTCTTATGTACCTCACAGCTAGCAGGCCTGATATCATGTTTGCTATATGCATCTGTGCAAGATATCAAGCCAACCCCAAGATGTCATACTTGGTTGCTGTCAAAAGGATTCTTAGATAACTCAAAGGTGCTCCTAAGCTTGGACTTTGGTATCCAAAGAGTTCTGACATCAATCTGTATGCCTATACAGATAGTGACTATAGTGGCTACAACATGACTGTAAAGTCTACATCTGGGGAATGTTAATTCCTTGGTGGAAGGATTGTCTCATGGCAATGCAAGAAACAATCATGTGTGTCTGCATCAACTGCTGAAGCTGAATACATTGCTGCTGCAAGCTATTGTGCTCAAGTGCTTTGGATTCAGAATCAGATGCTGGACTATGGATTCAACTTCAAAAAGACTCCCATCCATATAAACAACAACAGTACTATCTCTATTACAGAGAATCCTGTGCAGCACTCAAGGACCAAACACAACAACATCAGGTATCATTTGATTAGAGATAACTTTGAAAAGGGATTAGTCCAACTAGTCAAAGTTAACCCAAATGAACAATATGTTGATCTGTTCACTAAAGCTTTTAATGAATAGAGATTCAAATATTTTGTATCATCTATTAGGATGATTAACTTTGAGTTTTCTTAAAACTTAAATCAACTTTATTTCTAAAACCTGTGTGTCCTAAGTTGTCTATTTTAACACCATCATAAGCCCAGTTTATTTTGAAAGAAACTCTTTAAAATGATATTCCTTAGATTTTTGAAAAATTTTCAAACATATTTCCTTTCGGAAGATTTTAAGTTGTCTTCGGAAGAAAATAATGTCTTTAAATCAAACAACTACTTATAAGAAATTTACCTTCGGAAGAAATTCTAAGAATATCTTCCGAAGCTTAAATATGCTTCTAAGTACTTATATGTATTTGAAGGACAATTTTCTTCCGACGGCAATTAAGTCTTGGAAGATTTATTATCTTTAGAATAAAACTCCCAAGTCTTAATATCTTCTGAAACCAAATATGTGTCGGAAGAAAAATTCTCTAAGTATTTTTCTTTCGAAGCCAAATTTTCACCAATCTTAAAAATATCTTCCGAAGCCAAATTGGCTTTTTCTTAAAACTTCCAAAGAAAAATTACCTTCGAAAGATTTTCAACTTCCAAGAAAACTACCTTTTTAGGCACTTTTTCAGAGGTGGGACCGACATTCGGATTTCAAAGTTATCCTTTTGCTTTAACTTTGTCTTAAATCCATTTTATATATATATTCTCACAACGATTTCCCCTCTTCTCACTCTCCTCTTCATCTGCATTTTTCTCTAACCTAATTTCATCCATAAACCACCTTCGTTCTTATCTTCCTTCAACGTAAAGCTACCTCAAATGGACAACCCTGACCGCAAAAACCAACCCAATTTTTCCATGCATCTTCACAGGTAACATAATCAGGTTGCTCTGTTAGACTCTGAGAAAGATCCCGGTTTCTCAGAGGTTTGCCATTACCTTTCTTTGACAAAATACTTCACCTCCCTCACCATTGATCCTCCTTTCTATGAGGATCAGTTGTTAGAATTCTGGAGCACCTGCCAAGAGGTCACCATGGATGGGGAGAAGGCACTATCTGCCACAGTGCAGGGGAGGACAATCTTTATCACTTCAGCCTCCATAAACACTCATCTACAGCTGGATGATGTAGAAGGTGATTTGTCCTTTCCCAAAGCTGCTATTAACCACTCCTTTGAGCAGATGGGCTATGAAGGTGACTTCTCAGTCAAGACCTTCAGAAAGGGGAATGTCTTCTCTCAGTGGAAGTACCTCCTCCGTGTTGTCATACACAGCTTATCCAACAAGCATGGAGGTTGGGACCAGATTCTAGAAGACCTTTCCTTTATAGTCCATAGGATGGTTCAAGGGGTCAAGTTTAGGTATTCACAATTTGTTTATACCAATTTACTTGCAAACTTAGACTCCTTAGAGTATTACATGTTTCTTAGATATGTCCAGCATATTCTTAATTGTGAACTGGGCACACAGTTAAGGGGAACAGATAATATTCTAAAATTGGGACAGATGAAGCCTGACATCTTCAAAACCATGAGGAAGCCAACTGTTGGCTTCTTAGGGGTAGAAACAGCCCTAGTCCCAAAAATGTTAGAGCTCATTGCTCAAGGTGACAACCTAGCAGCACCAGCTAGTGTTGAACCCACACCTTCTACTTCCCAACCACAAATACAACCTCCAATAACCATCACCTACCAGAGAAAAACCAAACAAACCCCTACACATGCTACTCAGCTTGTGCAGGCCCCTATATGACCCATGCAGGAGGAAGTGGAAACTCGAGCTCCCACTTCCCTTGAGGAGAAAACCCCTCCCATCTCTCAAATGATCAGTGCTGAGGTTCCTCATGCTCAGCCTGATGAGCTCGCAACCCCCGCAGCCTTAAGCCTTCACTCAGAGTCTCAACACTCTAGTGAACAACCTTCAGGGGATAGTTACCATCCCTAGCCGCTTGATTTAAACCAACCAATTCCCAGCCTTGACTTCTATGATGATAAAGACATGGGCTTCAGTGAGTACCATGAGTCTCTCTTCTCCACCCCTACTCAAGGAGAAATGAGTACTCCTGTCTCACCCTTGTCTAGCCCACATCATCCACCCACTACTGGGGTGGATCTCCCTGAACCTGTTCAGGAGATCCATATGGAAGAGGCTCTCACTTTAGTAAGTGGTTACATCATTCAGACCTCAACCATGGCAACCCAGCCTCTTGACACTTCTCTTGAAGTTTTCATGATGCAGGGGAAATCCAGCAGCCAAGAACACAGTGTTGGTGATGAGGAAGAAGACCTTTGTCCTATTCTTTCATCCCCCTGTGATTCTTCTGATGAAGATGAGGGGAGTCTGAAACTAAAGGTGCACAAACTGACTAAAACTTGCACCTCTTTAGTCTCTAAGATTAGTCACCTGGAATCTCAGGTGACTATCTTACAAAGAAGGGTCAATGACCAGCAACTTGAGATCATCGATCATAAGGGCAAATTAGCTGAGTGACCACTCTGGGGAATTCAACCAGGTCTATAAGAACCTATGAATATGACAGACTCAATCCCCAACTCACTTATGCAAGAAAGTGATACTACCAAAAAGGGGGAGAAAGTCCGAACAGTCATAGAACCTGAGAGTTCTTCTTAGAGTATGGACTTTGAGGATTCACCACCCTCACTTGCAATAGTCCATACTCAGCAACCTCCTCAAGTCTACATGAATATGGACTTACTTGCCCAAGTCCACATTGATGTGGACTCACTCATACATAGCCTGTTTGAGGAGGGTATACCCAGAGCCATGCCTACCCTATCTTTTCACTTTGAGAACCCAATCATGGGATGGAGGTACGACACAGAAAGAAGGGCTCTTGTCATCTCTAGAGATCAAGGTCAACAAGAAATCTTCAACTTTTCAAACCTAAGTTTCTATGATTGCATCCATCTGGTTGATCTTCCACTTGTCAATCCAAGTCAAAACAGACAAGCTGTAAGATTAGCAGATTGGATTCAAGAAAGGGTGCTAGAAGAGTTCAAGCTGAGATCAAAATTATATAGATAGAGGCTAGCAGGTGAGATTTTTGGTCAACTGGATGTTGAGGTGGACCCTAAGATTAGCTTCGAAGGGGAAGCCTTGACTGAAGGCCCAGAAGTTGAACCTGTGAACCTTGAGACAGGATCTTTTTCCACACCCAGTACCCTTAGTGAGGCACCAGCTGGTGAAGGTGCTTCACAACCTCTCTCTGGCCAGAGCTTGACTACTGAACCAAACAATAAGGAGATAGAGGAGGAGAAGAGAGAGATGAAGAGGAAGCTAAAGGGAGAGAGTTCAAAAGGGACTCCAGGCTTCATGGAAGCTGCCCTCAGGGCTGCCTTCTGGCCAAATGCTCAAGATGATGAGTTGAGGGCAGTCAAGCTAAACTACCTAGGGACTAGGAAATACAACATTGATGAACTCATATCTCTCCCCTTAGATGAGTTGAATAAACTAGCTGACAATGAATTGTCAAAGGAGAGAAAGGAGGCAGAGGATGCAGCATTGCTTCTCAAGATCAAGGAAGAAAGGAGACTGCAAAGGCTCTACAAATATGCTCCTGTCCTCTCCCCGGTTCAAGAAAGTCCTGAGAAAGAGGCTGTGGCAACTGCACAACCTTAGGTAGATAAGGAAGCTAAAAGAATGAACATGATCAACTACCTGAGTGCCACAGGACTCTATCAAGCATCTGCATTTCTTCCGTTATCATTTGAGTATATTGAATTTGAATATCTCAAGCAGTTGGAGGAAAAAGCTACCAAAGAAAGAAAAGCTGCTAAGAGAAAATTAAGGAAAGAAGCTGCAAAGTCAAGAGCCATCATCCATAAAAGCCAAAAGAAGTCTGTTGACAGACAAAGGATGATGAGCTTCTTGAAGCTGTATGGATTCTCCAGAAGGAGGCTTGGTCCTATGTCTCTATCCACTATAGATGAGCATATCAGAGTGATCAAGCAAAGATTAAGAAGGGAGAGTTTGTTGACTTGCATTCTCCACCAAATCCAGCTCAACCTGAAGTTGAGGTAAAGATTAAACCCCCTGAGACAACACAACCTGAACCTAGAGCTGCATCTCAGCCAACTTCGTCTTCTGATCCACAGCAGGGTCCTCTTCTCTTTCCTTCTGAACCTGTGAGAGAAGAGAACTCAACTAAGAGAGACACAACAGAACAACCTGGTGCTGAAGACTGGTCCTCTCAGTTAAAAACTTCAAAGAGGAGGAAAAGGATGGCCAGGAAAAGTGTTTCAAAGAAGAAGGAGACCAAGGCATCCACTTTTACACCTCAGGATGAGTCAGAGCATCCTGAGGTAGTGCATGAAGAGACTGCTCAACCAACTCCTATTCAAGTAGAGCCTCTTGCAATTGGAAGACCCATCTTGCCTTGGACTTTTGCTGCTAATCCGGACAGATGGTATGTCATCAGAGATCAAGGAGGTCAAGATGTCTACTTCCGGCAAGACATGCTTGATCTTCCTCTACATGATCTCTATGACATAAGAAAGGCATGGTCTTGATCCTAATAAGGATTGTCAACATCTGAAGAACTTCTCTTTTTTGGTAGCATCAGCCTAGAAGGAGTTTCTAAGGTAATATTAGAAGATTATAAGGCTGATGCAACCAAAGAAGCCAAAACAACCAAAGGTCTTCCTGCATGCATTCACTGAACGTACATTCACTGAACGTACAAGGTAGAAGTTGCTTCGGAAGTTTTACACTCTCCACAGAAAATACTCTAAGTGTAAAATCTTCCGAAGCCAAAGTCCAAATCTTCCGAAGCCAAAGATGAAGTCTTCCGAAGCTTCAGAGACAAAGTCTTTCGAAGCCAATTTGCTGTGAAGACTAATTTCTTCCGAAAACAGAGAAGACATGCTTTCTCTGATCTACTTTACATAAAGCTAACACACTTTCCGCTGCAACTCTGAAGACTCATCAACTTATACAAGTTGGTGAAAAGTCCATGCTTTTGTAAACTGTAGATTAAGGTCTTTGTCTGTAACTTCCTACTATTGTACCTGTAAACCTTTTTATATTAGAAAAGGATGTGAGCTATGACATGCCATAGTCACTAGTCAAAAGACAATCTGCCTTTTGACTCTACATTGATCTTGTTGTCTAGATTAGTGTTTCCAACTGTCTTTCTAAGTATTGATGGTTTGTAGGATGTAGTATAAAGTGTCTCAGGTCCTTGTAATTCTTTTATGCTTTGTAACACTTGTAATAGAGCTTGAGAGCAATATACCGCATCCTTGAAAACCATACTTCTCTGTTTGTGTTCTTAGTTCTGTCTCATTACTTACTTGTGTTCTTAGTATCGTCTTAAACAAACCCGGTTCCCCATTTGATCTGTTAAGTGTTCTAAATCTCTCTTCATTATGAGACAGATTGTATTGACCACTCTTCACACGGTCCTGCAGTATTTCTCATCAGATCGAGTCTAGTGTTGGTCATTGTGTTACCCGTTGTATCTAGTGTTGACTCTTATCTTATGTATTGTGTTTTTTAAAATGATGATTTTCAAATAATACAATGCAAAAAATGTATTTTTTAATATTTTTCAGTTCGTCATGTAATCTTGATCATGTCATTATGTAATCCTCGTCAAGCAGCAAATTATGTCGGTTGCTAATTACCGAGTCTAGTGTTGGTCATTGTGTTATCCATTTGTCTAATGTTAATCATTGTGTTATGCATTGTATTTTTTAAAATGATGATTTTCGAATAACATAATAACAAAAAATGTAAACCTTTTATGTTTCAAGTTGATTATGTATTACTCATTAGATAATTTTGTAATCTTCATTAATTCAGAAGATTACACAATGACCTAACGAAATTACATATTGAGTTAAAAAATTTTTTTATATCAACACTATACTCATTTTAAAGATTAAAAAGTAATCGTTTTTATAGTGTAATTAAAAAAAAAAATATTGTCATATTTAAAAGTTATGAATGTTTATAAAAAAGATGAAACTTTAGAAGGAAGGACATTATCAATTTTACACTCAAACTAATTTTGATTAAAAAAACACGTGTGAACATTTTAATACTCTTACACTTTTTAGTTTTAAAAAGATTTGTATTTAAACCCATTCCATAAGTCTTACGTTACGTAAGTTAAATTATATCTTATATAATAATATATTGTTTTATTAATATTTTATTTATTCAAACTACTAATTATATAAGAGACTGCACGAGACCAATTTTATCGATACTCAATCCATATCTTTCCCATTAGCATCCCTATGGATGATAAGAATACTAAAAGGTGGGGTTGGTGACAATCGTAATTGTATTCTTTGTTGCGTCATCGTGAAATTTGGCTGTTTTTTCATCATGTATTGTAATCCCGCTTGATGTGAAAATTTCAAGACAACTGTCCGTCATCTCCTTCACCTCCCACCTAAATTCTTATCAAAATCCGAATTTGAGCAAGAAACAACAAAATTCACCCTCGAAGGTACCGTGCTTTTGATTTTTATTTCTTGATTTCGATGTCAGATAGGGTTAATTTGATACGCCTTTCGCATATTGGGTCCTGGCTTGTTCTTAGTTCTTTGTTAATTCCAATCTCATTGCCGATATTGGTTTGTTATGTAAACATGAACCGTTTTTCACTTGAGCTTTGCGATTTCTGAATCTAGGGTTTCTTCTTCCTGAATCATCAGTGCTCTTGAATATTACTTATTTACTAATGCTGAATGTGTTGTACTATTTAGGTGTTTATAATGGTACATTTCCTTTTGTGCAAATGAATGTTATCTGTTGGGATTGAAAATTAACATTTGTGTCTTGGGCCATAAACTAGGTCATGGCTGGGAAGAAAGTGATTGCTATTTGCCAATTAGGTGGTATATTCAAGACACTTTCAGATGGTTCACTGTCATATGATGGTGGGGAGGCCCATGCTATAGACATTGATGAGGATTCAAATTACAATGATTTTTACATGGAGGTTGCAGAGATGTTTAATTGCATTCATACTTCTATTTCTATCAAGTATTTTCTCCCGGGGAACAGGAAGACCCTTATCACAATATCCAATGACAAAGACCTTCAACGTATGATCAAATTTCATGAAAGTTCTAGCAGCATTGATGTATATATCATGATGGAAGAAGTTGTTGCTCCTGACATTTCAAACATGCCTGGCAGTAGGTACTTTGTATCACCCGTTCTAATTTTCTTCTAAATACTGCTTACAAGGGGGTATCTCAGCCATCTTATGTGACATGGGTCAATTTGGGTGGACCATGACATAATGAAGTGTTCACAACCTCCAAATTTGTTTAATTAAATAAAATTTGTATCCTTTATAGTAATTGCTTATATTATTTATTAGAAAATTGGAGGACATGGACAACCTAACACACTCTGACCTGCCCTAAAATTTAACCCTTTTGGCCTGAACCTCCGTGACCCACACATGTTTCTGTTAGGATCAAACCGCGCACAAACACACAAGCAGAAACACGCGAGAGAAAATAATAACAAAGATGAACACGCGAGATTTAACGTGGTTCGGTCGATGTGACCTACTTCCAGGGGCTGCAATCAGGATACTCTTTATTGCTTTCTGCCTCACTCGTGAGGAATTACAAGTACAATGATACAATATAAGAGAAAATTAGGGTTTACAATTTAATCCCTAAGAAAACCTTAATGGGCTAAAATTAAATAAAAACGGGCCAGGTCTTTAATTTAATTAATCTGCCACTGGGTTGTCTTTAACCCGAGCCCAAATCAAGACTCTACAAACCCAACAATCTCCCACTTGGAGGCTTGATCATCTTCAAACTACCTTCCGATGTGAACACTTGTACCTCTTGTAATCTTCCTCGTCTTCCTGGTTGCAGCGGCCTTCTCATCAGTTAACCTGAAGGTCCGTTGAAGCTCCCTCGAGCTTCAACATATCAGTCACAGCTGTATCTGCTCCTGACCTGTTCTCCATCCCTACCGGCTCCCACTGAAACAAATTGCCAGATCCTGGAACACCCTGAGAACAAACACTCTCCATATTCAGCAAGTAATCATCTGGAGAGATTTTATTAGATGGAATATTAGTTCTTTTAACCCACTATCGTCTAGGAACTATGACTGAAGCACAACCTGTGCTCCTACTGCCACGAAATCCTTTAACTGGTTTTCCTGCACTCTTCCATGCACATTCACTTTGAATCTTTCCTATGACTCTAGGTTTCTTACTTGCAAAGCAAACCTTCTTCTGACCACGAGATTCTGTGAACTGGATTTTAGTCTTCTTTTGAATTGGAACGTCACTTCCTTCAGGCGGTAAACTGACCATATACAATGAACCCATTTTCTTTCCACGAGCAATGACAAGATTCCCTTTAACAACTTCCCACTGCTTATTCCCGAACTTAAACTCATGTCCCTGTTCATCCAATTGACAGACAGAAATCAACTGTTTCTTCAAATCAGGAATCACTCTGACATCTTTCAAAGTCCATGAACCAACTGAAGTAATTAAATCCATGTCACCCATGCCCGTAACATCAAGAACATCATTGTTCGCCAGTCTTACCTTACCAAAATCACCTTCTTTTAGATTCTGCAATGCTTCGCTACTGTGGGTAGCATGAAACGAAGCTTCAGAATCCATGACCCAGGAATCCACACTGCTCTCCACGCTACAGATTAAAGAATCATCGTCTGAGTAGTCTGCTGCAGTGTTGACTTCTTTTTGATCATTTGGACACTGATTCCTGAAGTGTCCCACCTGTTTACAGTTCCAACAAGTCACATCATTTTGAGCCCTAGACTGACTCCTTTTCCTGTTCTTGCTCCCACTACCTCTGTTATTCTTTCTTCCTCTGCCAACATTCAGTAATTCACTTGATGATTCACCTGAATTTCTTCGTCTGGTGTCTTCGCCCATAATAATATCCCGAACCCCATTTAAAGTGAACGCGCTGGTGGAACTAGTAATCGCTGTAACAGTACCAGCCCAGCTATCAGGCAATGATGATAACAGTAGTAGAGCCTGAACCTCATTCTCGAATTTGATGCCAACTGACCCAAGTCTTGACAAAATTGAGTTCAAGTTGTTGATGTGCATTAAAACTGAACTTCCCTCTTTCATCTTTGTATTAACCAGCTCTCGAATTAAGAAAACTTTATTTGCTGCCGAAGGCTTCTCATACATATTAGCTAATGCATCCATGATACCTTTTGCTGTAGTTTCCTTCAGAATGTTGAACGCAACATCCTTTGTCAGCGACAACCTAATAACCGCCTTGGTCTTTTTATCCAAAGTTTCCCATTCAGTTGGTTTCATATTTCTGGTTTCCCAAAACAATATCCAAGTCTTTCTGAACAAGCAAATCCTCCATTTGCATCTTCCACCACCCAAAATCGTGACCATCGAACTTTTGAATCTTTGTTCTCCCATCCTCAGCCATTATTTCAAACCGCAGATGCTTAACAGTCGAGTCAGAACTGAGAATAGTGACAAACACAACAGTGGCCGGCTGCCTGAACTTGACTGTTGTTCTATTGATCACTATTCTATGAAAAACAGTTCCAAAAAACCGAAAGCAAACGAGTTTGATAATGCACTTGAGTTTTGAAATGCAGCAGACAATCAAACTACCCAGTAAGTTTGACAGGAAACCCTAATTCGATAGAACAGGGTGGCGGCAGGAAACCCTAATTCGATAGAACAGGGTGGCGACAACAGAGTGGCGGTGATGGAGCGGGCGGCGGCGGCAAAGCGGCAGAGGGGCGGCGGCGGCGGCCGGAAAGCAGGGGGAAGATTTTAACAGTAATCAAGAGCCTGAAGCTCTGATACCAGTTGTTAGGATCAAACCACGTATAAACACACAAGCAGAAACACGAGAGAGAAAATAATAACAAAGATGAACACGCGAGATTTAACGTGGTTCGGTCGATGTGACCTACGTCCACGGGCTGCAACCAGGATACTCTTTTATGCTTTCTGCCTCACTCGTGAGGAATTACAAGTACAATGATACAATATAAATAGAGAAAATTAGGGTTTACAACTTAATCCCCAAGAAAACCTTAATGGGCTAAAATTAAATAAAAACGGGTCAGGTCTTTAATTTAATTAATCTGCCACTGAGTTGTCTTTAACCCGAGCCCAAATCAAGACTTCACAAACCCAACAGTTTCCACCTATAGCATTGAAGATTGTCCATACAGGTCAGGTTGGGTAAGAGGTAAATCTCTGGTTTTATTGTCGGTCAAAGCTGGCTGGGTTTGGTTGATCTGCAAGCACTTTTTTATTTATTTATTAGAATGAACGAATGTGTTAATCTTATTAGAAAAATCATTTAGGTTAACCTATTAGGCCTGTCAAAGATAAACATAACCTAAATCTATCCATTTGTAGGTAAATAGGTTGAAATTGCCAGCTAATAAGATCAATTGGTTATTTTTAGAACTTTTACTTCGTACTTCCTTACTTACATTGGGTGTTGCAGGTCAAGTAGAACAACTTTATCAGATGTGGGAATTCTTGCTGATGCTACTCCATGTGTATTGGATGATGACATGGATGAGATAAGTCCACGTGTTCTTCTAGATTCAACTTTTGATGTATCTGATGATTTTGCTAATGTTGATGAACGCACTGTTAATGTCAATGAACACATGGGTATGACTTCTGAGAGCCCTCTTTCCATCTCTCTACCTCTTCCTGGTTCTTCTGAAGAAAAGCACATGAAGGCTGCACAACAATGGCAGAACAACATTACAGGTGTTGGGCAGAGATTCAATAGTGTAAACGATTTTCGTGATGCATTGCGAAAATATTCAATCGCCCATCAATTTGGTTTTAAGTATAAAAAAAATGATAGTCATCGTGTGACTGTTAGATGCAAGGCCGAAGGTTGTCCATGGAGAATTCACGCGTCAAGACTTTCCACCACCCAATTAATATGTATTAAAAAGATGAATCCAACACACACGTGTGAAGGATCGGTTGTGACAACAGGTCATCAAGCAACTAGAAGTTGGGTGGCTGGTGTTATTAAGGAAAAGTTGAAAGTATCTCCAAATTACAAACCAAAAGATATTGTCACTGACATTAAAGAACAATATGGAGTTCAGTTAAATTATTTTCAAGCATGGCGTGGGAAAGAAATTGCAAAAGAACAGCTTCAGGGTTCTTCTAAAGAAGCATACAGTCAATTACCCTATTTTGTGAGCAGATAATGGAGACAAATCCTGGAAGTCTTGCTACATTCACTACTAAAGATGACACAAGTTTCCACCGTTTGTTTGTATCATTTCATGCTTCATTGTACGGTTTCCAGCAGGGCTGCAGGCCGTTGCTATTTCTTGGTAGTGTACCGTTAAAGTCAAAATACCAAGGAACTTTATTGGCTTCAACTGCTCCCGATGGGGATGATGATGTGTTTCCTGTTGCATTTGCTGTTGTGGATACTGTTTCCGATGATAATTGGCTTTGGTTTTTACAGCAACTTAAGGCATCATTGACCACATGTCATGGTTTGACTATTGTGGCTGACAGCGAAATGGGTCTGAAGGAGTCAATTTCTGATGTTTTTCATGATGATAATGTATGCCATGCTTACTGCCTACGTTCCCTCTCCGAACAACTTATTAGAGATTTAAAGGGACAATTTTCCCATGAAGTGAAAAGTCTCATCGTAGATGATTTTTATGCTGCAGCTTATGCACCGAGGCCTGAAGGTTTTAAAAAATGTATTGAAAGCATTAAAAGTATTTCACACGAAGCTTACAATTGGGTTATAGAAAGTGAACCCATGCATTGGGCAAACGCTTTTTTTCCAGGTGCGAGGTATAATCACATGACATCGAATTTCAGTGAGATGTTCAACAGTTGGGCATTAGAAGCTCATGAATTACCAATAACCCAAATGTTGGATACCATAAGAGGTAAGATAATGGAGTTAATTAACAATAGAAGAGCAGCTTCTAACCACTGGTTAACAAGGTTAACCCCGTTCACAGAAGAGAGATTAGAGAAAGAAAGCATTAAAGTCTGTGCACTTCAAGTTTTTAACTTGGCTCCAACCGGGAACAAATTTGAGGTTCGCGGCGACTCCATTGAGGTTGTTGATATTAATAATTATGACTGTAGTTGTAAAGGATGGCAGCTTACAGGGTTGCCTTGTTGCCATGCAATTGCGGTTATTGGTTGTCTTGGGCGGGATCCGTATGATTATTGTGCTAGATATTTCACATCCGAGAGCTATAGATTAACTTATTCAGAGTCAGTGCATCCTATTTTAAGTGAGGATCAGCCATTGCAGAAAGATTTTTCTCAGACTATTGTGACTGTGACGCCGCCACCGACTCGGCGGCCGCCAGGGCGACCACCGTCTAAGAAACTTGGAATGGTGGAGGCAAATAAACGTCAACTTCAATGTAGCAGATGCAAATGCACAGGGCACAATAAGTCAACTTGCAAGGAGTTTATCTGACGTGGGAATTGAGTAAGTACATATCCTTAAAGCTTTCTTTGGATAGAACTATTAGCAATGTTTGGTAAGTTTCTTTCTTTGGATAGAACTATTAGCGATGATTGGTTAGTTTTAATATTTCAAGAAATCAATAGAGAAAGTGGTAATGTTAATTGACATTTTCTTTTAAAAGTTAGTGAAATGGGAATAAAGTTTTTTCAATAATGTTAAATGAAGTGTAAACTTAGATAAATAGTTTTGTTTATCTATACTATATTATATTACATATGATTAGGACAAAAAAATTTAAGTAATTACATCTTTAAAACTTATGGTACAGATAAGTACGATTGCTCAACGTTAAACTATTAAAACGCCAACATTCTCAATGATTTTTAAATGACTTATGATTTTTTCATACAGATAAAACATATATTATATTTTCTTTAATTTTGCTATGGTATGCTATAGTTTATTTTTTTAAATTTGTTTTTATTAACCGCCGCATCATACGAGTAACCATTTACTTATAACTATTATACCCTTTATACATTTATAAAACTTACTACTTTTTGGACACACTAACAATATGTGTACACATTTCATTGTAAATAAAAAATAGGACTTCTTGCAGTATGTTTCAGTGAATGAGCGAGCAAACAGGATAATTATTACTATGAATCAGTCTTTGTTTATTCAGTGAAACACGTCATACGTAACTGACCTTTTCTTGCTATAGTCTGGGTAACCTTGATTTTTTTAGTGTTTTGAAATGGAAAATGGTAATTACGATATTGCGAATTTAATATCACCCCTAAGGCTGATAGGGAGACACAAAAGACAACCTAGAACTCAAACTAAATTTATATTCTATTTTTTTTCTTTCTTTCACGTCTTGTTTATATGATTATTGTAATCGATCAATTATATAGGCTACTAGGCCCAGTTACCTTTGGGCGACCATCAAGATACGTGAATCTATAAACAAGCAATCCGAAGGTGAATTTTGATTGGTAGTCAACTTTTATGTGTTATATTTGAAAATGACACTCTAATCGAGTGTATATTTTCAGATGATGACATGGTATATTATAAGATTGTATGCCCATAAGAAGTGAGGAGATTTTGAAGTTGCTTTAGGCTTTTAGCATAAGTTGAATTAAGACATTGTTTAATAATTACCGGTGTGTGTATTTCTTGATACTAAAGCTGTTGTAATCAACACTAGATCAAGAAGAACAATGGTAAGAAAATACAGAGCAATGGCTATCGAGTTACGAATGCACCCCATAGACTTAGGTAACGACTCGAACTCTGGTACACCATGGAAAATAGGAATTTGATCCTTTGATCACAAAGTCGAATGCCAAAACAAGTTAGCCTGGACCCAAGGCTAGACTCACGACAACATGAGACTAAAATTGGTAACTTAATCCAAACAAATCTGCCTTCCTCCTCCATTCTATGTTTCTTTAAGCTACAAGGAACATGACAAAAAGCCAAGGAGACTTACAAATATGACTTGGAATAATCAACTAGAAATAATAAAACAATTACTGAAAATAAACATAGACTAATAATTAAATATGGGGCAATTTATGTGCATGCCTTTACGTGAGCTCATCTGCATGGAAGGAGGTGACCCGATTCACTAGTAAATCATTACTGACAGTAGCTTTAATGTCAGTAGTAGGAACCTGATTACCTAGGTCGCCATCATCCTTTCGGCTTGAGAAAAGTTTGCCCTTAAACTTGGTGTGCGCTCCTCATCCTCATAGTAGGGGCGTAGATCAACCACGTTAAATGTTGCCGAGACGCCATAGTCTCTAGGGAGATTCACTTTATAGGCATTGTCATTGATCTGCTTAATTGTTTTAATTAGGCCATCAGATCTAGGATTGAGCTTTGAATGCCTTCTCATGGAAATCATTTTTTTTTGAAGCGTACCTAAACTAGGTCGTTGGATTCAAAAGAAACAAACCTCCTTCATCGATCAAGTTGCTCTTTAGTCTCTTGACTAAACCTAGTAGAAGTATCTAATACAACTAGATCGAGGGGTGTTGTCGGGTTGTGACCTTAGACAATCTTGAATGAAGTGAGTATTGTGGTCGCATTTGGCACACGATTGTAGGCAAATTTAGCTTGAGCTAATGTATCTTCCCAACTACGAACATTCTTTTGACCAACACCTAGCGTAATGTTTTGACCATGCAATTTGTAACTTCGGTTTGCCCATCGGTTGTTGGTGGCTAGAAGTTCTAAATTAAGTTTGGTTCCTAGTTTCTTCTCTAGTGTCAATCAAAAATGGCTAAGGAACTTTGTCTCTGTCACTCACCGTCGACTTTGAAACCCCATGTAGACGAACAACTTCTTTGAAGTAGAGGGTGGCATCGGGTACCCCATCATGATTGGTACCGAACCGAAAATTAACACTACTGGCGAAAAAAGAGGAAGGCCCCCCGGCCTCGTATATCCTTGCCCATGGTCATCTTGGAGAACTGATCCACGACCACTAGAATAAAATATCGTTTTCTCTATGTGTGACAATCAGGTAATAAAGTCTAGATTTGTATCCTCCCATGGCTAATTAGGGCATTGGTAGTTGCATATGTAACCAGTGATTCAAGGAATGGCTCTTGGCACGCTGGCAAACAAGGCATCGACGGATCACAGACTCGACATCTTGCTTAGCCTTGGACCAATAAAAGTAAAGGTTCATTACCTTGAATGTCTTTTTAATTCCAAAGTGACCTGGAAGCCCATCCTCATGGACCTCTCTAACTAGAACTTCTCTAATGGAATGACAAGGAACATATAAATTGTTGTGCTTGAAGAGGCATCTATTTTGAAGGTGGAAATCATTAAAGGCTTGATAGGTGCAGTTTGTGTATAGGTCCCCAAAGTTAGAATCACCCAGATAACATTCTTTAAATAACTTGAACCTGATGATCTTGGGATATAGTGTATTGATGGGCAGCGAGAAAGGTCATCAACCCCTTGTTCATAATTCCCGATTTATGCTTGATGGTGAAAGTGAAAGACCGTGTATATTGACCTATTAACATGATGGGCTTGAAGTTTGTGTTGGTCTTAAACGTAGTCAAGTCTTCATGGTTAGAATGTAGGAGTATAGGACAAGTTTCTCGGCTATCAAATAGTGATGTCAATGTCAAGCGCTCGAACCAAGGCATAAAATTTCTTGTCATAAGTGGAGTACCGACGCTTGCCGCTATTAATTTTTTTTTCTTGCTGAAGTAGGCAACGGTAATTGCGAGAGGAAAGCCCCGATTCCAGTCCCCGAACTTGACTTAAAAAACTTCTTCAAACTTGGCAAGGCTAGTACATTAGTGGAGGTTAGCCGTTGTTTGATTTCTTCAAAGGACATCTATGCTTGATAGTTTTGACTAAAAGCTTTCTGTTTCAACAATTCAGTTACCAGGGCCACAATAGTACTAAAGTCTTTGACAAACCTTTGATAAAATTGTGTGAGCCCATGGAAACTTCGAATCTGTTGAAGGAATGACTTGCCAAGATTAGTTGATGGATGGTATTATTGGTATTTGCATGTTTTGGAAAGCATCATAAGGCATTTGTTTTAGGATACGTATTGGATTGAACAAGTTACCAATAAAGCAAAAGAAAAGACATGGGCGTTTGGTTTGGCGGGTGAAAGCGGTCGGGGACAGCGGCGGTCGGGGTCGGCGGGCAGCGGTGGTCAGTGGTCGGGGGTGGCGGTCGGCGATCTATCGGCGGTGGTCGCCGGTCGGGGTTGGTGCGGTCGGAGGTCGGCGGCTTCGGCAAGGGTCATCGGTAGTGTCGGTTGGTAGTGGGCGGGGGCCGGGGTGGTAGGGGCGTTAGATGGTGGAGGCGGAGGTCGATGAATTTAAAATCCTTTAATATTTGGAAAGATTTTGAAATCCTTCATTTGAAGGAATTTAAGGAAATTATTCCAATTCAATTCCAATTTCAATTCTAATTCTTTCTCAACCAAACACGTTAAAAATGAAATTCAAATTTCAATTTCAACGAATCCTATCAACCAAACATAATGACCAAAAGAATTCAGATTTTATTTCCATTAAATTCCATTGACTTTATGTATGACAAACGCCCCTATAGTTTTCACTGATCAAACCTATATAAAATTTGAACTTAGGTGTAAATCAAATTTTTGAGATAGCATCTTGCACAAATGAGTCAAACTGCAACGTTATGTTAAATTTAAATTAATTCAAAAATAGGTAATGGAAAATTTGGAATAACTATGAAACAATAACCTTCTGCACAACAATCGTGTTGATAAAAGAATATTGAACCCCAATTAAGTATTAGAGTAAATCATAAATTTGTTCTTTAAGTATGTTTAAAATTATGGATTTTGTCCTTAACTTTGATAAATACACTGAGCGTCCTTTATTTAAAAACTTATCGCGCTTTATGCTCTTTCTACTAACAAAGTTAACTTTTTATGTAGTTTGTCTGAATGGATTATTTTGTCATTACCCCTTAAGGACGACACTGCAATTTCTTTAATGTTTATTTTTTATTTTTATTTTGTTTTATTAATTTATCTTTTATAATCGCTTTTTATTTTATAAACTAATCTAAAATAATATTACTTAATTATTTTATTTTAAAAAAAAATACTTTTATTCATAGGTTTTAATTATTATTTTTTTGTTTTTAAAATTAGTTATTAACCTTTCTAATCGTACAAGAACAAATTAGAGAGTTTCATATATTTTTTATGTTAAAAATTTAAACTAGTAATCGGTTTGTTTCACCGTCAGTTTTTATTACTTTTTTGGTATAAGAATTTTAACTATGTTAAACAGTTTGACTTACAGTTTGTATTAAAAATCTATTAGAGATTGGATGAGTTTGGTAAGTAACTTTTTATATTTGACTTGGTTATAATTATTTATGTTGGGCTACACGTATAATTAAGCTTTGATTAATACATGGACTATTTAAGTGTTTTTACTGTAAAAGGTTCAATAAACTTAATCGTAAAACCAAACCAAAGCAAAAACCTTAGTAATTGTTTGGTTAAGTTTTTGTTTTAATTTAAGTGATTTGGTTTTATTTACACTGATAAAACTCATTTAATAGTTTAAATAAAACGTGAATAAAAGTGCATTTAATTAAAGAAAATTTAATTGATTGTTTAGTTAAAGACTCGAGTAGTTATTTAGAAACCTTTAGTATATTTATTTTATATTAATGTTATGAGTTACCACACTATATTTATATTAAGAACAAACTATTTGATTGAATACGAAAAAATTAAAAATTCATATCATAAACCTAAATCTTACTTTCTACAATCGGTTTTGAATATAAACCCTAACCAATAATTTTAAATGACTATAAAATCTTGTACCAAAAAGTTAAAAAACAAGTTGTCTAATTTCTTTTGGTTTTATTAGAAATGTAACAAACAAAATGAACAAACGAAATAAAATTATTAAAAATAAAAAATCTATAAATAAAATTACATTTTATAAAATTTAAAACTAAAGTATTTCGAATATTTATGATGATTTTTTTAAACGAAAGTGGCTAAAAAAATAAGTAAAGAAAAAATAAAATAAGAAAACATAAAGAATGAAAATAAAAGATTAATAATAACACATTTCGTCATTTTAAGGGTAAGAGTAGAGTGATCATTCAACAAAAACAAGTTTATAAAAATAAAAGTGATTAGAAAAGAGAAAAAACAAAGAAAAGTAAAGTTAATAAAAAAAACAAAAAGGGAAAAAATAAAAGATTAGTGAAAATTACAGATTTCGTCATTTAAAAGGTAAGGGCAAGGGCAAAATGGTATTTTACAAAAAACAAACTGAAAAAGTTAACTTTTGTTAGTAGGAAAGACAGGAAGCGTGATAAGTTTTCAAATAAAGGACGTTCATTGTACTATCAAAGTTTAAAGATAAGATCCATAATTTAAAACATACTTAAATGACAAAATTTGTAATTTACTCTAAGTATTATAATTTTACCAACACTAAGGTCAAATAAATAATATTTTGTAGCCTCTGAACTTCAAAACTATTTGTTCATCACATACTTCTTGTCATTTCTAACTTCAAAATGGATATGAATTGTAACCGGTGCAAATAAAGAATTGCTATATTAGAAGTAAAATGAATAGTACTTGTAAATAAAGAGCATGTGTGCATGCGCGCACAGACATGCATATGATTTTGAAAAAAAATTCCTTTTAACTTGGTACGAAATGCAAGTGCCATGTTCGTTTCTTAAATCAGTCACAAAAGGCGTCATATTTGCAGCTTATTGGACCATGCAGTTTTAAAACTTGAAATAAAGAAACCATAGCTAGCAATTGAGAAGTGGGATGTTTATTCACCATGTACAATGTAAAATAGCATAACAACCTCTGGTACCCATCATAAAACAGATCACAAGTGACTCACAGACAGTCATCAATAATATGGCCTTTGTTAGTGTTGATTTAAAGGGAATCTTAACCAAATATAAACTTATGTGACCAAACCCCACTAAGGAAAAACCATACGTATCAGTTCGTGTCAAGCAATCTAGTCGCACAACACCAAGATTACATCAAGCCTACCTACCAATGGAGCATTCTAGTTCTTGAAGTCTTATAAAATACTCATGTTGAGATAGAACAACGGTTAATCAATCCTCTCCATACGCAACCTGCATTAGTACTTAAGATCATAATATAAGAACACGAGAAAAATAGAACATAATGTACATCCTAAAAGGAGTGCATTAGTACTAATGGAGCATCCAGTTCCGGGACAACCTCATAGTTGGTCAACTATCGCATGGAACATTCGACATAAAACATTGCAATGAAAAAAAAACATTAATCCATAACACAACTTGTCCAAATAAGCCTTTGTCTTAAAAACATAAAACCTATTTCTTAAACTAAAACATTGAATTTTACTTCTAAAATTAAACATCGGTTTAAAACAAGTGAACGCCAATCTTTAAATGCCAAGTTGGCTTCAATTCCCGTGGTATCCTCAGCATCTGTCATTCCCTACAACTAATATGCATACAAAATTAGTGTTGCTAAGTGTAAACCTCAAACCTTGATGTAATAGTTGTCAAATACGTGAAAATATAAAATTTTCTTTCATATATTGTCGTATGAGTAAATAACGAGCAAGATGGAATATTTGAATTATAAGATGTGACGTCGAGAGTTTATATGTTAAGAAAAGTCAAAAATAATAATAAATATATTATATTCAACCTTACTCGTTTTAGCGGAACTTAGGTCGACTCGTAAGAAAATAAGCTCGTCCCAGAGATGTATTTAAAATTCATAAAACATTATATTTTGTAAGTTATGAGAGAAAAACAAATGAAGCAGCTGAATTAATTAAAAGCAAGCAAGCACGCAGGCTGGTCAATAAAGTAGCAGACGTCACGCTGCTCACTTTTATCTCGTATAAGCAAAGAATTCAGCTGTCACCTGCTTGCTATAAATAAAAACTTATAAGGTTCCTTTAGAATATAAGGTTTCTTAAGAACGCTCTATTATAAAGAAAATCTCGAGTACTCAACACCTCACGGGGTGTGTTAATAGTTGTTTTTAAGCTCGAGTAGGAGCACAGTAAGAAGGCTCTACATCAACTTGTCATAGATAGTCTTAAGGTATATTTTCGTTTAAGTTATTTCAAGTTAAGTATTATCTATTTTAGTACTATTATTAGGAGTAGTGCTCAAGTGTTTTGGATTTAGAATCAGATGTGTTAGACTATGAATTCAACTTCAAAGGAGACTCTATCCACATAGACAACAATAGTGTATATCTATCATAGGGAATCCAGTGCAACACTCAAAGACAAAGCACATTAATATCAGGTATCATTTGATAAGAGATAATTTTGAAAAATAATTGATAAAACTAGTCAAAGTTAACATAATTGAATAAATGGCTGATCTGTACATAAAAACTTTGATGAACAAAGATTTAAATATTTGAAAGCTATTAGAATGATTAACTTTAAGTAGATTTTTTAAATTAATCTCTAAATTGTTTTTCAAATATGTGTCTTAAAGTTGTCTAATTCATCACTCATATAAGTCATGTTTACCTTGGAGGAAATTTTTTATAAATGACATTCCTTAGAATTTTAAGAATTAAAGATATATTTCTTTCGGAAGAAAATAAATTGATATCGTAAGAAAGTTATTTCAAAACAATAACTACCTACTAAGGAATTTAACTTCGGAAGAAATTCTGATATATCTTCCCAAGCTTAAATATGCTTCTAACTACTTATATGTTTTGAAGAACAATTT